>VXAA01007033.1:316929-503613 GCA_013399115.1 Anseranas semipalmata
GGCTGCCCCCGGCCCGGCGGCCCCGGGGAGCTGGGGCTGGGCGCGCTGCCCGCCGAGCTGCGGGCGGCGGTGCGGGCCCTGGTGGGCGACCTCGACGCCCTCTTCGGCGCCCTGGGGCTGCGGGAAGAGAGCTTCGCCGTGGGGGCCCTCAGCAGGGTCGTCGCCGCTGAGCTGGCGAGCTACGCCCCGGCTAGAAACAGGAGGAGGATGGCCGCCAACAGGGCCTCTGTCGTCTTCGTGGACAGGACATTGGACCTCGCCGGTAAGAAAGCCTGCGCTGGCGAGGGCTGTCATCCCTGCAGGCCCAGGTTGCCCCACCGAGAGGCTTTCAGGCAGTTACAGGAGTCCTCGTGGCCTGCGAGCACGTTGCAGCATCACGGCCTTGGTGGTTGCTCGCCCATCCCTGCCCCACAGCTGGTCGTGGAAACCAAGAGCAAAGCAGAAGGCTCTGCTGGAACGCAGACGGGCTTATTTCTCGCCCTTGTGCTTTGCTGCAAACAAGAGACCTTAGCTGTGCCTGTGCCATCCCAAGGTGTGAAGGAAATGCCCTGTAGAGTTCAGTTTGTGCCCTCTGGGTTGCTGCAAGGCGTGTGCCAACATACCATACTTGTCACCCATAGCGTTATACCTGTCTAAGCAGATATGCACCTACACGTACACTTAGCTATACCTATATGCCTGAAAGTGTTTATTAAATGCTGTGCATTATACTTACCCTTTGAGTGATGCAGTGGCACGTAGCTGGCATCTTTAACTTGGAAAACGTTTCAGTGAGAACAATACAGAGCTGTTCATACAACACTTTCTGGGAAGTAAAAGTGTAAGAATGACACAGGGTAAATTTAATACTACCAGTTAATGCAGAATTAATGTGAAAATTGAGAAGTGCAGAAAGGGGTGTAAGAGTCCACGGAGAAACTATTGGAAGGAGACTGTCTAGTACTGTAATCAACCTGTGAGGTTGGTGAATGAGGTAAAGTGTTTCAGGCTGGTAAGATGTGATATCAAAAGGGCAGAAAAGGGAGGTGTGATTAGATGAGTCGCCAACAAGGTGCGGGGTCAGTGACCTGGAAGAAGCTTGTATCAGGCTCTCGCTTGTGGAATTACCATGTTTCAGAGGAAACAGTAAACTCAGAGAATAGTTGATAACAGGAGCAGTTGCATCTACTTGCTCCACCGTACTGTTGACAGACCTGCTGATGTTACAGTGTGTGGGGACCGGTACTGTTTGCATTGTCTGTAGTGAATAACTGAGGTCATAATTTTTCCATTTGACCTATAGCAAGTGCATGGCATTATGTTGCACCTGCAGCCCATCTATTTCTGAATTGTTTCCCCCCACCCCCCTTCCCCTTTTGTCTTTTTGTATCCTTGTGCTGCTCTAGGGGTCATAGCTACCAACAGTGTCCTGAAGAGCAGGTATGGAGTGGAGTGGTTAATGCTGTGTTGTGGTTTGGGAAGTTTGCTGGGAAGATTGCAAGGCAATAAACTTGCTGCCCTCACTGCACAGTGACGTGGCTTCAGCTGGGGATGGCACAGATACTGCCTCCCCCCTGCGTGGGACCCTACAGATAAAGCAGTGCCCCAGAAGGCGAAAAGTTTGTGTTTTTATGCCCTGGAGAGATCCCAGGCTTAGTAGTTTGTGATCACTGCTTGAATTCTGATAGTATAAAACATTGTCACTGGTGCTGTCCTTAATCTGTGTGCGTGTGTAGTGCTGCTTTATTTGCCTGCTTATTGTTTTAAAGTTTGTTACTTCTGCTTTAAGAAGCAGAATAAATTCTCCCAACTAGAGCGGTGCTCTAATAAATTACACTGGTTAAGGTCAGAGCTAACTCTGGTACCTTCATTCCTCTTCATTTTTCTTCTCTGATACTTGCATCACTAAATATTTGCCTTGTGATATCATATTCTAACCCCACGCTCCTTTCATATGTTTCTTAGTCACTGCCTTGCCAGCATTCACACCTTTTATGAAGCAGTTTTTCCAGCTTGCCAGACTTTGTTTTTTATTTGTAAGCTTGTGGATATCTTTTAGATATTGGTGTTCACAGTACTTCAGCATGATTCTCTTTCCAGTCTCTTGGTACTTTGCAGTCCTTGGGATGTGGGCTGCTGTAAGCACAGGAAATAGTGAGGTCCTGTCCACTGGTATGTGCAGGTGATTTTGAAATGCGACTGTGTGTGCAAAAGAAATAGAAGAACGAACAGCAGGGGGGTGCCTGTGTAGTTAGTGTAGAGTTTTGAATAATACCTTTCCCACGAGTGTCATCGAAGCTTGTCTAGAAATGGTATTTCAGCACCTTCAGAAACAGCACTTCAGTCTTCCTCAAGCACTTCTACATGTATTGGTCAGAATCATGGGAACGTTTCCCCACGGCACTACAAAGCTGCAAGCTCAGGTTTAACTTGCTGTATCACCTCCCTTGCTACCAGCCAGGCGTCAGCTTTCCATCATGCCTTGCACTGGTTGTAACGCGTTCAGACTTCTAACGGATATGAAAAGCAGAGCTCAGCCCTCAATGGTGAAGCATAGATACAGTTCCTGGGAGCAGCCCCATCGATGAGAAAGCCGTGACGTGCCTTCGTTGTCGTACTGCGTAATAGCAGAAGATAAGAGTGAAGGCTAACCCAGGCCTGTGTCTTTCTGGTAAAGCCTGGTTCTGATTAGTAGCTCTTTCGGATTACTTTTGTTGCAAACTGTTGGTTTGTATTTGTCTGTGGTAACTTTTCTTTCCTCGCATCTGTCACGTTACTCATTCGGATTGCTTTACTCGCGCTCTTTCTGATTGTGGCATCTTCCAAGTTGATGCATTGGCGGATTGACACAACTGTCTTTTTAACTGGAACAAAAGTCATGTTTTATTTTTCCTTACTGTATACTTGAAAGCATAAATATTGAGGTCTGTAAAGTACAGTAGTCCCCCTTTTATGAATGAGGTTGGGATTTTGACACAGGAGGCAGCCGACGTTTAAATGATTATGGTTACTTGAGGTTGCAGACTTCAGCTGTGAGGACTGTTGGCAGCTGAAAATGTTCAAGTGGTGTAAACATGGTACTGTGGGTCAGGGTGCAGACCCTGCTATGATGTGGTTTGTAAAGTTTCTGTTATTGTGAAACAGGCCCACAATTTTTTATAATAGGTTTTTAAGGGCTTCAGATGTTAAATATGTTGCAGAAGCTCCACAGAGATAAGCAAATTAATGGAACGAGTTTTGCATATTTAAAGACAACTGCAGGTGCCTGGTCAGTGCAGGGGACTTGGGAATTATGTGAGCCTTAAGCAGATGCTTAAGCGTTTCTTAGTTCCAAATTTACAACTCTTTGCACGTGTTCCAGTAGCCAGCTGTGAGAGATGGGGAAGCTGTTGTATTTTTGTGGCAGTACTCTGATGCTGCTGCGCTTGGCTGTGGGCTCCTACCACGGGGCTACGAGGTGGTTTTTGTTGTGTCCCCCCCAGGATTCAAAAAGCAGCCTGGCGGGACAACTAACTGAGTACTTTGACGTTCCTTTGTCTGTACAAAGGAAAACGTAGATCTGTATTTTGGCGAGGCAGGAGGATGAGTTAATGAGTTTCTGGCAGCTGTTACGGTTGGTCGACATTGACAATTGTGCCAGCTGCAACCAGCATCAAATGTCACTTGTTTCAGTTTGTTACTCTAGTGAGAAGTAAAATTAGGAAAGCTTGATATGTCAGATTTCCTCTATCCTCAAGGCTTGGATATTAGCCAGGCACGCAGATTCCTATGTTGCATTGGTCAGATAACTTCTCCTTGCCACTTTAACGCTCAATCTGTGTGCAGGTTGGCAGTGTTAAAGCTGCCGGCTGCCTTGAACACTGTTGGTCATGAGAAGCTGTTGAGCACCCTGTTGACTGTCCTCCCAGTGATGAGGAGAGAGGATGGAAACCACTTCCATACACCCTGCTGAAGTCAATGTGATTAAAATGTGACTCCCTGCTATTTCCTGTCCTAGCCTCTTGGGGTGGTTCTGTAAGGTTTGTTTAACTTTGTTTCCAGCCTTGGTTGGTTTGCGTAGTTGGGCAAGGGTGCCAGTGATTTTTAAGAGCTCCAGGAGGTGTTTCCTGGTTGATTTGATGAGGCAGAGCAAAAGCCATTAGCTCCTGCTGAGCACTGGGAGCCTCCAAGAGCAGTTTTGGGAAGGACAGAGATGGTGCTGGCTGATCATGGAAGCAGCTCAAATATGCTGAGACTTCCATCTGTGCCAAGGAGAAAGGAGGAATGTTAATAATTAAATGTGGGTTTATTTGCATTTGGGGTGTTGCTAGTTGAGTTCCATGTCTTGTCTAGCTAAATGTCACTCGTGGGCTAAGTGTGGAGAGACAGGCATTGCTTCTCCTACGTGGCGGTTTAAAAGATTACCATCTGCTTTCCATGCCTGTAAGTCTGTGAGTGTTGATAAGCGCAGCGTGGCTGACAAGTGACTGACCTAGTAAGAAGAATGTAGGGGTTTTGGAGAGCAGATGGCTTAGCGAGTTGTGAAGACAACCCAGCTCATCTCATCTGCAATTCAGTGGTCTAAATCTGGCTGGGGATGGTAGAAAGGAAAGTTGCTGTCATTCTGTGACTATTACAATCTCTGGTGAAACAAACTGGTAATCCATCCAGCTGAGCGGCCAGGTGTCCACATTTCACCACCACCACGTGCTGGACACATGTGCCTTCCTTGCTTTCTGTGGCTGGAAGCACTGCCAGCGTGGAGTTTGAATTTACTTTTTTCTTTTCATCCATGCCTTTCTCTTTGCAGTTCAGAATAGTTGATAACCATGAGGTAGCTTTACAGCGTGGATGCCTGGCTCCTGCAGACTTGCTGGAGACAGCCTTCTACTTATCTAAGAGCAGTTTATAGTCTGCCCTCACCAGTGTGAGGATCTATGGAGCGTGTGAAGCTAACTTCACCTGTTGAGATAGACCTGTTCTGTCTTTGGAAATGATCAAAAGTGAGAATGGATAGGGTGCCTCATTGACAGACTTTTATGGAGTGGGACCACAGCCTAGGAGAAATCTCTCTTACTTCTCTTGGTAAAGCCAGAAGGACAATACTAAGCTCAACACTGGTGTCCAGCCCAATGGTAGTAGGTGGGCCATAGCTAAACTTGCAGAATACAAATACCTTGGACTTGTTCCTGACTTAAAGGCAATGAAGTTTCTGGTTCCCTTCTCCAACTTTTTCATCTGTAGTACGCATCGTGTTTTTCTGCTTGGGCTTGGCTTACGGTCTTAATATTTTGCAAGTCGGTTGTAGAGCCTGTGTTTAGAGTTGGTGAATAGAAGGAACAGCATGTGTATTCAGGTGAATGGAAGGAAAATGCCAACCGGAATTCAGAGCATGGAAGGTGGTCAGATTGACATTTTATATTATGTAACTCAGGTTGTTTTAGTCATTTCACTTTGGTTTCACCTCTTCTGCCCTCAGTCTTTATAGGAGAGGACCTTGATGGTAGCATGTTGTTGGTAATTTTTATTTTAATGTTATGCCTGCCTATCTAGGTAGCTCTGTATGCAGCTTGCATACAGCCCTTTTAAGCACAGTTGTATTAGTTTAGGTAGGAAAGTATAGTTTGCATGTGTGCATGTATATTTAATTTTTTTTGCTTGCCAGCTTTTCTAGTAACCACTGCAAATCTCATTTAAAAGCTTTCTTATGCAGAGCAAAGCATTTTGCATATTTAAGTGCAAAATCGGTGAATATCTAATAGCTGTAAAGCTAAATCTAAATTATGCCTTCTGAATGAATCTTTCTGAAATGTTATCAATACTTTAATACTTAACTTAGCCATTCCACAAACTAATTTTAGTTTTGTAGGAAAATAATCTTTGAAAAGCTAAATATGGTCTTGATGTTATGACTACCAGTGTCTTTCTCCTCAAAACATGTTGTTATTATTTTGCTCTCAATTCCTTGTTTTTTTTTGTTTTTTTTTTTTTCCTTCTAGTTATGTACCTAACAGTTTTGGGGTCTTTTTCCCTTCCCAGGAGCAGTTGGTCATCATGGTGACAATCTTGCAGAGAAGATACTTTCTGTGCTTCCCAAGCTTCCTGGCCACAAGACAGATGTGATGGTCAATATGGTGGAACTTACCGCGCTGCAGACTCCAGATGAAGCTTGCAGTATTATAGCACCTGGCTGCTTAGCACAACCAAAGTAAACATTGTTTTTTCTTTCTTTCTTTTTTTTTTAAGTTGTTGAGTATGTTTGTTTTTTTTTTTTAATGGAGGGGAAAAAAAAAAGGAACAGAACAAGTCTTTTCTTTTAAACAAAACAAACAAAAAACAAGTTTACATCAGAAACCCATCTGGTCCTAATTCTGCTGGAATATAATCAGTTTGTATGTGTGCATTAAGTGAGTGGACCAGATAAGACTCCCAAACGTGGGAGATTCTCAGGACATTTTTAGATTTTGGTTGTTTAAATGGCTGTGATTACTGTAGTAGATTAAACCCTAGAAATTCTTCCTTGTGACATTTGTTTTTCTGCCTAAGTAACAGGTCATACAAGCAGGTAGATCTTAAGTGTGGCTGCCTTCTTCCATAAGCATCTTTATAATTATAAAGTGGGCTGCTTGCTGAACTCTTGTTAGAATACCTGTTAACTCAAGGTTTTTTATCCCCGTTTTCAAACACAGTACCTGTAGAGAAAGATAATTAGGCACTAAATGAGATATACAGACAGCTCTGTGAGGGTCTGTTTCTTACTTAAACAAGGACAACCTAAAAGCAGTAACTTTGAACAATTGGACTTTGCTGTATGTAATTTGTAGGTAAGACTTTGCTTGTAAAGTGCATCAGATTTGATGTTTCACTTGCTAACTTTAGTTGTCCAAACTGAAACTGTTCTGCAGCTTCTGTTACTATGCATAAACCAGGAAATACAACAGGTGCTAGTTTCATTGGACAAGAAAAATTTTGGTCAGCAGTGCTGTAGAAATTCACACAGTGCAAAGGAGATTAAAAATTCTCTTTTGCTGTAACGTTCTCTCCATGTAGTAGAACAGCAGTGTTTTTGTTTTTCAAAATGGGCTATCTAATACAGTTTCTGTTCTTCTGTTTTGAGTCCTTTTGGTTCTTCACACCTGCACTCTACTCCCTCCTTTCCCCCCGTCAAAAATTTCGGAGAGGACTTTCCACTTTCTGACATACGGTATTTATTTTCTTACGGCCTCCGGATCCTTTGTCATCTTCCATCTCCCACACGTGCTGTAACGGGGTCCAGTTTCTAAGTTTCACATTGCATAACTGTCTTCTTCCTCAGGAGCTGGAGAGGAAACGTTTCCTCATATAGGTGGACTCAGTCATAAGTTTCTGCTGGGGTGATTAACTTTAATAAAATTTGTTCTGGTTTTCTTTCCATTGGCTGCTTTCCAGCTGATCTCTGAAGTAGAAGTGAGATGTCCTTAAGGTCTGTCTACACAGCAAAATAAAGAGGTCATTGTCTGTGGTAGACATGCTGTGATAGCTGTTATTTGTGCTAACTTTGATTAGCTACCAGAAATAAAGATGATTTCTGGCAGCGCAGACTAGGAAAAAAAAATAGGTATTTATTGCCCTAAGATTGTTGGCCTGCGCTAACACTCCGTTATTCCTAACATTATCTACATTAAACTAGTGCTACTGTGTCTTCCCTTGCTGAAATTATGACTTCAGTCTTCTCAGTAGTCACGTTGTTATAACAGCTTGCAGAGTTTTATTTTGTTCTAAGGTGGCTAATAATATAAGTGCTGAGGTTTATTTGCCTGTTGCTAGCTAGTGGATGATGCCTCTGTTAACACTAAGTTAGACTTAACATATCTTGCAAAATCTGCTGTGGACGCAGGCGGTTAAAGAATGAAGGAATTTGGTCACAAGGTGCTCAGCTGCTACTCTGCAAGGGAAGCAAAGTTGCGTGGTAGCAACTGATACCTGGTTCCAAGGCAGTGGTGTCATTGCCACACCAGTAACAGCTTCTCCCAAATAACCTCCCTCGGTAAAGTCATCATACACAATTTGTTATGCTGGAAATATTTAAGAACAGGTTAGCCAAACAGTGATTTAAATAGGATTGATCAATCTTGTCTTGGAGCAGAGTAAAGGGACTAGATGACTGTACAAAATCCCTCCTGTGGCTATTGTTTGCAGCTGAAGTGTTGTGTGCCTGAGGATTGTCTCCGAAACACAACATGGCTGTGTACTGTTCAACCCTGTGTCTTTTCCTTTTTCTAACTATGTAGTGATTAGGAGTAGTGTCCAATTTGAAACAGGCATTTCTGAATCAGCTTCAGCTGGTTGCTGAAGAGTACTAGAAACAGTGCATGAGTGGGGGGCTGAAGGTTGCAGCTTCCATTCTCTTTAACAAGAACTGTGTTCCCCTGTTGGATTATAAACTTCAGCATTAGTCATCTTTGCTGGTGTAAAATGGTTCTTCTGAAGCACTAAAATGGATTTAAAATTACCACCAACAAGTTCCTGTGTCAATTCCATATGAAATTCCGTAGGATGCTCTCAGTTCTTCATCAACATGGTTATTGCCATTGGTAGCAGGCTGGGAAGTGTTTCTTGTAATTGAAAACTTAAGTCTTGATATATATCTGTAAATGACGCATGGCAAGGAGTGTTCCCCTGCTTGTAAATTTTTTGTTTACTCTGGCTAGTGAAAGTGAGGGCACCTTTCCCAGTGACAGGGCTAGTAATGTGAGCTGCACCCGAGTGGAATGCGGGGGGGCTCTTTGACATGAAACCTTGTGATCAGACTGGCCCAATGTTGTGGCATTTCACAGACTCGCATATTCAGAATATTTTTCAAATGTTTTCATTATTTTTTTTCAAGTTAATATTTGAACATGTTGTGGGTGGGGAGAGAGAGAGGTCTGCTCCTTCCACACAGCTTGCTATATTTAACTTTTCTTGTGGAATGCCTCTCCAGCAGAAACATCTGGGCTCAGTTATGGCGTTAGCAAACAGAATTAATGAATAATTTATGGCTGGTGTGGTGAAATAAAGCAGGGTTCTTTTCTCAAATCTAAGGAAATAATGGGCTTCTTTAAAGATTTAGATGAAAATGTAAATGCCATATGCTGCTTAAGTTATTGTACTTTGAAGGTGTTCTCTTTGTGAGGAAAGGAATTTCTTCCCTTCTAGATCTATTCTAGACTTCTTAATTTTATTAGTCTTGGTAGCCTCAAATATCTTGTGGAGTAATTGTTTGCCCTACTGTAGTCATTGATATATTGCCACTTCATTGTGAAAGTTTGTTGAAAGTTGCCCAGTCTGAGAATTGTTAAAATATTTAATCATTTTTATATACATATGTATGTGTGTATATATATATAAAAAGAATGAAAACATTTATAAGCATAAAACTGAGGACATCCACTCTGGATCAGAACAGTTGGTTTCTGGTTAAAAAATGGCAGCTACCCTG
Organism: Anseranas semipalmata; assembly: GCA_013399115.1. Lineage (NCBI taxonomy): Eukaryota > Metazoa > Chordata > Aves > Anseriformes > Anseranatidae > Anseranas > Anseranas semipalmata. Next base: position 326,348 of record VXAA01007033.1, read on the forward strand.
TCTTTTCAAACAAACGATGCACAGTGGAAATAGAAATTGCAGTGAAAGCTTAATGGCAGAGGTAGGTTAAAAAACATTACACAGATTGCAGCTCTCTTGCTGGTCTTTGTATTTTGAAAACCCATACAGTGTTTTTGGAGGAATATTTTCTAACAACTTTAGCTGAACTTCTGACTTTAAGCATACATGCAGCGGCTTCTAAAAAATCATTGCTTGGATGCACATCAAGCTCTCTGTGTTTGCTCACCATGTTGTCGATTTTATAACAGGCCTGACCGCTTTGTTTATCAGTACACCTATCTTACATTTTTAAGACTGATATTTTATCACGTGGAAGAATCCTGTTGTCAGTAACGCATTTATTGCGGTGGAGGCCTGCATTGTGCCGTTCCCCACATCTCGCAAGCTGGGAGCTGAGGCGCTTGGAGGCTCCGTGGTTCCCTGAAGCAGCAAGTAAGGGGTTCAGATTCCAGCGTCCTGGCCACAAGTCTGGCATGTGAGACAAGAAGTGAGGTTACATAGTACTGAATTGAGGGCAACTGAAGGAGTAAGTATGCCTGTTCTTTTTTCAAGCTGCTCTTTTATTACTCAGGAACACTTTTGATGTGCTCTCATATTTTGCTGAATAAACCGAGTATTGAATTTGTTTATGCATGTTTCAAGGACTTGCTGAGTAGAGATTTCTTGCCTGCTTTTCTGCTTTTGTTTCCCTTTCTCCAGGAGTTTGTAAGCTTGTCGGAATTTAGTGTGGTGTTAAAATCTCAGAAAAAGACCAGTTTTGACAAAGCTTTTGACAAAGCAGGTGGAGCTGCTTAATCATCTGAATTTTCACTGGGGGGAAAATGACAAGTTCCGAATGAGATGATCTTGTTGATGGGTGTGATTCAGAAAACATTGTTGTGTAGGCCAGATGTTTGAAACATGGCACTTGTAAAATCTTTCCTTAGGTCTCTGAATGAGAGGTGCAAGGAGAGGTGTGCTGAGGGGAAGGAAGTTGGTTAAAAATTAGAACATTGCTTGAGACCCAGTAGTAAAATTTCAACTTCTTGCGTTAATGGAAGTTGAAAGCACTTCTGATCTTCCTCAGTTTTGAGGTATGTTACTCCTATTTTGGACCAATTGGTACTTTCATTTACAAGTACTAAAACTGTTATAGTGCAAGCAGAGAAGAAAGCCCTGCTCTAGCTTTATCTTTACTCTTGTGCCTGATGTGCGATGCCATGCTTTCCCGGTACCGTGGGACTCGGGAGACCAAGCAGAGGAACAGCAGGAGGTCAGGGGACTTGTCCCAGCTTTGCTATCTACTTGCTGTGTGATCTTGGACAAATCACTTCATTTCTTTCTACTTCTGTTTTCTCTCCTAGTCCTTGTCCAAGAAGTTTATTTTTAAACTGGTAAAACAGAATTTCTCAGGATACAAGTTTGCAAAGCGCGTGGCAGGCAATCTGAGGTGACATCTGGGGTTCTGGTCTTTGGGAGGGTACAAATAACAGTGCAAATGATTGCATGGGGAGTTAAGGTGTCAGGAGGAGCAAAGGCAAGACCTCCATTCGTCCTTTCTTTGCTGCTGCGTCCTTCCCACTCCTACCTGCAGTGCTTGGTTGTACTGAGGGGAGAGGACTGGTCTGGGTTGTGTCCCCCCTCGCACTCCTTTTCCCTGAGCTGGTGAAAAAGCAGTTCTAATGACCTGTAAAACACACAGTATTCACTGAATAATCATGCATGATGTGAATTTAACATGCAAGATTATTTGTTCTTGCATGGCAAAGAACAGAGCAGTAAGAATTAAAACTCTAAAGGAGATAAAGTCTCCTTTTAACTAGGGTAGTAGTTTTTGTTTTTTTTAATGGTTGATTCTGTTCTCTTATTTTTGTTGTTTTTACTTGGGACCAAGCATCTAAAGGGTATCTAACAAAGAGAGCAATGTTTTTCTCAACACTTAATTAATTATACACTAAGCTTTTGGGGGAGATGGTTCTTAAATCTATGTGGTGTTTTGAATTTTAATTTTTAAGTATTTCTTTCTTTCATGTCAGCTGTAGATACTAATTTGAAAAAAGTGTTTTGCATGCATAAGTGTATAAGAGCTTGTAATAAGAAGGTAATTTGGGACTGTGTTCTTCCTGAATGAGCTTAGAGTTTATGGCATAAATTATCATTCCAGAAAGGAAATCTACTCTAATATTAAGGAGGAAAAGTTAATGCTACAGTAAGAAAATCCAGCCGATGCGAGCATAGCTTCACATTCATTGAGACCCTTGCAGAGGAGGGAGGATAAACGAAAACGATGGATGGCAGAGCTCTTTACAACGGAGCGAGGGAGGGCTGTGCACTGTAAGCTGCTTCTCGATCTGCCCCCGTAGGTTGGCAGGGGTTTGGCAGCGGGGTGCCACTAGAGCCCGCGCGGGACCCACGCCTGTCCCCGCTTCTGGGGCACTCCTGCGGCTCGTCTGCTGCCGGACGCTTCCCCCTGCCGGGGGCTCCGTGCTGCTGCTCGCCCCCCGGCCGCCCACCTGGCCGCCTTCTGCTGCCCTCTGCTCCTGTGGAGCTCTGCTCTGGAGGATGGACTTGAGATTCAGCTTATCAAAGAAAAAGGCCGAAAAACAGCCAAACAAAACAACAAACAGTCCGCCCATGTGCAGCCTTTTGCTGTCTGTGTTTCTGAGCAAGGTGAGCAGCACTGTTATGGGGAAAAGGAGGTCTTAATTGCAGGATTTATGAAAAGCAGGTATTGCCTCAAGCATTTAAGAAGGAGGGAAAAAAAAAAAAAAAACACTTTGCTTGACCAGTGACAGGAGAAATGACAGCCCAGCCCTGTGCTTCTGGAACTCCTGCTGCACCCCTGAGGTCCATTTCCAGGGAGATGAGTTGGCTTTACAGGGTTTTTCTGTTAATACCTTTTACCTTTTCAGTAATCCAGCTGTGAGATGCTTCTCTAAAAGGTGGATTGGGAAGCTGGAATGTCCAAAATATAGCACCCACCCCCACGACCGCAGTCTGTACTGGCAGTCTTCCTGCTAACTATTTCATTTTACTCATATGGGGTCAGAGCACACCCCTGAATTAAGGGCTATTCAGAGTTTCCCTATTGTTTGAAATTTCTCAAGGCATCTTCTTGTTGGGAATAAGAGCCCTGGCTGCATCAGCTTCTGGGCTTTGTCAGTCAAGACAGGCATTCCAGGAGGTGCTTTCTGCTCAGTTTCAAACCAGTCTGAATCAAATGAACATAATTGACTGTTGCCACAGGATAAGATGAACAAGCTGATAAGATTTATTGTATCTTACAATAAATGTGTATATTTGCCCAGATCCTTTCAACACAGGACCTCCTTGAAATGGAAGAAAAAAGGAAGGGGTAAGGGGGGTGTGCAGGGGATGGAAAATTCTAGGAAGAGGTCAAGATCTCTGTTTTGCCTGTGCTGTGTAATGTACAGCATTGCTCGAAGACCACACTGCCGTTCTGCTAAACCTCAGTTGCTGCAGTAGCTAGTTTGTTGAAGCAAGTGGAGGAATTGTATGAAGATTCTTTACATCCAAGCAAGATCCTGCCTAATAGGTGCCACATTTTTTAATTGCCTGTTTTGACAGGCCTCTGGAGCCCTAGAAGTTATCTTCTAGATAAGAGGAAGCTTGAAGCTTATTTTCCTTGAGATAAAGAATGATTTGGGCTGACAAGCTCTCAGCATCAGCTGGGCCGTTCTTCCTTATCTGTGCCTCTGAGCCCACAAAAAGGAGTTCTCGGGGGGTGAGGGGGTTTGGCAAGCTGGACTGCTTGAGATTTCATTCCTTTTGGTTTAAGGACCTTTAACTGCATTGTCTGTCTGAGCTACCTAGGCTTACTAATGTAAGTTTTCAACCAGAATGCTCTTTGTCTTTTTTTTTTTTTTTTTTCCCCTGGGCCCTCTAACCCTTGCAAAGCCATACTCAGAGAGAGTGCTGGGATCAAAGGGGTTGAGATGCATTTACCTGTGCAATCTGCTCATTGAAGATGTCAGAATCGAGAACTTTGTGCTTAATTTTTCAAAGACATGTTCTTAGTTCTTCTGGAGAAGGATTCCCTATATGTCATCTCAATATAATCTTGTTTATTTGAATAGTGTAAGTCCCAACTTTGATTTTTCCCTTACCCATGGGAAAACACAATAGATTTGAGTTACGCAGATGTTGTCCAACCATCAGCATGTCTCTGAGTACTTGTATCTTCAGCTGGTTAGCACAGCAAGATAATAAATGTCTGTAAGGAAATTCTGTGAGTACCACCACTAAACTAGTTTATTTTCTGACTGTTTACTCATTAGCATTGCTCTCTGTTGTGCAGCTACATTCCTTGCAAGATGTAAAGGAGGACAAAGCTCTTCCTCATTAACTAGATAAAAAGAGTAACCACTGATGTCTGCAGTCAGAACAGAAGGGGTGGATTTTTGCATTGCTTAGGGGTAGTGTTTTTTTGGCAGTCTGCAGCAATTCTTTTAAAACAGACATCCCTTCCTTGTTACCTTAATGCCAGTGACTTTTGCGTGTGAATTTTGTGACTTTCTTATTCCCCCGTGTAAGTTTACAAACTGCTTTTCTCTTGGTGTGGCCACAGTGCGTTTTCCTGCAGATGTATTCACAGTTCAATAGCAGCAGGAAGACTGTGTCTGTTTAAGTAGACTTTATGAATCTCCAAAGCGGGCTCCAAGCTTTCTTGTTTTACAGTACGGAACAGCAACTGTTTCTTTGGCTGACATTGTGAGATTTTTCTAAGACTAGCTCTCACTCTGCTTGGCCAACTGCCTTCACATTTGCCTCCTGAATGACCTCAACAACGAGGTTTTAAAATGCAGAGATATGCATTGGCCTTTTTTACATACTGTGGAATTACTCGTCTGCTGTTCAACCGTGGTGCAAGAACAGAGAATAACTGAGTGACCTGGAGGCGTATTTTAGTTTATCATCGTCATACTGTAAAGTAAACCCACTGTATTTTACAAAGGTGAAAAATATATTGAAATAGATTGATGAGAAGAACAAACGAAAGCTTCTCATTCTGATGAAGAACCAATGCTGGCGAAGGAAACAGTGTTATCTGTTGGCAACAGGTTTGGTTGCAAGTTTTAGTATATGGCTGAGATTCTTTCAGGATTCCAAACTTAACATGAAACAGGAATCAAAGCTTATGCAGGCTAAAATTTATGTGAAGTGAACTATTTACCTGGCAGAACTTAAAGATGCTTTTACTCTAGAAAGCAGACAATCTGTGCACAGAGAAATACTTGTTTTTATACAAGTAAATACTTATATAACTATTGATTTTATTTATAATTGATCCAAAAATCCAGCCCCCTGTACTGCTGCCTAGTGCAGTAATTCGAGGTGCTTTCCTTCTGTAGCCTCCCCATATTTTTGTGTTCCTGAATTGTAGCAGACCATTAGTTTATTTCTTTGTCCCCATTCTTCATTACACTTTGTCCTGTTCATTTGTTTCTTCTCTGAGATCACTCTGTCTCAAAGGTACACGCATTTTATGAGGAACTTATGCAATCTGAAATGCTTAGCACTTATTGCAGTAATGCAGTCAAATCACTTTCTGCCTGTTTTCCAGCCAGCCCCTATGCTTTTGCATCCTTTTCACCAGGTATCTGTCTTAATCCCATCTTTAAAAAATTCATTATTTCAGAAGACTTTGCGAACTTGGGTCTGTGTGAACCTCATGAAGTTCAACAAGGCTGAGTGCAAGGTCCTGCATCTGGGCTGGGGCAATCCCAAGCACAAATACAGGCTGGGTGGAGAATGGATTGAGAGCAGCCCTGAGGAGAAGGACTTGGGGGTGTTGGTTGACAAGAAGCTCAACATGAGCTTGTAATGTGTGCTTGCAGCCCAGAAAGCCAGCTGTATTCTGGGCTGCATCAAAAGAAGCGTGACCAGCAGGTTGAGGGAGGTGATTCTCTCCCTCTACTCTGCTCTTGTGAGACCCCACCTGGAGCGCTGCATTCAGCTCTGGGGCACTCAGCACAATAAGGACATGGAGGTATTAGAACAAGTCCAGAGAAGGGCCACAAGGATGATCAGAGGGCTGGAGCACTGCTCCTGTGAAGACAGGCTTAGGGTGTTGGGATTGTTCAGCCTGGGGAAGAGAAGGCTCCAGGGAGACCTTACAGCAGCCTTCCAGTACCTGAAGGCGGCCTACAGGAAAGCTGGGGAGGGACTCTTTGTCAGGGAGTGTAGCAATAGGACAAGGAGTAATGGTTTTAAACTAAAAAAGGGTAGATTTAAATTAGATATTAGGAAGAAATCCTTTACTGTGAGGGTGGTGAGGCACTGGAACAGGTGGTCCAGAGAAGCTGTACACATCCCTGGAAGGGTTCAAGGCCAGGATGGATGGGGCCTTGGGCAACCTGTTCTAGTGAAGGCGTCCTTGCCCATCGCAGGGGGTTGGAACTAGGTGATCTTTATGGTCCCTTCCAACCCAAACCATTCTATGATTCTGTGAAGACCTTTTCCATGTGTTCTCTGAAAAACACAAAATCATTTTTCTGGGAAGTTGCTTCTTATGCTTGCAAAATTTGGATGAGAAGTTAGGGCTCTTCTAACTTCTGGAAAAGAGCTGCCTTTTAACCTCAATGCAAAGATGTGCTCTCAACCTTTTCAAGGTTAGGAGGGGATTTCTTGTTTATTAAGGTTTACCACTATCCTTTGGCTAGTGGTTTTGTGTTTCATTTGTCACTCTGGGGTTTTGTGTTTCATTTGTCACTCTGGCCACTGTGAAGAAGAAGGAATGATTGTAGGTACATACTGTTGCACAGGTGTCCCAGATCTTGCTGCTGTTTGAGTGGATTGGCTTTGTGATTGAGTGAATTAGCTTTTGTGACAAGCCTCGGTGATCTCAGATCTTTGGATTGCAGTTCATAATGTGGAGCTCCAATACACACCTCTCTCTGTGCATCTTGTTTTCCTGAAGTGTAGCACCTGAAGTGGGTTTTTGCTGCTTTTTAGCTGCTCATAGTTTCAAAAGCAGTAGTGAGGATTGACCAAACCTAGCCAGGTTTTATGTCCTGATTAACAGTGTCATAGAAGTGGTCATTCTGCTGACTTTGGAAGACTGTGCTACACCAAGTAACACCTAATTTCCATAGATGGTGAATATGTTTTCTAAAATGTTCTTCAACTAGGAAAGATTTCTATTCACTGTGGGAGAAGTGGCTATAGTTATTTAAATAACCAGAAAAAGAAATTAATTTTGAGCCATTTTCAGTAACTGGAAACAGGCACAGAACACATACTGACTGTGTATGCTTTACGTGGATGTTTGAGCTACAGTTACCCCTTAGAAAAAGGAAATTAACCTCTATGGAAAAAGCTTAGGGTCTTACTAATGGCACAAGAACGTGCCGTGGCTTCAAATGCTCTTTGCACAGGTTGGAAACTACCATTAGTTATATGATTGGTTTTGATTGAGAGGGAGGAACCTGGGGGTGGAGTGGAATTAGACAGCACCCAACATACTTATACAAGCCCTTTTTAGGAGGAGGATGCAGCATGGATATTGAATGACTACAGAAAGCCACTTAAAAATCCAGAGATGTTGGATTAGGACAAAATTCTGCTCTCCTTACTCATTCTGTGGTAGGCAGAAGTGTATCAGGGAGGGGATGTGAGAAGATATCCAGAACACTGGGTGAATATATGCAGCGTAGACAGAAGTCCTTATCTCGTTCTCTGTGTGGAAATGATTATAAAAATGAAAGCCGAAGGCTGGAGCTTTATTCTTTCTGAATAGCTTTCGGTTTGGTTTTGAAGGCTAGAATTGGCCGTATTAGGTTTGCGTGAGATCTGAAGAAGCTAGGTCTCTAGGTTTGCGTTGAAACTATGACAAATATGCTACTTTGAAGTAAGAGAGGGGGGAGTAAGGAAGACGTCCAGGTCCAGGCCGTCAGTTAATCTAAATTTGCCTCACCAATGTAGCTAGCATAGAATCTGGCCCTGTGTGTTCAAACAACATGTCTTTAAGATGTAAGGTCTGTTTCAGATTATTTTTTTACTATTTATTTTGGGTCTCTAAGTCTGTATTTGAATACTTGTTCTCAACTCATAAAGAGAGTATCTTTGAATGTTTTAACAACTCTGTGTCATGATTTCACAAGAAATGGTTTTTGTGGTAACTGAGTCACTTACAGAAAGGATTGTCTTGCCTTCCATGATGAAGACATTCCTGTACATTAAACCCTCAAAATGGCACTGAAGCTTACAGCCTAATGAATTCCTAGTCAAGAGGTTGCTTACGTAACTCTAGGTTTTAGGCCAGCAAATAAGAGAGAGAGAGAGGGAGGTCAAAGGAGACTACCAAAAAGTGGTCTTGCAAATTAAAAACATTGAGGAGAGGGAATTCCTGGCATTCCATGGTATCTGGGTTTATTTTCTTATGTTTCTCTAATAAGAAAAACACACTTCAGATATGTTCTCAGTAAATGTTTTCACTTGTATCATCTATCTCTGCTGCAAAAAGTAACCCAAAATATATTGGTTTTACATGCCTCAAGGACATCCATTGGATAACTAACCAGTGCCTCTGTAAAAGTAGACTTGGCACTCTAATGCAATCCCTGGATGTAGATTCGATTGTCAGCACCTCATTACTAACTGTTCTTTCATTGGAATCATTTTTATTAAAATAACCTTATGCAATAGCTTTAAAACACAGAACAGAATGCTCTGAAGTAACCTATTATGTTACATGTAGTATTCCCAAGTAATACATATGTTGTAAGGATCAGACTTTATTTTTAGCATAATTCATTTGCTGTGTCCAAAAACTAAATTAAAATCCCTGACAAGTAACTCTTTAATATACACATTTTAAAGAGTCGCTTGGCAAGAGTTTTGATATACCTTGTATTGTACAAAATCCTACTCAGAAGCTTTCAATTAACTTGATTCATACAGTAACTCAGTCTGGCATTCTGCATAAGCTGTCCTGCAGCTTGTAGGAATGAAACATTTTACAGAACCAGTTTACTGGAATAAAAGGCAGCCAGCTGAAACTCAGACAGGACTGATGGTTGTGAACATTAGGAAGTTTTAAGAAATTATGTGCACGTTTTTCTTCGCCCCTGAAGAGACTGGCCGCTGTTAGAGGAGCAAGAATGAATTTTGGGGTGGATTGACTGGAATGATTAAGGTCTGCATTATTATAGTGACCAGGAAGGCTGTGGCATATCTGGGAAGCCTTTGAATGTCAAGCTTATTTTGGTGTGCAAGCAGCTCTGCAATAGAATGATGTTGTGCAAGTGTCCCCACAACCAACCATCCTTAGCTAGCAAAGGATTCTCCTTTCAGATTTCTTAGGGTTAGTTTAACTCCAGGTAGACAGTGGAGATGCTATGTCGTACAGTGCTAGTGGGCCTTTAAAAATCACTATATGATTCCTTTATCTTCTGTCTCTTTTTCTTTAGATCTTACGCTTTCATTGGCCACCCCAACCTTTTCTGTTGCTGCTGCAGCAGATGAGCCGTCTAAACCTGGTAGCTCTTTCCTCAATGGAAAAAGGCTGCTGCCTGTGGTTCTGCATGGTGGGACTGGAAATCAGCTCTCTTGCTACTCTGCTTTGGCAGCTTTCAAGGCTCGATTTGCAAGGCTCAGCGAGGAAAACCCTCTGGGTGCTATCACAGCCCTCCCTGTCTTCTTCAGCATCTGTGACACTGTGATTCTTTGTTTCTGAAAACATTGCATGAAATGGCAGCTTTCTCTCAAGATAGATGCATCAGAGCAACTCTAGCTTCTCTTTATCTTGTGAAGTACTGTATTATCCACATCTGACTAATTGGAAAACTCTGACTAATTGGAAAACAGCATGGGTCAGGTCGCAGTAAGCAATTCTCCTTCCAGAAGAAAAAAATTCACTTTTCAGTGATTGTTAGTGATTCTTCTTTTGTTTGTCTTGAAGGAAGCAAACCGGCTTCAGTGTTCATCTTGATGGTTGGTTGCTTTGTTTCTGGCAGTCCTCCAGTTGCTATGGTGTGCTTGCTTGCTTGTTTGGATCAGCCTGTCTGGGGTCTCAAGATCAGGTGCCGCTTCTGCTTTTGAATGGTGGTGGACAGGCAGAATAACCCATTTCATTATTCTACTTGATGATGACTTCTCCAGCTATCACAGTCTATGCAGGTTACCCTTCTGCATGAGCCTCTTTGAGAAATCTTCAAAGACTTCCAAAGAATGTGTCACTGGCCGGGAAGAAAAAGAAGGATCATTTGTAGACTTGGTCTCATGCTGAGTCAAAGCTGAGGAGCTTAGTCCAGCATACTTGGCAAGAAGTAAGAACACTACCGACTATCTGGAACTGAAACCTATTTTTGCAAATCCCAAGTGCAATGCATAGCTATCCCGAGTGCCCCAGTAGTTGCTTAAGAGCCCCATTAGTGCTACTCCTTGATTAACAGGAAAGTTTTAGGGTGGCTAAATGCTTATGCCCTGTCATAAAGGCTCTTTTGCAGAGGTGGCTGGTCGGAAGCTGTTGCGGAAGGGAGAGAACCCTACCTGCTGGTTAATGGGTTAAAAATGATAACAGTATGTATTACATGTTGTTAATGCAAGGAGTAGATGGGGGTTAGAGGAATGATAGAGTTAAAATGGCTTGAAGGGTACTGACCACATCTTAGAGCTAGGACTCTTTGCCTAGCAGATAGTTAATCTGCTTTTCTCTTTGCACAGAATGTGTTCAAAGTCATGTCTGTGTGCAAGATGGAGCTCAGTGGGATTTAATACTGCAAGGATTAGTAAGACCTAAACATCAGTCAGCCTCTGTCAAAACCAGTTCTACCCTCTGGAGATGCATCTTGCTTGCTTGCTCTTCTTCTCTCTCTGAGTCATCTGCCAGCTCCCTCTGCTTAGGCTGGCAGCAAAGTTAAAATGATCAAACCTTGTGTTTGGTAAGTATGCTTGCAGTAGATCAAAAAAGAAGACTCCTTAGAAAAGATTAACAGAATCCTAGGTTTATTCGTACACTTGACTTTCAGTAAAGTTTTTGAGATAATCCTAGTTTTGAAAGAGATGCACTGAAAGTCATATGTTTTAAGACAACCAGACGCATTTGGTTTCAGGATAATCACGCAAGATTATAGACTTCAGAAGTTCTTGAAGTTGATAAGTAACTGTCATAAAAGGATTTTAGGCAGAGATGATGATCTGTTTCTCGTTGGTGCAATAGCCAGGCACAACTTCTGTTTCAGGACTGCTTCCGTGACTAATGCTTCCCTCTCGCTCATGCTTCAGCCTGGTGAGCAGCAGCAGTGCTGCATGGGTTCCTTTTCCTACACCCCTGACCTTCCTGAACGTGCCTTGATTTCCTAGGGACTTGCCTCAAGGTAGCGTGTTTCAGCATTAGCATTACGACAAAAACACACTACAGTTCACGCAGTAGTCATGTACCGGTGTCAAACAGCCAGCCTCTTGTGAGGCATCACTAAGCAGTCGATTACTCTGTAGAGTGTGAATAGAGCTGGCTTCCAAAATGTATTTAGGGAGAGCCTGGTCCCTTGCCAGTTATTTCACACTAGTGCTGTTGCTTCTTCCAGTAGTTCAGCAGGAGCAGCTTTACTTGTTTGGAGGAACTCTCTACCCCACAAAACATTTGAGAGCTGATAAAGAAATAATCTTGTAGCAATATCAGCAACCATCTGAAATTGCAAAGCTAAATCTGTTTGCTTGTGTGGCTCCCAGTATGTGTGCACCACAGTGTTTTATTTAAATGAAAGCTGTCCAAAGGGAAAGAAAGCTTTGGTGTTCTGGTCAGTAAAGGGTTTATTGACCCAATTCAGGCTTCTAATAATTTTGTAATTTGCAGATAGAGTGTTATGGAATTAAGCACCAGTTCTCATTTTCACAGGGTTGTTTGGAGAAGATGAAGGGTCCTGATCTAACTAGCTTCTCCCTGCAACGTTAACATCTGTTTGCTGAGTTTATTATACATACGCTTGATGTACTGCACTTGGATGGCACAGTACATGTAGGGGACAGTATATTTTTTTCCCCCGGTGTCACAGATAGAAATGATTTGGTTTTGTAGCTGAGTTAATGTTGGCATGGGTGGCCTGCAGAAGGATTACTATTTGAGAGGTAAGTAGACCAGGAGTTGCAGAGATGTTGCATGATGTTTGGTCCACAAGCAGACACCTCTTGATCTTAAGGCCTGTTGTGTTTGTAAGGCTTTCCTTTGCTTTCAGTGCTGCTTGTCACAAGTTTATATATGTAGTATAACACATCACTGCTGTAGGTTAACAACAACAATCAACGTGGACTTAGGTTTATGTTGCTTGCAAGAGGATATTTATACAATATTACAATTTGGGGGTATATTTTTATTCCATCTATAGAATATTTGATGATTTTTTTTCTACTCATTTTGTTGATTATATATCATTTTCTAGAAAGCCACAGTTAGTAAATTTAGAAATTATAAAAGGAATTACTAGCCATACTGTAAATCCTCTAGTTAAGAATTCTGGATCAATAGCTATATGGAGCTAAGAAAGGAGAAAAGAAAGTGTAGTTTAAGGAAACTACCTTAATGTTTCACAGTGTATAGTCCAGTTGAAAGCTCCATATTATATTGCTTCCTTATGTTTCACCTTTGGTTGACCTTGAAGTTTACAGGTTCAAGTGGATATTGATGATCATGGGAATAGCTAAAATAAACAGAACACAAAGGTGATGAGAACCTATAGCTTCCCAAACTATTGTTGGATTGTGTCATTTTATTTTTAACGCAGGAAGGTGCTGTGCTGTCTGTCTGTAGTTAAATGAGATGAAACATTGTAGAAATGCCGTCTGTCTAAAGGATTATTGAATGTGACCATATAATTTCAAATATATATATATATAGTAAATTCTATTGCAAAAATAGCTCTGAATGTTTTCTAGGAAATTTTTCAAGTATCCGTTATTCATTTTTTCATTAAAGAACTGTTTTGATATTAAGCTGGTATGGACATTTTACATTACTAGTCTATTTAAATGGGAATAGAGTAAGAGAATTAGATGTCACTTAATTTTCTTTTCAGATATTGTGTGTGTGTGCGCACGCACACATACATGCTGACTTTTGTTGTGGTAAAATATGGTCCACTGACTACTCTTCTGCTGTCTTGAATTGTTTTTTCTGTTCGTGTCATTGGTTTATACTATTACTCTTTGTTACTGGAAGAGGCAATGAGCAGCATTGCTTTACTTCTCTGTAACGTCATTCCATGGGCAGCTGCATTGTCTCATGTACGTGGTTGTTAGCAAGCCAAGTTGTTCTGTGTCATGGATGCTGAAGTATGTTAAACTTTTTGGCTTTCTGAAGCCAAAAACCTTCTTGTGTGTGTATGTGGATCAACATGAAACAGGACTGTGGTTAAGATGCTTGTCCTTACAAGTTTACTTGATGCTTGGGTTGAGGAAATGTTTGATAAAACTTAAGACACTGGCTTTGTTGGTGGGTTTGGCAAGTTACAAACCTGCTTCAGATGGTGGTTGACCACAGCCGTCGGACTTGTGTATATTTATTTTATAAGTATATCCATCTGTGAAGTAGATACGTGAATGAGCCAGAAACATTAGGTTTCTCTCTCTCTTTTCCCTCCCCTCCACCCTTTTCTTTAAAAAGGCAAAACATAGAATGCTCTCTTACTGTTCACTTTTGGGAGATTTTTTTTCCAACTTTTTAAGTAATTCCTGATGTGAACTGAAGCCTTGCCAACCTTTTAAATAATTAATTCTTAAATTTTATTGTAATATAGCTCAACTGTGGAACCAAAAATATGTCAGACTTTAAGAGACTGATTTACTGTCCATTATCTGTGAAGGAGGGGGAAAAGGAATTCAGCCCCTCACAAAGAGCTCTAGGTAAACAGAGCAGCTTCTGGGACGGTTTGGGATTGCTGTGCTTGTTGTGTTTATAAAAACTTTCTGAATTGTTTGTTTTTAAGTTCTTCCATGCTCCACTGATAACAGAGAGCATATTTCTTTATTGTTTGGAGTATAGTGGTCAAGGTTTTATTGGAACACAATAGTTTATAGGAAACGTAGTGGTTTTGCAACTTAAAATTAAGATGTTGTTTTGAAAGCTGTTTTGAGATGATTCTTTCACAATTCTTGTTTGTCTGAAATGAGCTTGTGATTTTGTGTATTCTTAGTTTTAAAACTTTTGCTACTGCGTCTGTGGAAAATGTTGTCCCTTCATACGCTTAGTTGTAAAATGAACCAAAGCATTATGCCCTCATGATATTCAGTAACAAATGCAAATACTTTGCTGTCCTATTTGTCTTAGTTATTGTTCATGTCTGGTGAACCTTTTCTTCTCTTCTCCTAAAGGCAGTCAACAGCCAGCTCTATCATCCTGCGTCTGAAAATGATTGCAAAACGTACTTACCTTTAAAGTGTTTGCAGCATTGCACTGAAATGTCTGTATCTGTAGGCATGCCTTTTATTGAGCTAAATACAATCCTTTCGAGATGGTAACTGTTCCCTCTTTTGTTGCTGTTTTAACCAACTTTCCGCTGTGTGCACTACAAGACATACCCTTTGTTTTCGAGCCCCAGCTTTCTGATAGTAATGCTGTGTGTTCTGCATGTGGCATCAGGCCGGCTTGGTGAGAAACCAGCGAGGAAAGAAAACTCGGGATGCGCTCCTGGAAGCCGCTCCGCTGTGTGCCGGGACAGCTGCCCCGCGGGGCCGGGTTTGCTGGGCACTGGCTGCCTGCTGGCCGCGGTGCCAGATGAAGCAGGTTGCCTGCTTCCTCGTTTGCGTGCACGCTTTCTTGGTATGTATGTGTGCATGTTGAACAAGATGCAGTGAACTGACCGATAAACTCCTAGGACAAACGTGTTACTAATAAATATTTTGGGTAGTCCAGGGAAAAATACATTGTAAAGGCTTGTGGCTAATCATCGTTTTTGCCCACATGCTTTGGCTGCAAGCTGATTTGCAACAACTTGAGTGTTATCTCAAAGCTGCCTTTAAAATGCCTGGCAACTTCTGTTTTATCTGTTTGCTGGTTTAAAATAAGTGTTTTAAAATAAATTGTTGGCAAAAGGCTGTTAAAAATCTAGTCTATTTTTAATGATTGTTTGCTGTATCTTTAGAATGTTTTTCTTAAAGATTTATGTTGCTTGTGTCTTGCAGAAAAGTAATCTAATTGTATTATTTGAATATCAAGTTTGCTAACATCTAGTAGATAATAAATTAGTCATATAGGACTGTGTTCCTTGTAGGAATGCTGTAACAGTACATAAGAATGAATAGACTAGGAAATACTCCTAGTTTGGACATAATATACCAAAGTATATCATGTAAGCAAGGCTTCTGGTTCTCTTTTTGAGGCGGTTCAATAGGTTGCAGAAATGACAATATAGAAAATTATCTTATGTAATCCATCTGATTGTAGGACAATTTATTTTGTGCTTAAATAGCTCATGAAGCACTGAAATATCATCTGAACTTTGTACTACATTTTAATTGACAGATTAATTTCTCATATCTTCTTCCATCAGCTAACTGAATAGCTTGTTGGTTAGAAACCTCCAAACCAAGCTGCTATTGGAATTTGAAAGAATTGCAGAATTTTGTAGCCCTGGGTTATTTGTAGCTGTTGTTAGCTGAAAAGCTAATCTCTGTAGATGTTTCCTGTGTTTTTGTTTTTGTTTTCCAATCTGAGTCAGTTATTCCATTTGCATCATAAATATTTATATGTAAAGATAGAGGCCGTTCCTCCTTCTCTTTGCCACAACTGCTGTACTGTGGAAGAGCTGAAAGAAGAAATGCTAAAATCTTCAGAAGTCCTGTGTCAGACTGATGCAGCAGCAAGTCGGCTTATCCTGACTCTTAGTTATTCCTGCAAATGAAATTTATGACACTTCTCTCACACAGTGTAAATACTGCGGGCATGTGTAATTTTTTAAAAAATATTTTCATAGATTAAAAGAGTGAAAATTTAATTTAAGCAACCTGTTCTAATATGCAAAATGTTTTTTCAACAAACTTCCTGTAAGCATCCCACTATTGAGTTGCTTTGAGAAGCTTTTTCAGTTTTTGACTTTATTAATTCCCACTGTATGTAGTCAGCATGTGATGTATTCAGATAAGAGTTTTGATCTAATTTTTGTGATTGGTATTGCCTTCAAATAGAGTGGCCTCCAGTGGAGTGGGGTATACTAATGCACAGAGTTAGTAATACAAAAAAGAATTATCTATAATTACATAGTGTCCTGCCTTTTAAAAGTACTATTTTAAAGAAAAGTCTTCTCTCACTATGAAAGCCAAAAATATAGTTTTGCCTACAGAGTATATCCAAGATTTGCTGTCAGTTCTTTGAAATCCACGACCAAAATTAGTCAGGACAGACTGCATACTGGCTTGCTTTGAGCAACACAGAAGTGCTGTATAGATCCTCCCAATTTAATCGGCAAAGAATGAGCTGATGCAGATAATCTTGGTTGTCTGTCTCATGGATGCTAGTGCTACAAAAGAGGCATATGGAAATTTAGGAACTGCTAGAGCCAGTTTTCTTTAAGTGTCAGAAAATGGTCTTCAAACAGCACTACTGTGTAAATGCTTGCAGTTCTTTGGCCGAAGGACATTACATAGAAGTGAATTCGTGCTTGAAACATCTAATTCATGGTGTGTGGTGAGGTGCAGTGCTCGAGCTAGTTTTGAAGCATGAGCTCTTGCACTGTTTCTCCCCCTGCATGTTCTGCAGTCTAATGAGCCTCAGCGAAGAGGTCCTTCTCAGATGTTCTGCTGAATCTCCTCCTTCTGCCTTCACCCTGTAGTACAGGAGTGAGGATCCCCAGGCCCATACGTGCTCTGTGCTCTACAACCTTTACATTTTTTGCCATACATCTTGGCATCAATCCAGGGTAAGTCTGCCAAAGCTGCTGAAAAGCCCGCTGGGCTTTTAGGCAGGAAAACATCCATCCCATCT
This sequence comes from Anseranas semipalmata, assembly GCA_013399115.1. Classification (NCBI taxonomy): domain Eukaryota; kingdom Metazoa; phylum Chordata; class Aves; order Anseriformes; family Anseranatidae; genus Anseranas; species Anseranas semipalmata. Next base: position 343,284 of record VXAA01007033.1, read on the forward strand.
GCTGGAACGAGCTGCATGAAGCTGCTCGTTTACTCAGGTCTGCACTTTTACAGCTGTACATGAAAGACTTATAGATAAAAGTTCCCCTTGAAAGGCTTGGTGTCACCTCTTCAATTAAGCAAACTGACCTCCTTTAGTGAGATGATTCTAAAGACATCATTGGCTTAAAACACCTATACTAATTCTTTTGGTGTGATCCTATTTTAAAATATTTATCACTCAAGGTTTATTACTTTTTTATCTCTGGGCCTCCTGTGTTTTTATTTATTTATTTATTTTGATCAAAACAAATGCTGTCGGATCTTTCTGACAGATTCTTGTCTTTTTTGTTTGTTTGTTTTGTAGTGTGATTATTACTTTAAAATTGCTGTTTGCTGTGTAGAAAAATGCCAGTTTCAAATAAAACCTTATTCACTGTTGAGGCAGAAAAGTTAGTGTTTAAAGTAGCATTCCCTGTGACCTTTAGTGAATCAATGGTTTTATCAATCAAATTATGCTCATATGAGTTAATTAGTTAACTTGATCTTGATGTGACACAGTCTTCCTTGAGTATATGCAGAAAGGAGGGAGAGGAACGACGGGTCTGTATAAACACCACATGCAAAGGCTGAAGCTATCAGCCTGCCATTAGCCCTTTATCTAAGAGGCTCTTGGCATATAAATCAAACAATAACTTCTCAGTTTTGAGTCGGTGCCAAAGTACACATCCACAGTTGAGTCTAGAGCAGATTACACCCTCCAAGTGGCTTGGGGGCTTGGAGTGAAACTAGGAAATAACCTTTAAATTATTCAAGAACACATTTATGCTCTTTAATGTTTGTTAGCAGACCTTTTTTAGTACCATTTGCAAGTTCTAATCATAAGACCCAGTGTACCAGAGGGTAATTTAACAAACATTTAAATGAGGATTTGAGAATAATGTTTTAAGCTAAATGGCTGTGAAGAGCTTGACTTCAACAGCAGTTCTGTGTGTTTTGCCATGTCACAATATAATTACTAATCTGTGGCGAGGATGGTAATATCCAGCAATCCTTCTGCAGTTTTTTGCAAGCACAATACCGATTACATTAGCTTTCCTTTTATCTTATTTTCTAAGGTGATGGTGGACTGGAAAATAGCTTAAGTTCCCACTGTCTATGAGATGCTGAGCACATTTGCCAACCGTATAAAATGTTCAATCGCAGAATTACAGTCTGCTGTTAAGAGCTATTTTGAAACTTCAAAAACTTGTCATCTTTCTTAGAAATAAGAAGTATTGATCCCTTCTGGCATGATAAACCCAGGATGTGCAATTTACCTCTATCTGGAAAAAAAACCATTTCACGTTTTTTGTGTTTTTCTTAGAAGAAGGCATTATCTGGATGTGCATAAGTACAAAGCAGTGCTACAGGTCTGAAAATACCGACAGCTGTTTCTATACAGAAAACTGTAGGTAAGTTATTTTGGAGCTGCTTTGTCACTTCCAAAGCAGAACGAAGAGCTGCTGCTTCCCCCGGCGCCAGCTGTGTCAGGTCAGCATCCCGCAGCCCTGCGGCATCTGCCCGCAGCGCAGCGGCTGCTCGGGGCTGGTGGTTTTGAAGGGGGGCCTCTGGGCCTCTTGGGGCCTGCTCCCCCTGGAGCAGGGCACAGCCGGAGACGTGGCCGTGTCTCCCTCCCTCGTCCCGTTGGCTTGCGTGCCCAGGAATGTGGAGCATGTCCAGCGTGGTCTTGGCGCAGCTTGCGCCCTCTGAAACAGCAGGGGAATTGGAGGAGAGGTGACGTCTGCTGATGTGCGGCCCCTCGCTCCAGGCTTGTGGCCAAACTGTTGTGTCTTATCACACTCCTGCGCTTCTCTTTGGTTTATCCAAATTCAAATGACATGTTGCCAACGATCGGGTTGTCCTTTGTGGTAACTGTCTTCCAGCAACCACGGTGGTGTTTGCATTAAGTGTGGGAAGTGTGGGTGTTGCATCTCCTTAAATTGAATGTGAGTTACTGCAAAGGGTACGTTGGCAGCGTGATCGATTTTTTTTTAGCGGTCGCTTGGTTTTGGGCAGCTTTGTGGTATTAATGAAGCTCTAATTTAATCTTTACTGACTTTTTTCCCTCCTCCCTTCCTCTTGTGAAAATACACAGAGGTAGCTGGGCTGTAAAGCTGTATAGACATATAGGGAAAGTTTTGCTGATATGGTAACCACAGAATCTGTCCCACAGTGAGACTATCACAATTTTCCTTGTGACTTTTTTAAAACTGTAAAAGTACAAACATGATTGGTTTGTTATGCTGAAATGTTTGCATTTGCAGCTGGTGAATTTTTGAAGCCCACTCAGTGTTGTTTTTTGTCACATACTCGAAGCCTGTGTCAGCAAGTTGCTCTTTGAAATCCTGTTGCCTTTGCCAGGTGCAGAAATAACCACATTTGCTAATTCTTTCTTCCTTAAAATCTTGTTCATATGACATCCTCCACACCCTGGTACTTGCTTTTTCTGATGTAGGCTGTTTTCACCTGACCCCCCTCCCCCCAAAAAAAGCCTGTACAAAGTCATCTTTGTCATCTTTTTCTTTCTTGATTTCAGCTACAGGGGATCTGTTAAGGGAAGTGGATGTAGGTACTGGCTTCTTGATTTGGCCTTTGAAAAGGTTACGGAAGAGATTCTTGACCTGTTTTTCAGTAAGCCCAGGGACACTGCAAAGCTTGCATGTAGCTGAAAGACAGTTTGTTATGCCAGTGTTTAAAAGGAGGAAACAGGCTCACTTGAATTTGTCCTGTTAGGCAAATCAGTCCAGGCAAAAAATCAAGTAATACCTAATGTAGATGTCAATCTATTGTATCCTCCTTGACTCAAAATTAGATTGCATTAAAATATTTTGCAGTAGTTTGCCAGAGACTACAGATGTGGCTAATAATTTTGGTGATTATGGTATGCTGCTTGGACAAGAGTGTTTGACTTTTTGTCTTCATTTGGTTAAGTATACGTGCTGAATGAAGAAGCACATCACAAAAGTAATGTTATAAATATTAAATGGTTTAAGAATGGCCTACTGGTAGATCTGAAAACAAAACTGTAAATGGGGAGTGTGCAGTCATCGAGTGGGCGTATTTTCTAGTATGGTCTTAATGATTCTGGACCTTCTGCTCTTGTGTTAGTGACCTGGAGGACCATATTTTAGTAACTTATTGGTAACAGACAAGACCTGGGGCAGTAAGAAAGTAAATATCTTTCTGTACCATTGGTGTGAAGCAAGAGGAATATCATTTCAGCCAATTCGAAGATTGTGGTGTTGTGCATTGGACGTCCCAGGGTCCCCTGCTTTCTGTCCTTGCCTTTAGGTTTACATCTGCTATGAGTTTGTTCTCCATTGACTGGTGCTTGACTTCACCAATTTCCAGACTACTGATTTCAGCTTGGTGATAGTACATGCCAATGCCACCACCCTCCCCCTGTTCTCCCCAGATGAGTTCAAGATGAGTGGGTTTGAGAATAAGCCTGCAGACAATCCAAGATACGGGAGCTTTCTGTCTGCCTGATAACCTTGGTGGTATTGTCCTTGCAGGACAGGACCAGACCAGGTCAAGAGAATAAATCAGTTATCTTAACAGATGCAAGAGGAGGCATTTGATTGTCAACCTGTAAATGTCTAGATCAAGCAAGTTATTTCAGAGATCTGAGCTGTGTTCAAAAATAGCAATTCTTTTCCGATCTGACTGCATAGTCCCCCATGGAAGGTGTTACCACAGCTGAACGGGGTACCGTGGGAAAGATAAGTTCCTCTACATTGGGTATTGTTTAACCTAACACGCCACCACCAAAAGAACTGCTTATCATACTGTAGCCTTGTTTCTGCCAAAGTATTTGGCTTTTTCACCCTTGCATCTCCCTACCAATGAACAGCAGATTTCCCTGAGCAGTCTTTCCTTCAGGTATTGTAAATTTGGGAAGCCAGCTAGTTAGTCACTTCAGGGCTAACTTGTTCTAGTCTTGATTTTTATTTTTCCATCTTTCCTGTCTTTCATTAATGGAAGAGTGCCTCTGGAGGCTGCAAATTGGAGCTGCTCTGAACCACCTGCTTCTCTCTGATCAGCAGAGAATATACTAGTCTTTCTGACCTGCTTCTCATCAGCATGTATTTCCTAGCGCTATTGTCAGCTGATGTCTTATTTTAGGATTTGTATAAATTATGGGTCTGAGCATTTGGTCCTTTTTCACCCTTTGTCTTCATGATTCAACTTTGAAAACTGGCATGCAAATACCCGAAGTAGGAAGGCTCCATTTTTAGGTGTTTAGATTTCTCCCTCTTCTTTTGTAACCTTTTTTCATAGTGTTTTTTTTTTGAAGTCCAAATTATTTGCAGCTAAATTTTCATTAGTTTTGGTGCAGTAGATGGCTTATTAAAACAAATGCAACATTTATATATAAGGGGAAGGTAGAAATTCGTGGTTATCAGATGTCTATCAAAAACCTTGTTCTATGTATATGAAATAGTCTAGCTATGTCTACCACTGGTTTCAAAGACTCTAGCCTTATCTCTGGATGTAACATAATGTATTTGTTTAAAAAACTTTTGCTTTCATTACCAGATAGCTGCCACACTTGTTCATATTATATTCTGTTTCCTGGGGTGGCTGGTTGATTAGGTACTATGACCATAATAGTAAAAGGAAGGGACAGGGTGTCAAACTCTTTGAGTGAAACTCTGTTTGTTGGTGAAACTGGTTAGTGGCAGAGGCCCCAAAATTTTAGTGCTCTCTTCGCATTGTCAGGCTTACTGTGCCACACAAAGCATTTTATAACAGAGGTGCACAGAAGTATGTGCTGTAATATTTACCTTTTGTTGTGAAGTTCATTTTGAAGGGTGATTTAGAATTCCTGATCTTATTGTAGTGTAAACAAAACTAATTTATTATTTCTTAAGCACAGCAGCATGGTTCAGACAATACTTTTAAAGGTTTTGTAATGTATAAAATATTAAAAAAAAAAAAATCTACTTAGTTTCAGACAAGTACTTCCAGAGTACAGTGGTTCACCAGATGATAACATGTAAAATAAATAAAAAATCTTGGGAAGTAAAGGAATTCAACAGGAAAGAGGAATTTGAATTGGGGTACTGGATCCCATAGAAATCACTGATTACAGCATCAGTGTTGTTGGACTAGGGCATTTGGACTAAAGCACAGGAACTGCAGATGGGAAAAAGAGGAGGGGAGGGACACCATGACAAGAGCTGGAAGGCAGTCACAGATGAGTGTCTCACCAGAAGGGGAAGATAAGATAGTACTGTTTCCAAGTGTTAGATATCTCTAAAAGGAAAATGTGGTAACTCCTCCGATCAGGCAAGCAGCAGTACCAGAACCCTTTACTGCATCCTTGTGACTCATTCCCACCAGTCATTCATTTCTTGTCACTGATGAAATTAAAGAATGGGCAAAGCAAAAGCCATTCTGTGAAGGTGTAAGAGAGGAGAAGTGGGAAAAGTGTTTTCAGCAGCAAACATAAAACTGAATTTTTCAGTGCTGCAGTGCTGATTCAGATTTGTTCCCCACTGAAATGCTTTTGCTGACTGGATTTTTGTTAAAGTGGTTATAATAAGGTGACTAATAAAAAAGCAGCTGTTGGTAAGTTGGTCTGGTGTGAATAAACAATCCATGTTTTAGCAGTTTCATTTTGGAAGTCTGGTACTGTTGACTCAAGGGGCATATTTTTTTCTCCACTCATTCCTTTTTCTATTTTGTACTTCACTGAGTCATTCCCATGAGTCACTTCTTAACAAATTTTGTATAAATTAAAACAAGATTGCATTCAGACTAGCATTTTCAGTTAGCTACTAGCAAACTCCAGTTGACATTTACTGTATGCCATAGCGATTTCTAGTATTTGTTCCACCATTGAGGTAACACTGGGGAAAGTGAGCATTCAGTCTTTATGCCAAGCTACTGGTAGAGTACCCATCAGGCTACAAACATCTAAAATCCTGAGGAGCTTCGTGCTGGAGACTGGTTAAGCTATGTACCACGTGTGGAGTTCCCTTTCCTAGTGAGATGTGTTTTCCTACTGAGATTTTTTTTTTGTGTGTGAACCTTTTATGATTAATAGACTTTGCTCTTCTGAAACACCTGCAGTTTATTTTTTAGACATAAAACAAAAATTGAACTTTTTTTGTCTTGACTTTTTTTTTTTTCTCCTTTCGGAAGGTTCCAAACTTCAGTGTGCTTGGTCTGCTTTCTCTTCAGATTTTTGCCTAGCTCTCCATTTGGATTTCAAATTGATTTAACACATTAAAGAACAGAATTAATCTCTCCTAACAGAGGAGTGAAGAGAGTATAAGGCTCGTGTTTCAGTAAGTTCTAGTTTTGCATTGAACAAACCAGTGCACTGCATAGTACAATAGGCATACCTCAATTTAAAATCTCTTTAACTGTTAAAATCTTTCTTTTAGCTGTATTAAAATCCATGTTTAGCAGCTCCAGACACCTGAGGTGGCACCGTCCTGCTGGCACTCTGCAGAGCCTGGGGGAGTAGAGGGAGGCCAGTAGGTTGGTGTATGGGGCTCAGTGTAAAGGACAGAAGAAATACAGTAAAACCAGCAAGGCAGAGTGGTTTTGAGCTGTTTTGAGGCCATCGACTTTGAACACAGACTACTTTGACATGCTGGAGATGGGTACGTAGCAGTATCACACAGCAACTTTCCCTCTTGCCTGTTGGGTGGTGTTGGCGCAGGATGCGCCGCACTTCCACGTGTTGCTTTAGCTCCTGAAGGGCCCTCCCCGTGTGGAATTTAAGGTCTTGCTTTTGGCATGTGAGACCTAATGGGTCTCTTGCCAGCCCCTGTGTTACACCAGAGCAGCTGGGCTCAGCTGAGGGGCTCAGAGGTGTTTATTTAACCAGATGGGGCTCTTGTCTGAAGAGTTTTCTTTGAGAGGTTCCCAGGCACAAGGGGAACTTGCCTATTTTCTTGAGCTTTTCAGGGACAGGTAGTATTAGATATGGGCTGGATGGTTTGGAGTACTTTTAATAATATGTTTAATGTATTTTTTAATCTTTCTGTAGATTGTTACTGAGAGGAGTTGTCCTGAGCAGTAAATAAAGCCTTTGGATTGCATTTCTTGTATTTGCACAGATCTATATAACAGAGATCATTTCCCATTATATTAATACTAATTCTCCTAATGTGTACCTGTTTAAAAAAGAAGTCTACTCAAGTTACTACTCAAGTTATCAAAGAAGTATTTGTACAAATACACAGGAAGCTCAAAATGACTTTGCCATCTCAAATACTTTTCAGCATGCTAGTGTTTAGTCAAAAGTGAATCAGTTAAAAAAAAAAAAAGGCAGTTAGCTGAAGTAATTTGCCTTTTTCCTAATCGTATTGCCAAAAAATGGTTGAACGCAGGAACTCTTGCTTTCTTTGGATTGACTTAGTCAGTTGACTATGTATGCAAGCTGTTAATATATATGGATCTCATGCTGTTTATGTAGTGTACTACCTATTATACCTAACCCACTAGGTATTCTCCAAAGCAGTGGGAAGAAAAATGTCTACAGAAACTCAATGGATTACACAGAGATCCGAGCATACCCAGGCATGGTTGACCCTCATCTGCTTTTAGGCTGTACCACAGTTATTTTGCTTTTGGCTATTTTGGGTGTGCTAAAGCAACCCTTGCGGAGCATGGGATTAAAGAAAACCTACTGTGGCTAAAGGAAGAAGAAAGTTTACAGAGTGAAAAACAAACCTGCTCCCCCCCCCCACCCCCGACCAGTTTTGTTTTAGTGCATTAGTGTGACTCATTCTTACTTTTTTTAGCTTAAAATAATCAGTCTGTTATTTTGGAGGTATTTTATTGTTTATACTAGTAGCACCTGGAAGTACCAGCTGAAACGGGGCCTTGTGGTAGGGATTGTACAATGATCCCTAGACTGCTTTCAAAGACCTTGTGGTCTAAATTGACGAGACTGACCAACACGTGGTGAGGAAAGGGAGCTCAGCAAACAAGGACGGCAGGTAGAGAAGCGGTGCATCCTCACATCGTACATTCCTGACTCTTACTGAGATGTGTAGGTGCTCCTCAGGACGAGTTGCCCATACTTCACTGTTTGCTAAACACTTCTACGAAACCTATGGGTGAGAAACATGAGACTACAAAAACTTGTGCAAAATTTGGGAGACTTTTATTTTAGTTTCCCTTCTGTTGTTTGTTTTCCTTTGTTTTAAAGTCAGCTCCTGTTGGTCTGTGCTTATGTGAGACTCCTTATTCATATTTATGATGATGAAGAGAATTGGGAAAAGGAGAATAGGCTAAAATCTTAAGAGAATAGAAAGTGGTATTTCTTTCAAATGGGAAAAAAGTCTTTTAAAAAAACAAGCATCATGCTGTTTTAGGCCTGATTCCTGATTTTTATAGATTTGGATTTGGAGCTGCATGTTCAGGAAGGGATTAGTTAACAGGCAGAGGGGCGGCCTCTTGCAATCCAAACCTCAGGCACGCTTGTAAATGACAGCGAGGTCTGTCCTGTGTGTGTGATGGGGACAGGGTCAGCGGGCTGCATTAGCAGCGGTGCTGGGCGGGTAGGACTGGGTCAGAGTAATTGGGTATATAGAGTCTGTGAAAATAGCATGCCCAAGGATCCATTACTTAAAGGAGAATGTATTGAAGAAATGTAAACACCACATTAGGTCATCTGATCCCCTGATCAGCTTTTTCAGGATTCTGCTGTATGGGGTGCTTTCCTGTTTTGCTAAATTTACCTTGTAAAGGTTTTGTGTGATGGGTGTTGTTCCTGGCTATTCCCCCACTTTTTTTTTTTCTTAAAACTTTTCTATTTACTTTAAATTTTCCCTTTCTTAAAGTACGGTAATAGGATGACTTTTGTTCTTCCTACTCCCTTGTGGTTTGTGCAGAAGAAGGGTAACTCAACTTTCTTCCCATGGTCCTCCCACCCACACAGGCCTTGACTGAGGATGTGGGTTCTTGGGATGACAGGAGTGGGGCTTGACAGCCCTCTTAGCTGCTTTGGGAGATAGTGTGCATGTTGCTAAATACACCCATGCCATTGCAGTAGAGCGTACACACAGCTGCTCTGTAACAGGTACCAAATGAATTGTTGGGGGCTTTATTTTCTGTGAAACAAAACGTGTGTTGGCATGTTTATAAGCATGTTATGATTTACATCAAAATGTGTTCGGGAGTTAAATGTCTCCTGGGGAGAAAACAGAGGGGAGGTTTTCCTAGGGGGAAAAAAATCCAACACAGTTAATCCCAATTAACTTTAGCCTCAGGCAAGGGTTCTTCCTCCTTTCTCCTCCCCCCTCCAGAGAAAACACTGAATTCATTCACAACAGCAACAAATGCAGTGTCCTGGATGAAAGAGAATACTGACAGGGTAATGAGTACGGACCAGCCACACAAATTGCTGTGTGTCTAATTTAAGCTTACCAACAGTGGCAATAAAAAGGAAATCTGTAAATACAGGTACCATAAGGATAGTTGCATTCTTCTATGGATTTTTCATTTCGTATAAAGAGAATCAATGAAACCCAAAGGGGCAGTAGTTCATCAAATCATACTAACAGCCTTCAGCATTGGAAGTATTGCTTTGGGGATTTAAACTCTCATAGGGAAGTCACAGCCCGTCTGTAGTACCCTCCTTTCCATGGCTTTTTGATAACTGAAGAACTTTGCACTGTTCCTGTATTCCCGTAGTTAAGCAGTAGTAGTTACACTGGGGCTAGCACACTTATTTCAGTTTATTGTATGTGGATTCCAATGCTTTATAATTGGTAGCAAGGAATTCTAGATTTTTTTACTGTTAAACTGCAGCAACTGTTTTGCTAAGAAAAGTCAAGCTTTTATATTGCATTACTTTTGCTTGTATCCTGCCTACCTCAGAGGAGTTGCTAAGTAGAAGCACTCATCTTAAAATATAAATGTTGTCTTAAGCTTATTCCATTATTCAAGCAGTGTTTAGTGTAACCCTGTCATTTTCTTGTAGTGATCCAGCTGCCAAAGCTCTCTGGGAGTCCTTCATGAACCTCAAACAAAAGGAAGCTGTGATGGAGGCTAGGAGACACCTTGTGGAGGCTGCGAGCAGAGAAAATTTACCTATTAAGATGAGCATGGGTGAGTAGTGTGACATACAAGGCCTTCCCTGCATAATGGTAACGTGGAAGGTGACAGCTGCTCTTCTTCCACTTAACCATCTTAAGGAAAACTTATCCCCATCGTTGCCAATGGATTTTGGGTGTGTATTGTGGCTACCACAGAATCTTCCTGGTAGAGGAAGCAAATGTTTGCTAGAGCTCAAGTGTTGGCTTTTATATACACCAACATTAAAAGGAATGAGAACAGTTGTGAAGCAATGGAGTTCTATGAAGAAGGATTTTAAAGGCATGTGAATGGCTAGCAATGCTGCTTGTCTTTGTTCTGCAAAGCAGGAGAATTTGGGTATTCTTAAAAAGTCAGAGGGATTTGTGCCCTTCGCAAGCAGGAATTGTCAATAGCAGCTGATGTGATGAAATTTGTGCAGATCTTGTGTATAATTACATTGTATAGGTAGTGAGGCTTATGCGAAGTAAGGCTGCCTGGCTCAAGAGAGTTTGAGCTGAAAACTATGTCTGGGCACTCTTTAAACCTGATAAACTTGAATTTTTCAAAATATTAGAGATGTTGAATACAAATAATTACTTTTAATAACTTTTGTTTTTAGAATATTGTTCTCATTACATGCCATACTCTGTGAAATGCAAAAGCTGATGTAAAATTAGGCTTATTAAAACAATTATATGGCTCTATACTTTCTTTTTTAATTTCATGTACTTTAAGACTACTTTATGCTGAACTTTTCATCAACAGAGAAGGGTCCTCATGGAATAAAAATAATAGGCTTTTATCTGGGACTCTAGAGTCTACTGCCAAGATATTGTAGAGGAATAAGATGTACAGCCAAATTGTGAACTCTTAACAACTATAACATTTCATATGTTATATGGTCTTTACAAATACCTAGAGCATACATTTAGTAGATTATTAATCAGGAATACTAGATGAGTGCAACAGTAATGCTGTGAACTGTTTTAAAGAAATGGAAAAGGAGCAGCCGTGAGAGGGCTTTTACAAATTGACCTGAAGGAGAGAAGGCACAGTAAATGATAAAATTGTCTTTAAGCTTTCCCTGAGAGTATTTCTGATTATTCACCGTAGCGACATTAAATGTCTTCCTATTTAATGTGCCTCTGAAAAAAAAAAATACATATATATTATCATTGGTGGAATTCAACTTGTTTTAAAAGTAATTACTTCCTGCCTTTGAGACCTAACAATTCCTCTACCACCTTTGCTTCTTTGTGTGAATGACTAGATCAGCCACCCTTTCCTCTGTGGCACCTTCCCATGGTATCCATTGATGGCTGCAATAACCCTGGTTCTTAATCATGTTGGGTGGTACTTGCGTGATGGCAGACTAAATGTCTGACATAAGTGGACCCAATGTAGTACTGTGTGGAAACACATTTCTGATGCTATCATTCTTGAGACTTGCTTTTGTTTGGAGGATGCAATATAAGTTGAAGTGCAGATATAACTTACCAATCTTTATAGGAGTTTTACTTTGAATTATTTATTTTGTACTAGGATCATAATTAATTTTTAACTTTATAGTTAACTTCATAATTGAACTGCAAAGGGAGAAATAAAATTCAAGGCAGTCTTGTAAATGATAAACAGGGATAAAATGAGAAACAAGGAAAGGAGGGCTCTACAGTTACCAAAATCAAAACTTCTCATTGAGCATAAATGCATGAGACCTGAAACTCACATCAAGATGTCACTTAGTCCAATGGCACAGTTATTAATGACATGTTAGAACAGAATGACATCTTTACAGTGTTCATTTCTTATCTGCCATGCTACAGAATATCTTAAATCTGTTGGAAGCTGGAAATTAAGTTGTTTATCAATTGCTGCTTTTGCTGAGAAGGAAAAATTCAAGTGGCCTGTTCTGATCCTGATTGTAGTGTTTAGTGGAAAGGCTGCTTGCTTCCACTGTGATTGTGATATGAGGCAGCACTGGCTGAAGAGGGAAATGCTTTCAGTCTTCCTGCTCTGTGCTTATCCTTGAGTTTTTATAATTTTACCTCAGGTTCTGCAAGTATTGAACAATCTTGGTGGATTGCACAGTGGTTTTCCTAATACTTAGGGTATTTTTTTTTAATGGCCCTAACATTAAATGTCACAGGGACACTTTCTAGCATAAAAATTGCCTCTTCCTCTCTTTACTAAGACCAGCTGTGTCAGATGGTAAGAGTATTTTCCTTGCTGCTATTTTTTGCTGTTTTTCCCCATGGAAATAAGGAGTGAATTACATTTGAAAGCAAAGCTTTAAATTCCTTTTGGTGTAGCAGTAGGCCTCCTGCAGTGGCCACCTGCCTGAAAACTGCATCATGTGTGACACTGGCAGAACAGGAGTCCTGTGCAGTGATGAGAAACTTGATCCCATCCTGTTTCAGTATTTTCAGAGCAAGGAAAATAAATTCTGTTGTTTTCTGGGCTTTGAGAGGCTCAGAACTTTTCATTATTCTGAGATGTGCCTGTGCTTGCCCATGCTTCCCTTGCAAATAATGTGCCTAAGGCCCATCTTTGCTCTTTCTCTGCTTGGCTGCACATGGCAGGGGCTCTAACAATTGTAGGAGGATCCACAGCTTAAGCTTGTACTTTCTGATACCTTATGAATGTGTCCTCCTCCTGAGATGGAAAGAGAGTAGAACTGAAGAGACCTGCTGTTGAAGAGGACACATCTCCCCCTACTCCCAGATATCTATCCCAGGTCACTGGGAACTCCACTTTTACCCCATTGAAGTCAGCAGGGATGGACAGATGTGTTCTGAGGAAAGAGGAGAAAGAGAGATGAAGGAAATCAGTAATTTTAGCTGTGTTTTTCAAGCTGAGTAGATTGGAGTGCTGCTTTTCAGGTGTTCTTGATTTACATATCCCTTCAATTAGTTGTATCCAGCAAAGCGGTAGTGTGGAATGTCTGGAAATCCTATCAACTATTCCAAAACAGTTCAGTATAGAAAGAGGTTGGCTGAAGATAGGAAGCAGAGTTAGCAACATTCTGTTGAAAATTTTGTGGATGGACTCTTGGAGCAAGTCCAGCTTCAAATGTAAGACTATCTCCAAGGCATTTGTAAATAAAATACAATTTTCTCCTTTTGCTGTAGGCATCTCATACTTGGTTTTTCAGGTGGGCAATTAAGTGTTTTTATACCATTTTCAAGAAAGATTTGCATTTTTTCTTTTTTTCTTTCCTTTATGTCCAAGGAAAGTGCGTATTTTGTGTCATTTCCTTTTGTGAGTGAAAGAACTACATTGCCATCACAAACTTCAGTGAATAACACCAGCCAGTAAGCTATTCAGAACAATTTGTCACAAGCATTTTAAAACCGTTTTTCTTTTTCTTCAAAGAATTGCAAGTCTTGAAAACAGCATCACAGAGGGAGACAAAGAGCAAAGTGATCAAACTAAAACACAAAACTGTGAAACTACTCTGCTCTTTCCCCAGGGAACAAAACCTGAGCTGTATATCTACGCAGCATATTTGATTTTCTGAGGTCAAACCTGGAGAAGGCAGGCAAAGCACTGTTCAGAATTCCAGCCAGCATAAATGCTTTGTGCTTGCTATATGCAGTTTACTACTTCTTTAATCCATTGCATCCATAAATATATACCATAGCTATATGGTTTTTGAAGATGAAATTTCCCGTGCAGTTTACTAATGCTGTCAGTATTGACTTTGGGGCAATACTTGCTTAGTATTGCTTACTACGGACATGCTGCGGTAGGTAGATCTAAGTTTTGGGAACAGCCTTAACCCTTTCAGCTACCTGCATTTCCCAAAACATTGAGTTTGCATCTAAACAGTAGGTGGAGCTGTCTTTTACTAGAAGTTCATTTAAATAAAGAGGCATTAAAATATTTTGGCATAATGAAAATTCTGGCATTGAAAGAAATTTATTTTATTTAAAGAGTTAAGTTTGTTTTTCAAAAGCTCTTTGGAAGACAGTTTAGAAGATCGTTGTAATAGCATTCTGGTGAGGTTTATAGCATTGTGCTAAATACAAGTGAAATTGTAAATACTGGAAAGGGATTACTTATGCTCAGTTCTTTAAGTAAGTGACTGTAAGGAGTTCCGCTCTGAGGTAGCAGCCTGATTTGCAGTACAGCAGAAAGGTTGCGGCTTTTTCCATTCCTATACTTCCCATTCCCTTCTTCATGGGTCTGATGCATATCTTAATCATCTTCTGAATGTGGCAGTCCATGAATCTCCCGTTGAAAGCTTTGCTATTAGCATAGTATTTGGCAGTAATAAAAACTTTGCTATAAATGTTCTTCTGTGGTTTTAGAAACACCCTTGCTCTTCTGTTTGAAAGGAGCACAGTAAACCTTGGTCAAGCCTGAATTCCTTTATTGTGTCTCTTTACTGGCATGGAGACTGATGAAAGTCAAAACACTGGTATAGTAACAGAAACAAAGTGCTGTGTGCTGTTACACGAGGCCTTGTTAATAGAAGAAAAGCCTTTTGATTTCTTTCCATTTGAACTGTACAAATACAGTTTTAAAAATCAAGCTCACTACAAAATTTGCAAAACCTCAGACTTTGAGATGAAGAAGAGTACTGTAACTTTCAAAAGGGCTGGTGTGTGTATGGAGTGAACTGAACGGTAAAACTTTTTTGGGTAGAAATGGGAAGATCTTGAAATTTTATAGTGGAGATACGAAATAACATTTTGAGTTAGAAAAATACCTTCAAATGGATGGGAAAATGCAGGGGGATACCTTATCTTAAAAAATAAAGCATATAAAGAGTATCAAATATGCAATTCTTTAAAAAAAACTATTAAAATTGCACTGGACTGTCATGGTACCTAACAAATGGTATGCTATTTATTCTTGATAACATCAATGTAAAAATATTCAAGATTTGGTACCATCAATTCCTGGACTAAACTCCAGGGATAAAAGCTACCAGTGAAAAAAATGAGCCATAATAAAGTAGATAGGTACACTGATATCTTTCCAGATAAATCATTGACTCTGACCTCAGATATCTAAAATCCACGTGGCCAAACCATTAGGCCAGCTCTGTGAAAGAGATGAGTAGTGAGTCAATGTCAGCCTGCGTTTGAGGCCTTCATGTAGGAGGAGAAGGCAGATGGGTTTTGCAGAGCTCAAAGCAGTCTGTGGGGTGTTTGAATCCCTTCTGCAGCATGTCTCTGGTAAGTCATAGGTAACAGGATATCAGTGGGGCTTCCCAGTGTTTGGGAGGCTTGGGATGCAGAGAGGAGATTGTATTGTAGACTGGTTCTTGGGATGTTTACATACATTTCTCTGACATCTGTTTACCTGGTCTTCAAACCCTTCAGAAGAACAAGCTGCAGAAGCCAAAGCCTCTCGCGAGGCATCTTCATGGCATACGAGGGTTCCTGTACCAACTTGACTGAGACAGGCCTAGTTTAGCCTGTAGAATCCCAGATTCTTGATGGGCCTCACCATGCTGCTCCAGGAACCCACTGGTGTCCTCAGGGCTTACCCCAAGGAAAGGTGAGACTTTTCCTCTCAGACCTGAACTCCTTTTTTTGCACAGCCTGGACCCTGAGTAGGCAGTTCCTGAGTAAATTAGTCTCTTTTTCACCTAATCAAAAGGAACAGAAGTTCTGTAGTGTGGGATTATCTAGCCAGGCAGATTTGATCTTCCGGCCTGCTGCAATACTGAGTTCCTGATTTCTCCCCGTAGTGCAACTGTAAGCGTAGTCTTGACCTGAAGCAAATGTTTGTAATTTCAGTGGTGGTCAATAGAGCAGATGTTTTGTTGCATCATTCACCTCTGGAGGCAGGAAGGCTTTTTGCTTCTTAGAGTGTTTAATGTTTTTGAAGAGTTTGAAGTGTTTCTGAAAGTTTTGGATCCATTCCTATTTGGGGGAGGGGGGGGCTTCCTTGTAGGCCTTTGCATTCCCAGGGGACCACCCTTTGAGTATAGTGGGGGTTAAGCTTTCCCTGATAACTCCTGATGAAATGGTCTTTCTGAATAGTCACCACCATGTAAAGACCTGTTGAAAGAGATTGATGTTATGGCTGTCTCACCTTGCACTGTTACACTAGGATGAAGTTCACAGATGAGCGAAGTTCACCTGTTCAGTGATCAAGTGATCAGTGTTCACCTAACTAAGTAGATCCCATCTTCTGATAGTCATCTGGTTTTGCCAGTCTAGAGCAAAGATGTTGCTCCAAGCCCCAGATGTGCAAGGAGTATGTAGCCTCTTGGTTTTTTGTTGTTGTTGTTGGTTGTTTGTTTTTTAAGCAACTAAACTTTTCAAGTCATCTCTGTAACTTATTAGATGTAACAAAAAGGATGAAGATACTACTGCCAAAGCAGTTCTCTGTTTTTGAGGACATGTGACAAAATAGCTGAGATGGAGAGATGTTCAGAAGCAGAACAGATTGTTTTTCATCAGTAAGTGGCAGTGCACTGGTGTGTAGTGTTTAGAAGCATCACCAGCTGGGGAGCACTGTTTGCACTAAACATTGTTTCTTTCAAAGTTGGATGCTGCCTAGGACGTGATTTGCTTCCATTGGTGCAAGGGCGTACTGCTGATTCATGTTCAACTTGGCACACTCATTCATCCTGGACTTCAGAGGGATTTAGGTCACAGATCCACTATTAGTCTATTGTAAATGAAAGAAACACAGGAAAATTTGAAATAAAGGCTGAAAAGAATGGACTTTTGGATTAGTGCAAAACAGCACGTTGAATGTGGCAAAAGGCTTGTTTAGTGTCCATAAACATCCATGGTAGGTGTTCTTAGTGAGTGCTACTGTTTCTACAGTTGAAAAGAGAACTGAAATTCTGTGTCCCAAATGTTGAAATACTGTGCTAGTAAATAACAAATTTTAATCCTCCTTTTTGGACTTTTGCTGAAACATTGGAAATAGGTAAAAATGAGAGACAATCTTATGTACAATTACTTAAGCTTACTGTTGTTAATTGTATTCATTGTTCAAGTGCTTGAGAATCAAAAAAAGAGCTACATTGCCATGTCGAGACACAGACTGTGACTCCTTAATACCTGTGAATTTAAAAGTGAAGGAATACTGCTGATGGAGCAGTGCAGTATATCTCAAGAGGAAGAAAAATCTAAAGCAATAAATGGGGCTGTAGGTAGGTGAGGGTTCTTACCCAGCTCTGTTGATCTCAGAGCTGCTCAGCCAATTGAGACAATTTTTTTTTATTATTATTATTTTTAAACAACTTGCTTCCTATGTTCTTTCAGGAGGTTATGTTCCTTTATGATTTGGGGAAAGCACCACTTCACATCTACCCGTTGCTTGTGCATTTTTTGGTGTATCTTTAATGGCAGAGTATCAATTTGATCCATAAATCGCAGGGTTTTTTTAAACACTAAAATCTATCTTAATGGAGAGAAGAGGAAAAAATGATAGAACATCTATGTCGTTTACACAGCCTATCTGAAAAAGTACCTTGAAATACCTAATTTTCATCTTAATTGTTGATACAAAAAGAACGGTGGGGAATGCAGAACCCTGCTGGGTTCTCCAAATACAACAACAGCTACACCTTATGGAAGTGGTTTTGGAAGTGGTCCTGGGAGTCTTTAAATCCTGCCACCTGGTTAAAGGAAACATCTCAAATTTGGGGAAAGAGACTAAGATGGATAATGTGAATTGTTTCATAATAAAATGAAATAAATCTTAACCAAAACAGGTTAGCATAGATGTTTTAGTCCAAACATGAAATTACTCAGAATAATATTCAAAAAAAAAAATTAAAAGCATTGTAAAGCATCATACACTTCCTTTCTTGCAATAAGTTTATGTGAAGGCAAAATTTCCCCCTCAGTATTTTAAGAAGGTATTCCTGGCAGGTGGCTGTAGGTGGCTTTTTGCTGTTCTTCTTTAGGAAGTCAAGAGTTGTTCAGATTTGTTCTGAGTGTTGTGGGGTTTAGTTGGAAGTGGTGACTTTTTTTTTTTAGTGACTACTTCCTTGCATGAATTTACCTTTAAAAAAAAAAAAAAGTAATATCAGTACTTATCACATTTATATGAAGTTAAATGAAAGTCTTGAGTTGACTCTGAAGTGTTAAGTACCCTGTTTTACCATATACTCTTGTTGTAGAGTTCAGATTTTTATTGTGTGATTTAGTATTCTTTCAGAAATAACAGTTCCTAGGTTAAGTTCGTTTACGAAGTTTCAGTAAGGGTATTTTTGTCTCTTACTGTAGTCTTGTCTTTGTTTAATGAATAACCTACTGCATGCTATATAGTGGTGTAAGATGGGTAATGGTTCAAGCCCTAATAAAATTGTAAAGAGTGTCATATTTGTGTCTTACATGTCATTTACTTTGCACTTCATTGCTATGAAACATCAGATGGAAGTGAAGCACAAAACCTTGCGCTGTGAAACAAAGAAATATGCTGCTGGTAGTGTTATCTTTGATTAAATTACAATTGGCACGTGGGCGCAGAACTGTTTGGCTAACCTTAGTGTTACTTTTTTATGAAGGGAGTTTGGTGACAGTAGTCTTCCTATGTGTCTGGAATTTTTGGATAAAGGTACTTTCTTTTTTTAATTTAAATTTTTGTTACAGACAGTAAACCCAAACACTTATATTTAACTTGCGGCCCAGTCTCCTTCCATGTCTGGTTGTGATTCGAGTTGAAGATAATTATTAAAAATTTAAAATAAAACAGAAGCGTGTTGCTCTTGCAGGAGTTCTGCAAATATATAATTTCATTATTTATATTCTTTGTTAATGTAGTACTGTAAAACTTATATTAACTTCAATGTGAAGTCTTTTTGTCTTAACAGTACTATGAAAAGCTACTTCAATGTGGTCTTTCTAGAGAATTTACATGATGTACACAACAGAAGTAAACATCAATGTACAGATAAACATCTGTGAAGTTTTGAAACAAGGGTTTAACATAAATGAGCATTGTTTTTTACATTGTATATCTTTAAATTAAAAGGAAATGACTTTGTGTATTAAAAAGCCTATAAATGTAAATAGCATTTACTTGCAAATGTGTCCGGTTTATTTTAGGGCATGCTTAATAGATTGTCACAAATGTGAAACTCTATTCGTAATACAGCCATGTTCTACAAGGCTTTTCAAAGGTTCTTAAATGACTCTTTTTAAGAATATTCTGACTATGGCTCATTATATAATCTCATAAGTTCATTTTTTAATATACATTTTGAGATATTAGATCAAATAATCACCTTTGGGAATAATATATATTCTCCATTCATCTAATTAATATTTAAGAGTTTTAAAATAGAAGAGAATGTTGGGGAAATAAGTTTAATTTTAGTTGCATGAGCTGTGAATTATGGGTCTCTGAATTAGAAACATGTGTTAATCCTCTTAAGTGAATTAACTTAGTTTTATTTATTCAGAAGTTAAGATATCTGATTAGTATTGTTTTGAGAGATAGTGTAAGTAACAGTACTTCTTAATTGTCTGGAATCTGTAGTGAGCTACAGTGTTTCTAACATTTGTCTAATCAAACAACTTTTACATCAAACAAACCAAATTGCTCAGGGAAGGCTGAATTTCTTCTTTCCATTTTTGATTGCCATTAGTCACTAGTAGGTATACAGCTAGAAACAAACTATATATATACAAAGGTAAAGATAAAACAACATTTGTAAGTTACTGAATAGTGATGCAACTCCTTGAAAAGCAGCAATTGAATTGCCATCTTCTGTTCTCTGCTAAGATTTATTCAGTATTTTTTCAGGTAAACACCTGAGATTTCTTTCATTCACTAAGCTTACTTTTTTTTTTTTTTTTTTTTGCTGGTGTTGACTTTATATTTTCTTAGTCTTGAAAAGAAGTATCTAGATAGGCAGCAAAAAAAGAACAAGGTGTTTACATGTATTCAGCCAGCTATATCAAATGCAATAGAACTGTGATGTTAATGATTATACAATCCCTAAGTTACTTAGAAAACATTGAAAATAGCAGTGATGACAGAAAAGAAGTTAAGCTTTATTATTTGCCTCAAAGGTAAATGAAGTACATAACATATCAGAAAATGTTAACGTGATAAAGACTTTGTGGTAAATATTTAGTTTTAATATATAGTTTATTGCATAATAGATAAGATGCTTTGTGTATCTGAAAATGTAATGCGGAACTAGTAGTTAAGTGCTGAGATACCAAGTGCTTTGGAAATTATGGGCTTAAATTTCATCATCTAGATGATAGTATTTACACTTTAAAAATAAAAAAAAAAGTCACATACTTGTAGACTGTATGTTTGTGATGATCAAGAAATTGTTAAAGAAACAGGGGCAGGTCCTGTAAGACTCTTCGAACCTGGATGATAACCCAAAACACTTACTCTCACAGTCCAAGAAATGGAAATTTACTCTAATTGCCGATATTTATATCTGTGGGGAAGCAGACTGGTTGGAAATAAGATACAGCTTGCTGTGCACATGCTCCGTGATATCTTAATTTAATAGGGTGTGTCAGCCATAATGACTGTTTTTCATCAGCAAAGGAGTTCCTGGATATATATTAGGAGATGCCAGTTCCAGTGTGTGCTTGGCATGCAACAAAGCCATGTGGCACCTGCATTTTACTGGAGCTCTGTGGCAGTTGTGGATATCAGCACTGAGTACTGTGCCTTGTGCATCTTATGAGATGACAGAAAGGACTTCAGAATTTATGCTAAGAATGGAGCCATCTAGTAAAAAAAAAAAAAAGGGGGGGGGGCAACCTTGAAGAAAGTAGCTGAAAGCAATGTAGAACTGTAGGACCAAAGTGTCACTGAGAACAGCCCATGCTGAAGGTTTTAAACCAAAAATATACTATGTACTGGTGTGCTTGCAAATTCTCTTAAGTGTCAGACTTGAAGTAGAACGTGGCAATACAGTAAAACTGGGTGGCTTGCTGAGTGCTTTTTTTCCCCTAGCATAATTGTGTAAGCCTCATGATTCAGTCTCACAAAGGATGAGTAGTTACACAAGAGACATGGTGAATTACATATGTACGTACTCGTACATCATCATGTTTTCCATCCATATTTATTTGCTTACCGCCCAAAGTGATTGTTACGTTATTCTCAGCTGCAGAAGTCTTCCAGAGACCATCAGAGAAATAATCAGTCCTGTGAATAATGTACCAAAGAAGAACAACGACCTCCCTCTCTCTGGGACAACGTGCCAAGAACACAATGAAGTACTCAGTGTCTGAAAACATATGTCTTAGTGCTAAATGAGGACACATACAAGCCACCTGAAATCCTTTGCGCATATTATTTTAAGACAAACAACAATTCAGTTCATTTCAGTGAGAAGTTTAAAGCATGCAGGAGATGATTCAACCAAATTTGCAGATTTCAAATTGCTTTATGGTTGCAGTGAACTACTGTTTCCAAGGATTACCGTTTTTCAGGGCTGGTGACCCTCTGTTTGGGACTTGGCCTAGGGCTCTGTGTTTATTGACATAGTGGAAGAGGTGAAGAATAAGGTAATGCGGTGTGACCATAATACATATTTAGTCAAGATTAAGAAGTGGATTTGAGAAAATGTGGAATGTCAGTACTTAGCTGAGTGTTACGCCAACAGCTGGAAGTTATAGCTACTTCTAAATACTTAATTCTGGAAGATCACACCTACTTATTCAAACAGGTCTGAAATTTGTTTTGATGTTTGGGAGGGCAACTGGGAAATATTGTAGACAGCAGATAGAGATGGTTGTTAATTTTTGTTCATACTGCTTTAAGTCAAAAGAGAAAACTGAATGATAGAGTGTGTAAAAAAAAAAAAAAAAGTAATGAAGGGTTTAAGTCGCCATGCATTTAAAAACAAAGCTCTGAATGACTATAAAGCAAAATTCTTAATCCATATTGAGACACCTAAGTTATCAGTCATATTCGTCAAAGCCTTCTGAATGTGCTGGGAAACTTGAAACTGTAGATAATCTAGGAATCGTAAATCATAACCGGGTGCCATATTTAGGCATCTGCATTTAGGTGCTTGGAACTGAAAATCATGATTATTATATTAGAGTGCTTTAGTTATATTTCTCCCACTTAATTGATTGCTTTTTATTTGTTTTATGTGAAAGAATTTTGAAAATAGTAACAGAAATGATAGTTAAGCGTGGCTTCCATTTTCTGTTAATGGTAACAGTGGTGGCAGCAGCTTCCACTCCCACAGTGCTCTGTATGTACGTGTGGGAGGAAGTGGGTTTCTGGTCCCATCCCTCCTTCAGCTTAGTCATAGGAAAAATACTAGATCCTCAGTTTCTGAACCAGGTGCCTTCACCTCATATTCCCATACACTCTGGCCCCACGTATCCACACTGCAACTTGCCACTCCAACCCTTTCTCCCTCATCCAAGAATTCACCTTTCTACACCTACGTCCTCAAAAGCCACTGCTGTACACAGCTGCAGACGTGTGACAGGCGAGAGGCTCTGCCTCCCTGAAGGCCCATCACGCTGGAGTGACTTGAGAGGCACTGGAAAGCCTGCGATGGACGGGGAAGAGTGGCTGAGCTCAAATGCTTGTGCCCAGCAGCTGTTGCTAAGATGGGAGAGAGAAGGGGGATCAGTAATGGCCAGCGAGGCAGGAAGGCAAGCCGCAGCGCTTCTTCAGTGGCACAGTCCTGCTGGCGGCAGGGAGCAGAGGCTGGTGCTGCCATGTGGCTTGGGGTGTACTTCAGGGGCTCCTCAGTCCCCCAAGATGGACTTAGCCTGAGATCACTGTAGTGTTTATGCTCATACCTGTGACCATCTTGTTGGATGGGTGCTGGTGCTCCTGCAACTGGGAAAGGAAGGAGGCTTACAGGTGACTGTCAGCCCCAGAGCAGGTGGGTTTGTGTTTGTGGAGATGAGCATACTCTGTTGGAAATAAACCTGTCACATCTGCTTTCAGTCTGCTGTCTGGTTTAGTGCTCTTCAGGTCCGGGGCCTTACTTTGGAGAAGTCAACCAGACAGTATCCCATCCTGGCCTACTTTCCGTCTCTCCAGAGAACTAGAGAGTAGTTGGCACTCTTCTTTATGAACAATTTAAGGACTAGGTGACTTTTGAAATTAACTAACCAAAAACTGAGATTGAATTATTTTCATGGTACTTGCTGTTAAAGAGTGTTATGGAAACTTACGAAGAAGTACAAAAACATGTTGCGTTAATAAGAATAACATCTGGAAGTTACACCAACATGGAGCCATAAGGGGCGTCATCTGTCCTACTAAATTGCTCTCACTTAGTTTGCAAAATATCCAGCTCCCTTGGCAGTACTGTTGCCCAATTGGCCTCGTGGACTTTGAGATCTTTCTACATTCCTCAGAAGTATCCAGCATTGGATGTGATCAGAGGCAAGCTACTGGGAGAGATAATCTATATTTCTAAGACTGTGGATGAGGAAAACAGTTTATTTGGAATTTTTCAGCCTTGAAAAATCTGGTCTGTGAACATAAGCGTTCCAAGATAATTTCTTATTCATGGTTCTGTCAAGTGAAAAATGGACCTCAGCAATAGTGCTCTAGCCAGTGAAGCTCAAACTGTTCTCGCATAAAATTGAACTAAGTTTTAAGCTATGTGTATTTGGCGGTTCCTGTAGTCTTGGAAAAGCATCCACTTATTTATTCAATTGGTCACAAAATGTACTTTCCTTTTTACTTGTTTTCTTGTCCCTATGGAGATAATTAACTAAGTGTTAGATGAAAAAATAAGGACTGTATGTTTGGAACAGCGCATTGAAGTTTCTGACCTTTGCTATTCAGACACCTCGTTCATCCATAAATCTTTATGTAAAAAAAAAAATATATATATATATATATACACACTTTGGGATTCTGAATTTTAAAAATTTACTAGTAAATCTATCTTGAAAAATAATTTTCTTGAGGTGATGCCTGCATTATACTACGTAGACCGCAGCATTAATTTAAGGTGGAAAAAAAGTCATACTGTGGAATTGTGTCTTGACGTCTACATATGTGGTTTATCTAGTTAACATTTTGTTTAGCTTTTGAGGTGAAAGTCTTTCTGTCTCGCTCAGGCTACTCTTACTACAGAAAAACAGACTTTTGACAGATCTTTAATATCTTAAATTGCTGGTAATTTCTGCCTCAGTATGTCTGACTTAAATGATCTGCTTTTCTAGTAGTAGAATTACATCTTCCCTTCAGTCTAAATGAAAACATCATCATTTGTGCATGTAGTATTAACTGTGCATTTTCTATGTGGTATAGTTTTGCATATGTTGGTTTTCAGTGCTGCTATCTTCATAGTTAACAAAAAATCATTTAAGTCAACTGATACTTTTTTTTGAATACAAGATACCGCTTTTGTAATTTAAAAATCGGCAAAAGTGGTCTGTAGTTCTTTTGGGATCTGCCCTAAATCCTTGAAAGTTGGAGGTGGAATTCAATGTCTTTATGTCCCAGTATGTTTGCAAATTAATTATCTTAAGAGTGAAGGGGTGAATTGTATTGAATTCAGTCTTGTGAGCATTTATGCAACTGCTCATTATACACCTGCCAAGCCCTGCGTTAGAACAAGCTAAATTTGTTTGCCTCCACTGTTGTCTCCACTATTGGAAGATCAATTGATACAGCAATATGCTTCCTAATGTCTTGTGTAAATATATTCGTGCTTTATTTGTACCCACTGATTTTATTACCAGTATTGACCCTTAATGTAAACGTTTTTGATACATTTATAGAGATCTCTGTGTTTTCCGAGCAGGGCAGGAGGCCTTATAAGACAGACATTTCTCTTTTTTTTCCCCTGATCCAAGTCCTCTGTTCCTGTAATCGTTATAGTAGCCTCTCTGTGCACACAGCACCACTTGGAGTTACACTTCCACGAATGAGGGTGATCGGAGCTGCAGAGTGCTCCGGGGAAGGAGATTTGTACCAAGGCACTTGTGTGGCCCTGTTTTTACTGGAACTATACCACCTGGTACATCCTAGGATTGTACCCGCTTTTTTGTGATGAGGAAGCCTAGATGTTATTTACCTTTTGTGTCATTTCAGGTTTTAACTCCCAATTTACAGCAGACTACAACTCCTAGCCTCAACATGCATAATCTTGTACTTTGAACTGTTAGATTTCACCCATTTATGTTATTCCAATGCTAAAAGCAATCCAGCTGTCCCTTCTGCTCTCTCTGTATTAGTGATGTTCCACAACCTTGTGACAGCACCAAATTTGGCACTGTTTGGTAGCAAAATCTGTGCTATAAGTATGTAAACATGCACTCACACACACTGTCTTGTTTTACCAAGCTCCAGTTAAAACCTTTTCTTTTTATATTCCTATTACCTTGCCATCTACTTTTGAATGTTTCTTAGGTATCTTACAATACTTCTAATCCTAGTCTTTCCCCCATTAAATACGGTTATGTCATAGTTAATACTACACCAAATCCATGTGCATTATAATTAATTTGTTCTGTCTAGAAAATAGGTTACATATCAGTTTGACATGATATTCTTTGATAAATGTACTTAACCTTTTATCCCGTTTTCCTCTATGATGTAAGGTATTTGTTCTTGAATGTTTGTCCTGAAGTTTTTCATGCTGCTGTCATCAGACTAGTAAGGTAGCTATTTTTCACCATTTCTTAAATATAAATATTACTTTTATTGTTTTCTGGTCTAGTTGATTTGGTAGATTGAGTACGAGTCTTAACAGTGGCTGTTTGTTTTATGTGCAACTTGTTTCAGAACTTGCTTCACTTCACCTGACTTGAACTGCTTTTTTTTTTCAGTTCTGGTATGGTAACTTTGTTGAAAAGACCTCACCATCATTGGTCCCTTTCCTTTTCCCACTGTCTACTGCACTGTGCCATGAAACCCAGTTGATTTATTTCTTGGGTCATGTCTTGATCATTGCATACTGCCAGAGGAACCCAACCCTTTATTCTCTTTCTTATTTAATCTGTCTACGTAACTTTTTTGGTTTATCTAATTTCCTTTACAAGTTCTAAACAAGCTTGGTTTCTTTCCCTGTGTTTCCTAGTGCCTAATCCTAATCTTATAGGATTTCCCTTTTTTTTATTCTTTCATTGTTTTAATTTGAGCTAATTTGGTTTAAACTCAATTAAAACTATATCATGATAATTTTCTAGGTTTTTGCTTCTCTAAATGGTGTCTTATAGAAGAAATCTATCTTTTGCATCCAGCAGTGTTTGGGTGATCACTTTTATTTACCTTTGGTTTTTTTTTTTTCTGTATCTTGGAACTTCATGTTCCTGATCGGGACACAATTTTCAGGAATTCAACAGTATCCCAGAAATCCGTGTATGTATCGATGTGCTGTAATACTCTCTAGCACTACCTTGATAGAATTGTTTTTATCATCCTTTCACAACTGACACCAGTAGATCCTATTCTATCCCGGTTACTTCTTCCTTTTTTATCCTCAGTTTATCAGATTGCTGAAGTACAGAGCTGCTTCAGCACACTCACTTCCAGTGTTTCCTGGACAGAACTGGCTCTTCAGCAGTGAGGCCGGTACCTAGTCCATCATGTTTCTGTGTCTTCCAGATGTCTAGACTTCCTTCCTCCTGTAACATCCAGTTTCATTCCCTACGCTATTTTAATGGTAAAGGTTACTTCTTAGACAGTATGGAATTCTTGGTGTTTGTGCTAGGAAGGTTATCAGTACTTTTAACTCCCCTAAGGGAGGTTGAGGTCATACTTCTCTTTCTTCCCACAAGGAGGAATTAAAAGATGAACAACTACAGCATAATGTAGTCCTCATGAGTCAGACTTCTGTGCCCACGCAGACATTTGGACTTTGTGTAGGTGTAGGGTTGCGGAGCAGAGCATGACCACAATGGAGCATGAAGGGGAGGTGAGAGCAAGATGAGACAGCTGTGCTGCAGTCCTTTCTGCCAGTAGCTGCCATCTTCTGCCTCTGAATCTCTGCATCTGCTTTAGAAGAACAAAAGAAGAGTTGAAAGATGAAGATGTAGTTGTCGTCTATCTCATTTTGATTTCATAGGAATTGTCTACTACATTGCAAGACAAAAGGACTTGAAACAGCAGGGGGGCTTTAAAAAAATAAATAAAAGGCTGGTTGGGGTGGGATTAGATTAAACTTAGTCTGTTGTTGGCTTTGTGCTGAAATCTCCCCCTGTGAGCAAGCAGCAGGGAAGGTGGTGAGGATTTAGACCTCAGGAAAAGTCATTTATTTGCTGAGCACCTCCAATGACTTTCCTAAATTCCTTTCCTCATCTACTGGAATAGTTATATGCATCAGACAGCTGTCCAGGGAGATTTCTGGGCAGAAATTGGCTGGAGCTCTTGAACCCTGGATCTGAGTGGTTCCATGGATATTGTGAATATTACAGATGAGATGCTGGACTCTTCGATGCCATTAAGTTTTGTTAATGACTTACTAAGGTCAGGATTTCACTTATATTTACATATGTGTTGGATTTTCTTCTGGTGGTACTCTAAGGGTGGGAAAGTATTTCATTGTTTATCTAAAATGGTGCTGAATGGATCTTAGGCTGATCCAGTGGTGCATCTGGATTCACTTTCACAAGGCACAATATGGAACAAAACTCTCAAAATTATTTTTTAGAATTCAGAAGTCTTGAAAGCACTCCCATTTTAATCTTTTGTATGAGGCAACTTCATGTTTTCTCAATTGAAGCAAGTTATCAGTTTTTGAATATGCTACTCTATATCATGATGGCTAAAGGTAATAATACAGTCATTATCAAAAGTATGCTGCAAGGCACCATGGGCTTACATTTTCAAATCACCATGTAAATCTGCCTGACACAGCTTTAAAAGAAATAAAACAAGACTGAAGGCTCCAGTGTTTAGTCTAAAAACACACATGGCTGTGGTTGCTATTTTAGCCTATGCGGACTAACCGTAGAAGCCTTTTGTCAGCTCTCAGGCCTACTGAGCAGTGTCAGCTTGATTTGTGTGTTAATTTGCTGACTTTTTGGTTTGATACTCTCCGTTAAAATTCACATAAAGACCTTGTATGTTTTTGTTTTATTTAGCAGCTTTCCCTAATCTAAATGCTCCTCCAAAGACTGCCTGTGATATCACTGAAGCTAAGAGAAAGCGCTTTGAACATTGATTCACTGGTGGAGTCATTTATTCACCACTTGTTGATACTGAAAGGATGGAGGCAGATGGAGAGCCTTGTAAACTGATGATATAACCAAATGCATAGAAGAAACACAGTGGCAGTCTTACAAGATCTTTCCCGTATGGAAAAATACCAAATAAAATGATCAGAGTGGTGTAAGCCATGAAACGCCTAGCATCGGCTCAGCCTAGTGCCTTCCTGGCAATGAGGCTTGTTCTGTTTAAGTTAAAGGATTCTCGTCACTCCATCTCATACGTCCCTGCTCTTTAGGTCTGGTGTGCTTGAGGAAGATGACTCATTACTGGCGGAGGCAGCCAGAAACCAGGAAACAGCCCTGGACTGGACTGCAGTCCAGACTTGCAATTAGGATGGTGTTTTGACACCATTTTTCCTTGCGTGTTGATGGCATGTGTGATCGCCTGTGATAATTTTCCTAGGGCAGATGAGACACTACAGACTTTCCTCTTAGAGCCTGAGCTAGCAGGGGCATCAATGTCCCTTTCTCCCTGGAGCAGATGTAATGTCACTTCTAAAATATAAATATAAATTGAGCAGATTAGATGACATTTTAATGTTAGATGGAGTAACTGCTAATCCTGTAGCGTTAGTGTGGCCAGAATGACTCCCCGTATTTGCTTCTGATAAGGAGAGACCTGTAAGCTAACATTGGGGTTACAGGGGGTGTCTCTTTTCAAATAATGGGTGAAATTAAGCTGTACTGACTGCATCTCAGAAAATGAAGAGTCACCCCTTGGAAGTGTCCCTTCCAAGAACTGCTCCAGAAGACAGCTCTTTGACTTTTTTTCTCCAAAACTGAGCAAAAATGTGCCTTCAGGAGGTGGCTGGAGGGTGTGGGTTTGTTTAAGGTGGAAGGCCGACAAATTCCTTTTGGACTTTTGACAAAGATAGAAACATCGGCCATTGTTTAGAAGTAGTAGTCAAGTAAATGCCGTCACTTAAATGAGTCTTCCTCTATGTTTGAAAACAACAAATGGTGTTACTCTGTCTATCAGCATCTGTTGTGTATTCTTAAATACCTGCCATAGCATGTGGCTTAAAACACAATTTGTGTATGAAGCATCCTGACCTGTTTCTGCTGCCTAAAGCTCCCAGGCTAGGACCTGGCCCATAGTGGAGAGAGCCTCTAAAGTTCTCTATAACTGATTCACTATCATTTAAAAATCTAGGTTCACATGTGGCGTTGTCAGTATTTGCTACCACTAAATGCTATGTCTTGTTTTCCTTTCCACAGGTAGAGTCACCCCAGAACAGCTCAGCTCATACATCCAGCTTTTCAGAAATAATTTCAAAGCTTTGGAGAACCATTGCGGTCTTCTACAGCTTGTGCTGGCCATTGTCCAGACTTTGAAGCACCCCCAGATTTCCAAATGGGACAACTTCCTAGCCTTTGAGAGATTACTTCTGCAGGTACATACTATGTGATTTTTTTTTTACTTAAGTAAAAATGTTTTACATTTTTTTAAATTCCCATTGAATTCTGTAGCATGTATTTTTTTATGAAGTTTGTAGGATGTCTTGTTAAAACACTGTGCTTTATTGTTAAAATGGAAAAGGAATGGGAACTCATAGTTAATCTTTTATAGTTTTGTCTAGGAGTAGTTTTAGAAACAAAAGGGTAAACGTTAAAGGTTGAAATACATAAATCATCCAAACTGAGTGATGATTTTATATCTGTATGAAATTTCAAGATGATACAAATTTTAGCACTGAATATGATGATGATGATAATGATTACTACCTGTCTGAAGACACATCTTGAGGTAATGTGCTGAATCAAATGCAGAGAAGACTGTCTGTTTGTTACTATGCGAGTGTAAGGCTTGTGTAACTTACCAAGCAGATGAAAACAACCACCATCTCCTCTCTGCTTTTCCCACTACCGTGTTTATTACAGCATCCTGTTGGTGGCCTTGGTATTATTGGCATAGCATTTTGTATCACAGTTGCATTTCTCTCAAGAAATTAAGAGCTAGTGGTATTTTGAACTCTATTCTACTAACTTTTGGAGATGTACTGAACAAAGGAGGATTTTTTCAAAGAACCTAATAAAGTTAATTTTTGCTGAAATTAAGGAAAAGCTCAACACTTTCCTCCTTGTGCTGTTTCCTCTGCAGTTGCGTTGCAGGAACCATTTTCTGAAATCTTAGCAAGAGGCAAGTCCTTGTGAGGTAATTTGTAATGAAGTTAGTCAGCCTTAAATAAGTGAAGTGTGGACTTCAGCAAAAAATAGATATTTCTTTGGTATAAATTATCTGCCTTTGTCTAGATGTTGAAAACAAACCAAAAAGCCGACCTTCCACACAGTCTCTGGCAGCAGGACATAATCCCTGGTTCATTGAGAAGATGTTGAAAGCCCATGCTTTATAGCTTTGTAGTCAATGACCATTTGTGGCATTCAGGGGGCAAAAAAATGCAAAACTTTAGTAGCAAGCTCTTGTCTACGTTAATAATAATAAAAATTAAAAAACAAAACCAAAAACCACACAACTATTCTCCTCGCATATGCAGCCTTGTTTAGTTTGGAAAAAAAAAAACCATATCATGTAAAAGATGACATTGTAACCATTCTTTGTTTTGTCTGGACAGTAGAGCATGGGATTGACAGCCCATAGTCCTCTTCTTTCTCCTGCAGTGACTCACGTCACATAGCTCTCTCTTCTCTGAAGCTGGATAAGTTCTATCTTAAAACCAGTCCAGCATTAGAATCAAAATAAAGCTGCAAGCTCAGCATTGTTTTCACAACAACAGACAACTGCCTATAAAAAACATGCCTTAAATCAGCAGGGAGTGGGAAAAACAGAGGTAAGAAACAACCAAACTATATGTTTCATAAAAAAAGAAATGTATAACAAGCACTCTCATAATCGTACACAGCTTTGGATTATACCCACTGCCTTCCACACATCATATTAAGGTAAAAAATGTTAGCCAAAGCAAACTTTCTAGGCTAAAGTAATTGTTGCTTAAGAGCATGCTCATTTTCAGTAGTTCAAACAACAATTATTTTGAATTACACAATCTGTACAGCATGTATCCTTTTACTGACGCTATTTTGAAACAGAGTCTGAGATGCATTATCTATTTTTGAGCACATGGCCTGTCTCTGATCTGTTGAGAGGGTCTTGTAGGAAAAGCAAAATGCTGAGAGACGCGGAAGACATCAGAGAGATTTTTACTTTAAAAAAAAGAAAAAGCCACACAAAAAACTATAACATTATGTCATGAATGGTTGGTACGTAGCACTCTGCACTAAATTTGATGCTGTTGTAGTCTATTCCAACAGCATTACTGAGAAATTCTTTAGTAGGATTGCTATGTTTCAGATGTTTTAAAATAATAAATCTTAAAAGAATCCCCAATATGAAGGAATTGCTTCAACATGAAAGTAGTACTGTTGCCATCCTATATTGGAACCATGTAGAAGACGACAACTGAGAGATGAGAGATCTACTGGGAGAAATATTATTAGACTTTGAGCAATGTAGGAATTCTAGATTTTTCCCTTATGGATGCATGCCAGACTTCAGCTGATGCCAGAGAAGATAACCCTATATAAACAGCCAGTGTTAGGATTCTCAGATTTCCCCCTCCCAGAAAATTTGCATGGTTTTGGAATTTGTCTCATTATTGAATCTCTCTGATTGGTCTCCTGATTCTCTGCTTAGTCTACATTGTGCTTTTCCAAAAAAACATGCTGCTGACATGAAAGCTTTAATCTCTTACATCGAATAACCTCTTCCATTTTCCTTCTGCTTTGAACACCTTCTTGATTCTTCATTACTTTCACTGGGTGTTGCAGGTACTCAGTTCTAAACATGTCCTGGTAGAGGTAGAAAGCAGCCCACTTCCAATATTTTATCATAATTAAAGATCTGTAACTACACTTTTAGACCTGTGATGTCTTGTACATATTCAGCATGGAAGTTTGGTTTTGACTAGAAATCCACTGAAAGTCAGTGCATCTACATACTTGCTATGGAGTTGTCCTCTCCTTCACTGAGACAGATGAATGGTCTGACCGCAAAATTGGGTTTTCATGGGAATATGGCCTTGACCTCAAGGGAAAGTGGTTCATGTGCTGGGTTAGGAGTAATGAATCAGGATGTTCCATCTTGTCAGTCACAAATTTTTTGTGTTGTGCTGCTCCACCTTTGCACATGATGGAGCTTTTACTACCCGGAAGTTTAAAATATTTTGTTCATTAAAACTGTATGCTCCATTTACCAAGAAGGTATTCTACTGCATAGTATTTTCCTTTTCTTGAGGTTTTCTTTTTTTTTCTAATTCTAGCTATCCATAAAGTGGATAGGTGGAAAAGGGAACACAAGCCAAATGCTGCACCATGCTTGCATTGGGGTGGCACTCCAAAATGTTCACAGTTTCATTCCATAGGTGAAAAAACAGAGTGTAGACTGGGGACTATATTGCCTTGGTTGGCTATAATTAACTTTATGATTCACATCCTGCTAAAATCCCTTCAGTTTTCACCTATTTGAGTTACTGAACTTCTGAGACTTAAAGCCCTTTGAATTGGGACCAAGTCCCCTCCAAGCTTTGACTCCTTTCAGGTCGTACATTGTCTGAGGTGAGTGCTTTCCTGAGCTGGCCAGTGGTCACGTAGCTTCTCCCAGCTAGGGCATCAGAAATGTCAGCAAGGAGCTTGGAAATGATGTGTTTCTAGCAGGACAGCATCGACAACACTTAGTGGTTTGACATGAAGACGTGTGTGACCACCTCACGCACATTGTCCTATTGCTCTTAGATTTGAGCTTATATTCAGCCTACCTAGTTCAACAGCATGTTACTTGTATACTTCTAGTCTCTGCCAAGAACACTGACTGCTTAGAAAAACAGATACAGTGTTGTGATGTAAATTTGCAAGCAGTGATTCAGTTAGATCTTACAAGATGGGCTGCCACGTATCTATATCAAATTCATTCTTATGTATGCATTCAGTATAGAATATGTGAGATGTCTATCAAAGATAATACCTTCTAAAGTTGACTTATTTGGTTTTAAAGGATGAGTTGCTTTTTTTTAATTTACAGTTTCTTTTCTGTTCTTTTTTGAAATCTGTGCTACCGTAGGAAAGAAAACATTGTAATATAGCAAAAGTATCTGGAGTTTTTACTGGCTTCTGGTGATATTATAAGTAGGTCAAATACTTTGATGCTGGAAGCCACATATACATACTTACATGGAGAGCTCCTAACAGGATAGCATTTTCATGTTTAAGTTTTCAAATATAATTAGATTTGTTTTATTATAGTTCTATTTTCTCATTTTTGGTGCTGTAAAATTTGTCAGAAGACTTTTTTTTTTTGTCTGTAGTGTCATGAGAAACAGAAAATATAGACTTGTTTTTAAGAGAAACGGAAACTTCATGCCAGATGGTCATTCCAGTGTTTGTATTTTTCTGTTGGCTTAAAGTGGTTATGAGGTTAATAAAATGACATCATTTTTTCTCCTATGAATATTAGAGTGCAACCTCAGAAAAGAGGAGTGGAAAAATAACTGCAATACAGCTGAATATTTCAAATTGCAGTTAGTGTTTCAGTAGCAAGATGTAATAGCTTGGGTGTTGATAACCATTCTGTCCTGTGCCATGATTTTTTTTACTGTCTTTTACAAATGCAGTGTAGGCATGATGCATTACTTAATCAAGGATGACATTATTATTTACTTGCACTTTTGGATATTGCACAATATGATAGGCGTTGTTCAAATATGCATGCCTGCGCAGGACCTTGTGCCAAGAGATTTGGAAGCTTTAAGACACCATCTTGTAGATTTTCCCTGTCCAGAACTCACTGTAGGTTTCAGACCTCTAGACTTTTCTAGACAGTAGGTTATTGACTCTAAACTGGTATAGACTAAAAGCTTAAGCATAGGCTTCAGGGCTGCTGAAACAAGCAGATTGATGCAGAGCAGAGAGGAAATAGAAAAGCTTTTGGATTAATTGCTCTTGCTCTGCAAAAATAATTCATAGTTCAGCTGTAGTGGGAGCTTTATTTCTGCATTGAATAGATTAAGATCAGTGGCATTCCTTATTATTATTTATATTGCTTTAGTCTACATGTACTTTATAATTATGGAGCTCAACTCAGTTCAATAAATTGTCTTTCTGGTGGCCTACGATGTTGGTCGATAAATCTTTTTAGGAGAGAGATTTAACAGCATTTGGAAAGAGGATCCATGACATTAGCTGTCTGTAATTAGAGATATTATTTAAAGGGAGGGGCTTAGATCAGTCACTTCATAACATAAAGCTACATATGGAATGAATTGCCTTGGTGGGAGTCTTGCATAGTGCCATGTTGATAGCAAAGGTCATCTTCTGGAATTTGGTACTTTTTTTGATGAGATTGCAGTTTGGACACTGATACCACTTCTGTCTTACACAGCTAGAGGATCAAATATAATTTGTTGATGACTTCTGAAGAGAAAATAGTCCTTCAGCAAATACCTGCTTAGGCCTCCAAATTATTTACAGTAAGTTCTTACTGCAGCATCTGTTTGTTAGGCTTACTCCATTTAAACTGGGAGTCATTTCCAGAACATGCAAACTCATTTGGATTCTGCCTGTGTATATGTGATATTTTTAACTTTCAAAGTATTTGTTCTACATAAAATTTACTTCAAACTTCATGGTCTCACTTAATAACTGTTGTATACAAGCCCTGAAACAGTGTTTCTGCCTCGTACAGTCTCAATTCATTTCTTTTGCTTGTTCAATGCCTTTAGTGTTCATGTTCGTAAGTTGTTTATAACAAGAATTCAGTTTTGTTTGTGTTTTCTATACATTTTTGTAAAACAGAGACCTAAGCTGTTGGAGACAACTCAGTGCTACAGCAATATGGGTAAATCAGTGGCCTGAATTTGTGGAAATGATGAGCAGTTTGGAGTGTATCTGGGTTTGTGCATCACTCTTGGTATTCTGTAGTGGAGGAGCTTGTTGGTTACAATCCATATTCCATGTTCTCAGGGAGGTCAGCTGTGGACCACTTCCTAGGCTTGGTGTGCCAGAATTAAGACATTCCATCTAGTTTTGTTCACAAAGAAAGATATGTATCTTTAAGTATTTTTATATGTATACTTATATATATTAAATGTAGTATAATATATCATTTGTATAATATACTTCTAGTCAAACTAGTTTTCTATGAGTAGAATGTTCTTGTCAGACTACTTTGCAAACAAAATAAAATACAGGTAGGAATTGTTTTAACATTAAATCCTTTTAGAGTGGACAGAAGCTATTTCTACTGACACGATGTATTAATCTGCTGAAAGAAAACTGTTTAAAGTTTTTCGAGCTCTGGCTGACAGGGGGTTAAAATATCTTAAGTGGGGTTACCATACCACATGGGAGTTAAGAATATCCTTTTGTATTCTTGTCAAAGAAATGTATTTGTGTTTGGTCTGAAAAATTGCAAAGTATTGCAGTTGTGGCTCTCATGTAAAAAACAAAAAGCTTCCTTCCTCATCTTCTGAAAGAGCAAATATTTTCTATCCAGATAAGAGTCACATGAAGACTCTAAAATAAGCATTTAATAAAGAAACGTCTTTCTTAAGTGAATAAATGTCCACATCAATAAAACTTAAGAAGCCTAGTGGGGAGAAGAGGGCTAAACACACTAAGTCAATGAGAACAGTTAATGTTCTGTGTACAAAAACAAAACACTTATACACGCTATAAACTATAGCGCTATATACACGCTATAAAATAAAAGAATCTTAATGTATAAATAATTGTAATGGGAGCCAGCTCTTGGGAGGGAAACAACAACAAAAATAACAAAACAAAAACAACAACAAAACCACTCCCACCCCCTCCATTGTGAATGATGGCATTAAGCCGGCCAAAACGCAACCTGGTCTAGTGGGAGGTGTCCCTGCCCATGGCAAGGGGGTTGGAACCAGATGATCTTTAAGGTCCCTTCCAACCCAAACCATGCTATGAAAAAGCAGATGCACCCAGTCCCAAGGAGTATACCTGGAGGAGTTGCAGAGAGGCGTAATATTAACATGCTGAAAGAGTCGCCATTTACTGTTACACAGATAGTTGTGCTCTGAGAGGCAAAGCTTCTATCGTGTGTTCCCTCTAAGTCCTTGCTTTGCCATTTTGTTCACTATGACACCCAGGTTTTTGAATAAAAAGACTTGTTTGGTGCATTTTTTTTCTACTTGGCTTGTCATAGTCTAGGTTAGAAAAGCAGGGTGGGTTGTTTTTTTTTTTTTGAAGATTGTATGTTGGCTTTCTTAGCTAATAATCTTAACTGGATTTGGCCCATACTATAGGTTTGGAGCAGGACTGCATTTACTTTTGGGTTTTGTCTGCTCTCACTAATTACATTATAGTCTTCAAGGAAATAAGCATTGCCTTATTTTTACAGTCCAGGTGAAATAAACACCACAGTTACAGCACCTTGTTTTTAGACCTTTTCTCATAGGATCTGCTTATCATCGTGGTTGTTATCTCAAGGGCAGTACGCAATCTATCAAATCTCTTATCTGCAAACCAGTTTGATAGTGCCAGCACTACATCTCTCTGGGTTTGGGTGTGATTATATTAGTCAGCTTAGGTTTCCTCATTTTTTGGAGGATATTCGTGATCATTTCCTCTGAACTGTCAAGGAGAAAGCAGAGAAACAACACAACTAAAAATTAATGAAAACTTTACAATGGGCAATATCCAAAATTAACAGTGGGGCTGCCATGTCGCATTCTCTCTGTGTCTCCACCTTAATGAGTCACATATTTCCCCCTCCACTGGCACACACGCTTCCTTGGATCACAGACATTTCTGGGCACATCGTACACGCACGCTAAGCTGCTTTTCCCACAGTCTGGGTTGTCTGGGCACAAGTCAGCCCCAGTCTGGAAAGTGGACAGTCCCATTAGCACAGTACTGATCCCTAGTTGTAAGCCTAGCCTCTTCGTTTGTCCCATAGAATATGCTAAGGGATTTCTCGCCCAGGAAAAAAATAAACTTTTATGAGGTTTGACGTGCCTGTGCAAACATGTCATTAAGGTTGCTGCCTTCAAATCACAGCTCTTACCCCTGTCTGCATCATCTGTTCTTGTTCACGAAGCTCTTTCTTTGTTGAAGGCACAACTGTGCTCAGATTCCCTGAAGCTAATATTTTTCCTGATGCCACTACTTTCAGTAGGAAAGAAAGTATATTCTTAATTTGATTTAGCTCACTTGGTAGGAAAAAAAAACAAGATAGTAGTTTTTGGAGTTGTCAGGTCAGTAAAAATTGGACTGGCGTAGGACTTAACTACCTTTACTGACTTGAGTATGTCTTTTACCTGGTGAAATTAAACCTGCAGTGAATTAGAGAGCTTGCAAAACACTGCTTTGTTCTTGGCCATGTTTTCAACAACAGAGGGTCATGTCATGTCCCCTTCCCCACCCCCAAAGGAAGCGACACAGAGACAGTGGTATACAACCAGTTGACTGGGGCTCAGTCCAGCTGTGGAGCCATGGTAGACTTTTGTTCATTAAACTATGATACCGTTGTTTGTAGATGTATAGACTTGCTTGATGCATCATTTGCTCACTTCCAGTAAAGAAGGCTGGCTCAGAAAAGCAGGTCTTGTTTAAAGGCACCATGATGACTCAGTCAACAAAATCTTAGTGGAATTTATCTGTGCAGGAGGTCATGATGAATCATTTTTTAAATCAAATCTGGTTTGTCAGAGATCTGCCTGTGTAGAACTCTTTGCTTTGCATCCTCTTGGACATTATCTGGTTACCTCTGCTTAGAAAAAGTTCTAACCCTAACTCTTCCCTCTTGGAGAGGTGTAAACTAGTGGGATTTAATCAAAGTGATTATTACTACCTCTGCTTTCCCACAGGTATGTGTAACAAACAAATGATTCAATACCAGTACGTGTTTCCCACACGCTCATGAGGTTTTTTTGGAAAATGGAGAGAGAAGTCTTCTTAGTGGTTTCCTTTCCTCAGATTTGTTTATGCCTCTTCCACTAAGTTACCTTTTGTTACCATGAAATTTCTGTAGGGACCTTCTTGATCCAAGGTGGTACCTCCTTGGGAGCCCACCTGTTTCATCCCATGGCACTGTCTTCAGGTACAAGAACATTAAAGTCAGCACACTGTAGGCCTGACAAAAGTGGATTTATGCTGGAAGCTGCCTGCTGGCCATGGCATTCCTAGTTCAGTGCAGAGCAATGTGAAGGCTGATACAAGACATGATGGTAACAAGACTGTTTCCTTCTTTGCCAACGCCTACCCGCAAAAAGAAGTATTTGCTCTGTACCTAGAATTGACCTGCATTTACCTAGTATGAGGCTTCTTTAGCATTGTTTTCTCTGTGGTTACTCTTTCATATATATTTTTCCATAAGAATGTTTTGTTCATAAAAATGCAGTGGGCACAGGGGGAAAAATGAAATGTCTCTCTGAATGTGTTCCCCCCATCCCACCTTTGTGGGCCTTTAAAACAAATAGAATATGGTTTTGTGAGTGTTGTTGTGATTTGAAGTAGTCATGTTGCCTGCAGAAACAAAGGGCACCATCCACATGTACGACTTGTACAATATGTTCTAATGAAGTCCGACAGCCCATTTGTGCAGCTGTGTCTAATAAGGCATGAATACAGTTAACTGTATTTACATCCTCGCACTCTGGAGTACAGAAATACTGTATATTTACACAGGCAATTCAATATAGAAATTTAACTTGGACTATTGATGGGAAGTATTTCATAATTTCATAGCAGGTTAAAACATGTGCTTGTAGTTACAAGCAATAAATGGCTTAGTCCATAAACTGTTGCCATTCGGCAGAACTGTCTGGTTGATGTCAGTTCATCCTCCAGAATAGTAAAATGCAGGTTAAAGATAATAGTCTGGG
This sequence comes from Anseranas semipalmata, assembly GCA_013399115.1. Classification (NCBI taxonomy): domain Eukaryota; kingdom Metazoa; phylum Chordata; class Aves; order Anseriformes; family Anseranatidae; genus Anseranas; species Anseranas semipalmata. The sequence goes on from VXAA01007033.1 coordinate 382,320, forward strand.
TCTCAGCCTGGGGAAGAGAAAAATTTCAAAATCTTGAATTTTGAAATTCAAGGATATAAGTAGGAGAAGAGGAAAAGGTAATGTGCCAGAGATGGAAACTCACCAAATGTGACTTAATTCTGTCCCACAGTTTCTCTTCTGGTGTCTCTTCGTCTAGGGAAGGTGAAATAGCTGCTAAGCCGCAGGCAGAATAGCATTCAGACGTGCTCCAAAGTTTCACATGACTCCTCATCTCTCAGTAGGGCTGCATGTCCTTAATGGAGCAGAAAGGTTGTTCTCTGATAAAATAAGGAATGTTTTCTTAATTTTTTTAAAATGTCTCTAGTTGTCTCTGAATTTCTTAAAGTGGTATTCTTCTGCCACAGAGAAACAAAGATAATGAAGTTAAATCTGAGAAGGTGTAGACAGTACATTAGGTGAGGTTATCAAATGCTGTAGCTATTAAATGTATCTGTTCAGAGTGTTGTTTTTCAGTTTTCAATAGGAACAGAATGTGATTACGATAAAGGTTCCCCAAGAGAGACTGGTGTGGGTCCTCAACTGCTTGTTTACTCACAGACACTTTAAAAATGGCTGTGGTGCGCTTGGGGATCAGACTCTCACAAGCTTGATTTGTATTACTTCTTCCATTTTGAAAGTACCTCTTAAAAATTATTCATTCCTGTTATACCTGTTTTAACAGACCTGGTTGTGAGAAAATTCTGAAAGTCTCTACCTGCAGAATAATAATAATAATAATAATAATCTAAATTTCTTGGTATCATGAAGCACTACCCAAAGATCATCATCTTTAATTAACAGTAGCCTTAGCTAGATGAATTATCCTACCTCCCCTCCATGTAGGTTTTTCCCCAGTCTGCAGATGGATTTTCTGTCCAGCTTATTTCGTGTTTGGAATTACCCAAAGAAACAGGGAGTCAACACACAACGCTCAAGCACCCTGTACTCCACAGTAGCTCTAGAGAGCTCTAGCACAACTCAGCTAGCACCTTCTTTGTTCTTACCTACCATTTCTCCAAGCTTGTCTTGGTGAGAGGTTGTATTTTGACAAAATTATCGGAAAATTGATGGTGCTTCCTCCACTGTCCAAGGAAAAAAAGGCTGCTTGAGAATCTGCCTACTGCAGGGGGGAAATAGTCCACTGCATCTTTTCACTGCATCTGCAGAGATGGCAACAGACGCACAAAGAAGTAAGGGGCCACTGCTTCAAGGGAGTGCCATCACTGATGCAAGCAAACAGTTTTGCATTGTGTACATATGGTTTTAGTTCCATCTGCTTGTTTGTTGCAGGGAAGAGGTCGAATGCACTGAAAGCACGTGTGCCAACATTTAATTGGTAGGGGGCTGAATGCATTCGTTGGCAACAAATGTGTACGTTGGGAAGCCACCATGCATTTCAGGGGACATAGCAGCTGAGAAGTATATGAGCAGGATGCAGAATTCCAGTGTTTTGCTTCAGGTTCTGATTCTATCCAGTTTTTGCAGGCTACACTGATGAAACTTTCCTGTATAACTTCAACCTGTGTAAGGCTATCAGTTTGAACTCCAAATGTTGTTAGCATCTGCAAATGGTTTGGTTACTTCTGTGAAATTAATTGTTTCCTAGCATATCGCTGTGTGCATTTGTTTTATCCATACCCTGAGCAAGATCTCTTAGAAGTGATCACCACTGGAAAATGAACATTTTCTTTAGTATCTGATAGGTGGACTTGGTGAAGTGAAGATAAGCATGGAGCAGTGTGCCCTTTTTCATGCTGTTTCCATTCTCTAAGTCAAAGAGGAGACAGTTTAAGATACAGTAAAGCGCTCTTGCTGGGCTCTAGTTATCTCTTGTCCTTTTCCTGCGTGTGCTGTTCATAGGAATTTTAGTTTCATAAAATATGTTAAAGGCAGAGGATACCTTTAAATCTTTTAACTCTTTAATGTTTTCAGTAAGTAGTGGCACAGGAACTCAATTTCACGTATGAAAATACAAAAGCTAGACTGCTGTCTCACAGAGGGAGTAACATATTTCACACAGATGGGCTCTCAAATGACAATGGAAACAGCAACTCATGGATGACCAGGTGACCTGTTTTTCTGTCCTGAAGAACTAAAAATAATTTACATATTTTTGTTTTTAAAACATTTGCATGTCATCTTGGTGTGATTACTGGCACATGTTGTATTGATTAAACTTTATTGTCGCATTATTCTCTCGCATCCAAGGGCCACATGTGCTTCACATCTGGTGAACATCCAAGGACCTTTTGAAAAACATCCCCACGTTTTTGTTCTTGGAAATGCTTATGACAAATATCACGTTCTTGCATCTGCTTCTGCTATTGGTTGCAAACAGGATGCACTAGTCTGTGCCTACTGTCCAGTTACAAAACCACCAAAGATAACATAATACGTTTCCTGTTAATCAAAGTGATTAATGGCTTGATTATTGGTCCTTGTTTGTTTCTTGCACCAGAATGACCACGCATCCTTGTTCTGTTGAAATCACAGTAGATTGTACTGCACATATATGTCTTTATGGCTACTTTCATTAGCCTTGGCAATGTGGGAAGAAAACCTCTATTTTTAGGAATGAATAGGAATGCTCTTTCTTCTGTTTATTTATGCTAAAATATAATCTTGCCTTTGAGGAGAGTATGCCTTAAAAACTGCTGCATGGTATTCAGTGTCAAAAATCACAAACTACTTAAAACCCTTAGGAAGAAGTTGAATTCCTACAAATCTGTCAGTACTGTTCTGGTTTGGTACATTGCTTAGTGCGTTCTATAATGTGACTGCATGGCTGTTTACCACACTTCATCATGATGATGTTGCATTTAGCATGAACCTCTCCTGGTGTGAAATACACCAATTCTGAGTATCACCATCTGTTTGGAATATACGGTTCCCCATACCAAATCAGTTGCATGCAAAGGAGATTGCAGTCTGCTTTTCACACATTATTTATTATGTCGGGCAAAGTTAAAAATCATGATTAGCATCTTCTTACATTTCACCCTTAGGTGCATATAAAATAAAATCTCATTTGGAGGTACCTGAAGCCAAACTCAAACCTGAAACATGTTTAGCTGGGCTTAGAATGAAGGAGAAAATATTCTCCTGACTCAATAATGAACTTCATTTCTCTTTTGGGACTTGACTTTTGACATAGAGAGAAGGCCAAAATAAAAACCAGAGTAAGCGAGGGCCCCGACTTAAACCTGCTTTTAATTAAGCCTTGTGAAGAAGCTTTTCTGCTAAAACTCTCAGGTTGAAGAGTTCATGCAAAAAACCCTCCCTGTGGCTTATGTACAGCCAAAGTGGGGACATTCAAACACACGTTTTTGAATAGTTTAAACCAGAAAAAATGCGAGTGAAAAAGTCCATATTATTTGCTTAATGCAATTTTTAGCAGGCCGCTCCTTTTCTAGGTATCTTCTTTTTTTATATTACTGTGTTTCAGTTTAAAGTTTAATGCCAATACAAGATGTTTTGATATTAACGAACATGAAAACTAAATTGCTTTCGTTTCATTTTTTTTCCTAATTGCACATAAATCTGACCTAGTTCAGCTGGACACAGAGTGCGCTAGAAATGTAAGACACATTTCAAATCAGAACCCTTGTGCCAAGGCAAAGGTCAAAGTAATATTCTTGTTTGTTTGTTTTTAAAGGGATTACATAAATGTAGTTTTACCACAAGGAAAGTGATAGTGCCCATTGCTCGAGTATGGCTTTTAAGTCTACATTTAAATGGAGAGGACAACCCTGTATGGAGCAGTGGCAGGGATTATTTTGGAAGTGAAGTTTGCATGGTTTCTGTGCAGACTGATGTTCATTGTGCAAGGCTTCTACTAGACTGCTTACACTATCAAACCCAGACAAGAGCTTATAGCACACTAAATAAAGCTGTGCCTTCAGTGACAGGCTGTAAACAAAAAGGGGTGGGATACAGTTAATGGCAACGCTATAGCGCTGAAGAAAAATAAATAATTCCCTTTTACTTGCAGCTGGCAAAGGCCCAAATCCTGAAACATCATCAATCATCCTTGATGACTAGATGAGATCATAAACCAAATGAGGAAAAATAAACTTGAATTTAACTTAAATTGTGATTGGCACAGTAGAAATTAACTTTAACCCAAAAAAATATTTTCTTCTTCCAAAGCTTTTCTAATTGCCGCCCTTCCCAACTTTTCCCCACCCATTGCAGAACTTCCAAGTGCTCTCCACTGTTGGTAGATGTCATCCTTTATCCTTCCATGTCTGTTTCAGAATGTGCTTTTAGTTTTTTTTGAGAAGCAAACTGCTTTTGCATCTCTTCCAAAAAAAATTTTAAGTGTAGTCTTCATATTGTAAATATGGAACATCACATTATTCATAATCTCATAACTCACCAGTCTACCAGCTGAATAATGTAGCAGGCATGAAAGGCTGAGAAGCAAAGGATATTACACAGACCAGGAGAGCCATTTTAACAAAACTCTGTTGTGGAAAAACTTCCTGAGAAATATAAGTTCATTTTCTTTTTCAGTTCTTCACATATCTGCAACCTATTTTGAACAAAATGCATACTTTACGGAACAGTTATGTACTGTCAGGAAAATTTACATGATATTTTAATTTTTACATCTGTTTATATTTTGCACTGTGATTTTTCACAAAGTTGCTGTATAATATCTCTTGAGAGAGAGAGTTGTTCTTCATGAGCTGATAGCTTTAAATTTAATAGTTAAGTTCTGGAAGGTTAGAGATCTGGTAGAAATAACACTAAAATTCCACCAACAGTATGAAATCCTGATGTTGTGAAGTCAGTTTTGGAGCTGGCAAGCTACATATTTACTTAAAAGATAAAGCAGCATGTCATGAGCATTGCAGTCACACAATAATCATTACCGATTATTTGAGAAGCTAAGACCCTTGGTTGGGAGAACTGGTTTGAAAGTTTCTTTTTTTTCTTCTTCTTTTGAAAAGCAATAAGCAAGGAAATTTTGTAGTTCTAGACTATGGGTTTAAATTCAGTGCTTGAATAAAAGGTGTTGTTACATCCTAGCTGTTCAGTGGCACATATGAAGTAAGTTGAGAATATCAGTTTGGTTCTTAGGGATCTAATTGATGCCAAATTGGCAGAGATTGAGTAGGAGGGGAGCTTGGGCTATCCCCTAACCTCTTGAGCTTTTGCATACTTACTTTATCAGTTGTGTAGATAAGGGCTTTTGCTTCACCATATTGTCAGTCTGGCCCTTTCTCTGAGATGAAAACACTGAATTTAATTATGTAGCTGTGGGCCTGGGTTCAGCCGTCCCCTGTGATATCGGATGTTTAAAGTGAAGCTTTGCTGAAAATTAGCATGTATTACTGCTGAATGTTGGGAACAAACTACGTGAGTGATGTTTTAGATAGCGTAAATAGATAAATAAAAGGCATAAATGCTGACTTAGGGTCACTGTGGTTATTTAGTGTTAAAGTGGGGGACTGGTCATGCTGATTCTATTTATTTATTTGTTTACATAATACAGTTTGGGGGAAGAGCTATTATAAGCTATTATAGAAAGCTATGGCAATGCCACATTATTTGATGTGGAAAGAGGTTTGTAAGCTGAGAACTTGTGATTTGGGAGGAATGTCTTTAGAAGGCTCACTGCTGGTTGCAGTATAGGAGGGATGCAGCCAAAATGGTATTTTAAATTTTTTCAAGTGTACATGTTGATTTTTCTTCTCGTGTTGGCAGGAGGCTCAGCACACGGGTAAATGTTTATCCTTTTATACATGATCATGTTTGTGTAATCATTCTTTCCAGAAAGTGGGGACATAACTACAGAGGATTTTGAGACACCCAGTGTAGGTTTCGTAGATGTGGGCATTTTGATGTAGTTTATGAGACCCTAGCACTGGTCAGTATACAGGTGCTTGGATGTGACAATTACAAGCTTTGTGGCAGTGCCTTGCTGTTTTCAGGAGAGGGAAACACTGCTGCCATGCACTAGGACTGTACAGCTCTTTGGGGGCCGCAGTGTTCCTCTAAAGGACAGATAGCAAAGATGAGGTGTAATATGTCGCTCTAGGATATGTTGTTTCGATTCCATTTGCCTAAAGTTACCACATAAATTTCTCAAGTGGTTGGAAATCAAGAGTTAAAAACTTTGTCTTCTAATTTCATGGTATTTTTAGATGAGATTGGTAGCCAAACTGTGACCAAATTTAAGAATCAGAACTAGCTGAGTAATCCTTTAGGACCAGTTCTTGATTATTTTTCAGTTGGCTCAGTATTTGCTAACCTGCACTGAAAGAAGGGCTAATAAAATAAAAAGGCTGTACAGTTTCAGAGGAGAGATGCTCACTGCCTGCAGATTCCATCAATACCCGCATCTCAGGATATAGGGAGAGTTTGGACATTCCAGTAGTCCCCAAAAGTTCTCGAATGAAGAAGTGACTTCTCTCGTTGTTCTGGTATTGCCATCATCAAAGTTGCCTTTGCTTTCTGGTTTCCATACTCATAGTTGCATCTTCAAAGCCTGGTCTGAATATCATGGCCACCCCTGCACTCTTTGCAGAGAATGGCATGAAATTCAGCTTTTACAGCTCACTCTTAACTCATTTCCTGATGTTTTCATTGTTATTGGTTGTTTGGTCGTTGTTTGTTTACCTGCTAGTTAGTCTCAGGTTGAATATTTTGCTCTTACTGTGAATTTATCGTAGGTCTGTACAATTTAAGGTGAGAATTTGCCTTTCTTACCAGGATTTTGATAGCTCCACACCAAAAGTTAGTGTATCCATGTATCTGGAAAGATTTGGCAGATCATGGTGTGTTCTGGAAGTTGAGCAATGGAATGAGCTTCTGGAAGTGAACAATGATTGTAACCTCCAGGCATCTTCCATGAATTCAGCTTTTTAGGTTAAATATAAGATACTGTTGTTACTATAGAAATCTAGAGATTTAGCAAGCTGGGGTGTTTTTGTTTTGATAAAAGTCATAAGAATTAGGGGTGACTGGGAGAGATTTTAGAAAACTCTTCTGGTTTACATTTCTTCTTTTGGTAGCAGCAAATATGTATTCCCTGCGTCCTTCAGTTTGCATAGCAAAAGATCACAGGTCTTAAATGGTCACTAAAGAATGAACTGCTCTTCTCCTTGTTCCTCTCGTGGTCCTCAGGGAATCAGGTACTGGGAAAAAGATGCCAGGAGCCAATTCTGCTGCGGGAATGAGGAATACAAATCACTGTTCTTGGAATATTTGTCCTCTCAATCTGAGTGTCAAGATCTGGCGAAAGTTAGTTGGCTTACCCAAAGGGAGTGAAAGCCACTGAAGGCAGTGAATATAATCTACGTAGTTTCATTTTCCTTTTCTAATGCTTCTGCCAAGGATCACCTAAGCCCCAAGGAAGTTCTGCTAAATAGAAGAAAGCTGCTGCACTTAATGTATATGTTTGCCTTTGGTGGCTAATGGAACATTCATGCAGTATATTCAGATCATCTTTCATTTCAGACATGAAGTACATAGCGACTTCTGTTTTTTTCCTTGAGGAATTTGGTTTGTCAGAGAAACATCTGGTTTATGTAAATGAGCGAGGAATCCTGTGCATTAGAAGATGATTGCAAAATACTATCTATGGCCTCCGCGTCGGTAATTCAGCTACATGTTGTAAAAATAAACAAAGTGCTGTCGCTTTTTCAGTCTTCAGTTTGAACAAGCATGTTTTTCTCACAAGAGTTAAAAAAGAAGAAAAAGGACAGAAAGAAGGGCGTTCGCCCCGGTAGCTTAGCAGGCTCTCCGTTCCGGCCGGGCAATTACCTCAGGAGGCCGGGGGCTGGCGCAGGCCGTGCCGCTGGGGGCGGCTCTCCCCCGGCGTGGCAACGCTGCCACCTGCAGGGGCCGGGCCGCCATGCGCAGGCCCTGCCGCCGGGCCCTGGCAAGGCCGCGGGCCCAGGGCCCTCCCCGCGGCCGTACGGGGAGCCTGGCGGCCGGGCTCGTGTCGGGAGAGCGGGTTGCAGGCTTGGGCGGTAATGGTGGTTTCATTCCTGTCCTGCACTGCTTCTGCATTTTTAGTAGCAGGTATAAGCGCCGTGATCCGATCTATCAGTGCAAGGGAATGCCTGTTGGCCTCCTTCCAAACCAAATGTAGAGGTCTGCACGTTTTACTTTCTTTTGTGTAAAGAATGCTAAAAATTCATGTGAATAAGTTCAAAAGCACCGTTAAGCATGGGGAAACAGCTTCTGTGTTAAAGTTTAATTTTCTTTGTCTACTCAGTCTTGTTTTATTGGAATGATTTTGGTTGCATTTCTGTTGCATGTTTTTCTGATGTGGAGAAAAACAAATCAAAACCCACTTATCACATGAATCATTGTTAAAGCCAGCAGCAGTCCTCTGTGTAAAATCTACCAGTAAAAGCTGGGAGGATGGGGATTAAACCTGGAGCACATTAAATTAGTTCCAGTCTATCCCGAGTAGGCTCGGCGTTGCTTGCTTAGGCAGGCAAAACGGAAACAGGCAGTTTATAACGAGGCTGGTTTAAAAACTGCGGGGTTCATTTGAAAAAGATTTATATCCCCCACTTATATAAACATTACAAATGTGGGCTGCAAGCAGGAGGCAAATCTGTATCGAAATCTCTTTAAGAGCTTTTTCATTGTGAATAAAATGGACAGCGTGTACTCTTGTTTGAAGATTCGCCAATATTTTTACAATCATCTTTTCTCAATGCTCCGACTAATTAAAATACAGCTTGGGGTGGAACAGTGAGACCACCAACCAGTAATTTGTTTGGATCTGACAAAAGTGCCAATGGCCGAGGTGGCGGAGGGAAATTATTTGAAGACAGGAGAAAAGATTGTCCTAAGACTGGTTTAGTTTTTCTGTTGTGATAATTCAAAAAAAGTGAAATCTTAAAGAGAAAGAACTGTGTCTAGATTTATCTTCTTCCCACCTGCCTTTCCCCGTGGATGCCGCAGTTCTTAAAACAGTAGCGTAGAAATTCCGTGGGTTTGGGGATCTTTGCAAGGACCTACCGAACAGTCTGCAGGGAAGGGCTGAGTGTTTGCTCCGGTAAAACTGAGAGAGTGGCTTCAGATGTGAGGGTCCCAGCTGACGACTGGAACAGCTACTGACATTGTAATATTTAGGAGTAGCTTAATGCGGTGATGTTATTTTTGAAAGTTTATATTTAGAAGGATTAAACATACATTAGTGCAGTAAATATCTATTTTTATTTTTAATAATAGCACACAATTTTCTTTCTAGCTATTGTAATACCATTTCACTTTGTTTATTTAGGGTACATGTCATAAGAGTTGTCCAGATCCTGGATTTAACAGAAAGTACTTTTCATATTTCATTTTGATGTTAATAAACAGTGTCTAAAAGAGACTTGTAATACTATTCTGCCTTCCAAAACAGGATCCAAGTCTCAGATAAATGACTTAAAGTATTTTGTGAGTTGTAATATATAACCAAGATCCTCTGGATTCTCTCATTCAGACTGTAGTTTCTCATGTCTCTTACTTTTTGCTGCTGTGCATCTCCATATGGGATATCACTTATGCCCTGAATGTCTGATTCTCTTGTCCTGCGAGTGGACTGAAAGGGGGCCTGTTAGAGAATCAGGAGCTTTCTGTACTATGGAGGGGAGGAAGAATTTTCTAGTAGTTGCCAAAAAAGAACTTAGTATTTTTCTGCTGTTACAGTGGTAGGGCTACGCGGCGGGACAAGCTGTGCACAGCAAAGCTTGGAAGCGCTCCAGCTTGAGGTGTGGGGCACTAGATCAGAACAATAGAAATTACATCAGAGCGTTGTATTTTCTCTGTTGCAAGAGATTTATGCAACAAGGACTGTGAGGTAGACAGACATACCCCTACTGGCTGTTGAAAAGCAGCTTGAATGCTGTGGATGCACAAGCTAAATGGGTTACAGCGGGCTCAGGCTGTGCCTGGGCTGTGTTGCCACCAGCGGACCACAGCTTACAGTACATGTGGGAATCATTTGCTGCACTTAACTCTGTCACTGGTACCTGAGCATCAGCATCAGCCCATCTGAGCACCTGAGCTGATCCTTGGTGGTGTGAGGGAGCAGCCTCTGGTCACAGGTGGGGGACACGCAAGAGGCTTGCAGTCATGCATAGAGGTGAGCATTGGTCTCCTGAGCTGCAGTCTGGTGCCGGGCCACTGGGCCATGCTTCCTTTCTCTCCTGCCAAAAAGCAGGATGGGGAACTAGAAAATACCTCGGCGCCTCAGTGTCTAGCATTTACAACTGAAGTTGTTTTGTTTTGTTACATTGCACATACACACNAACACATCTTGATATTCTCCTGGAATAATTCAAAAAAATAGTTAATGTTGAGATAACTTAGGACACATACAGGCTTATCTTTAAGGCTTTTCTTTTCCTAGTTAAAATGGCATGGAATATGCATCTCCTCAGATCTTCAGAGTGAATCTTAAGGAATCCTTCCTGCACAAAGCAACTAGGAAGTACATACAAAAGTAAGCGAAAACTTCTAAAGTCCTTAAATGTTTGGAATGACATGCATGATTTAAGTGTTTTTGGATATTGGGACCAGATGTCCTGCACTCCAGTCAGCTCCCTTTGCACAAATGTGATATCAGGAGTGAGTTACGCTGACTCAGGCCGAGTGGGAGGGAGATCCCAGAGCGCCGGGATCACTTCTCTGCTTGTAGCTCGTGCTGGAGGAAGGGACAGGGAGGAGCTGTGGCAGGAGCCATCCCTGGCAGCCAGGATGCCCGTCACGCAGCTCTTGCAGCTGGCAGCGGGAGAGCAGCCCAGTGGCTTCTCCATGCAGAGCAAGGAGCCAGCTGCAAAGGCGCTGCTGCTGCCTGCCCACTGAGGAGAGGACACACAGGCCACGTGGCATGGAGCATCATGACTGAAAGTCGGATTTGGGGTGTCCTTTCTAATAGTCAGCGTGCTAGAAGGTCATATACCCATGCACAGGCATGCCCAGCCCCGGGCGTGCAGTCTGTTCACCACTGCGTGTGAATACCAGCCTTGAGGATTTCTGCTTGGTTAAGGAGCTGAAAGAACAGCTTTTATGTAGTCCAGTTAAACTGTGCTTAATGAGAGAGAACTGTAGGCTTCTAGGGGAGGAGAAGATTTCTAGGATGGGATGAGAAGATTGACAAAAGAATGGGATTTCAGTATTTTTTCACTGTAACGCTATGACGTTGAAAAAATAATTGCCATTTTGTCTATATATTTCACTTCATGTTTCATATTTGACATATAATCAATAGTTATTGAGGCTGCTGCTCTTGTACATGTATGGGGAAAAAACATACATCGTTACTCTGACGTGTCACTGTCGTTTCTGCCATCCAATGCTCTCCGAAAGATGATAACCTGACTACTTTTTAATGGCAGTGGAAAACTGGACAGGAGAATTAGGGCTTTAACCTGATACATTTCATAGGATGAAGTGAGGTACAGCTGCATACTCCAAGCTTGTTTCATTTTTCCCATTCTGAAAAAGGGAAAGAAAAACCTCCTCCTTGTACAAATCGTAACACAGTGAGCATCCTCCAGTGAAGATGTCCTGTCAGTGGAAGATTCCTTCCACACGCAAAAATGGATCGGGAGGCTCATAAGTTACAAACTCACTCATGCTTGTGACATCTGCCTTTAATCACCATGAAAGCCTGAATCCTGTTTAAAGCATGGCAAGCCTTGTACGAGGGCTAGAAATGTCAGTACTCTATTGTGATAACATTTACTGTACTGATTAACAGCCTCGGTGCTCTGCAGTGGACTGATAATCTGCCTTCGCGTGTCTTTGTGTTGCCGTTCTGTCTCCTTCCTGTGCGTTGAGCGGGGCATGCAGGCAGAGCACTGGAGTTTTCTCATGTGCAAAATCTCCCACGTTCATATATTTTGCTTAGTGGTTTGTGTCATATATTCTGTCTTTGTCTCTCTGCATACCAAGTATAAAATATTTTAAAGACAATGTAAAATATGGTGAAGTTAGCTGATGTTTAAATTCCTATCTGTAAAATGCAGTAGCACGTGATCCAGTGGGTGGTCTCATATGATCATCTCATGCAAGTTGCTGTTCTATATGGCCGTCAAGTTTCTTGACTCTTAATGAGTTTCAATTTCTAACATTTTGGTAAATTCCAACAGTTTCAGGCAAGTATGTTTATTTTAGTGATAGATTTTCACTAAGTTTCTCAGTATATTTTTTAAGAAAAGGGACAAAACAAAAGGGATGGGGGGAGAGTATGCTACTTTGCTCAGATCGACATCTATTTCTATTGAAATTGTCAACAAAAAGTTGGATTCTAGGGATACTGTGAAATGGGGCATGTTTAGGCCAAAATAGTACCTTTATTCAACATATAATTGCAATAGTGTTATCTCTAAGCTAAAAGCTTCCAAGTATATGTTTGGCCATAACTTGGTTGGAATTGTGATTCATCTGATGGTTTGGCACAAACAGACAAGGCATTGATGCTTGTGGCAATATATGATAGATGTCGTGATTGTCTGTTAATATCAAACTTTTAGGGGCAGAATTTGACTGGATTTGTTTAAAAAAGAAATAATGGTGAGTTAACACACTCAAAAACAAAAAAGCCAACAGTTTCATGAAAACAGATTTCCTTCAAATGAACCCAGTCGATAATGTGGGTTCCAAAATCCTTTTTGTTTTTCACCCATTTGAAATAGATTTGTTTTCCCATATTGCCTTTGTCCCAGGCAATCTCATTTTTTCATTTCTGGTACCAGTGTCCACCACGGCCAGGCCCATCACCAGGAGTCTGGAGGCTTCCCTGAGGAGTTCCTGGAACATCTGAAGTTAGACCGGCGTAGGAGTGAAAGATGATACAAAGAACAAAGGGCTGAGAGAGAAGAGGTGCCTCAAAAGGCAAGGATGTGGCACAAGATGGGGTTATTTTGGCTGTCAAACAGTCTCCTTTTATAATTTATCGCTCTGACAGCCCTCACAGCATGTCTGGCATTTCTGTGTGTATTACCTTATCCTTTCTGCTGTTTCAAAATTATTTTTCCCTCACAGCCCACGATTCTTTTCACCGCTGTTAAGTACTGTGCCAAAGCGTTTATGGTTTATTCACAAGATGCATTTAATGCATAGTGTTATATTGCATGAGACCACTGAGTTTGTGCTTTCTGCTTGTCTTCTATTCTTTGACCCTCCGAAGTCTTTCGGAAATATGCACGCCACTTAGAGGATCTCCACAAACTTAAGAATTGAAAAACCATAGTTTCAACTGCTGCTGTTTCTGCTGTGCCTTTCTTGTCTAGATTAAAGAGCTCCCTCATACTCAGAAATTGTCTTCTGTCTGAAGAGTCGCACATAAACTGAAAAATGTTATTCTTCCTTTTGATAAGGCAGCTCCCTCTCTGGAGAAATTTATTCCTGTAGTTGTTCTGTAACTCTCTTTGGTATTATCTCTGGTTTTCCACAGCTTCTTAGAATGTGTGCGCTGGAACTGGGCACTGTATCAAAATAACTCCTGACAGTGCCACATACTGAAATAAACCTGCTTCCCTACTTTTTGGTACTCCTCTGACTATACTGTGCTACATAGTTTTATTAGTCCTTTTGCAATGGCTTTGAGCTCAGTATGTCAATTCTGGATCAAAGATGTGGCTGAGCTACTTTGCTTTTTCTTACTATACTCAAAAGCAGCTGCCTACAGAAGATAGAGAAAAGAGGACAACGTTATATGATACTCTCCAAGGCTCAACCATTTTGAGCTCTGGAACAGATGTGGTTTTTGCGTATTTACTAACATTTGCAGAATTCTTTTCCCCTGTGAGTTTTCCCATGTTCTCTCTGAACCCACATAAAAGTTTAGCAGCACGACAACCTTTGGCAAGGAGTTCCACGTTTCAGTAAATTGCATGAGGAGCTACCTCCATTTGGTGTGGCTTTTGAACTAGCTCTTACCAGCTTTGTTTATTGCCCCTTAGTTGCTGTGTTGGGACAGAGTGAGCAGCCAATCCCTACCCTGCCTTCTCAAGTCCACTCATGATTTTTTTAGACCTTTTATCTCCCCTGGGTTACCTTTTTTCCTAGCCTGAAGAGTTCTAGCTGGTGATCTGAGCAGGGATTCACGTTCTTTTCTTTGTCCAGAGCATCCCTCAAATCTTTTTCAGTAACCATTTTCCAGGGCAGAAACCTCTTCTTCTGCAGATATGTTCTGCACTGTTGAACGACTGATTTGGTTGTACTATATTTTGCTTGATTTATTCCCCATTTATTTGTTTTTTGTCCCTGTGGATTCTTATCCTTTGCTTTGTACTGACTGAATGCTTTCCCATTGTTCTTCTCAAAGGTGATGCAAGTTTTAACCTCCTAGAATATTATGTTATCCCCATGCCCTTTTCTCAGCATTGAACCCCTACCATCTTCTGACATTTTTCCCAGTATTCCAAGGCTTATAAAAACAAACAACCTCAAAAACACACGCACCCGGCATGCATATCACAAAGATCTTTCTGTGATGCATGTTTTATCTTGACTGGGCACATACTGCTTTTTCATTCTTCTGACACAGTTTTCGCTGTGCTGATTCATGTTTATACGGAACATGTCTGTAGAAGCCATCATAGCTAAAAGCTTTTGACTGAGTAGGTTGGAAGTTTTCCCTTTTAAATTTTTGATGAGTCTCTTATGTCAGACATGCAGCAATTCAAGTAAAATTGTCCTTATACTTACAGGGCTTTGTCTAATAAAATCCAGACTTATTAAGTATCATTTTTTTCAGCATACTGTTGCTGCTGAGCCCCCATGAACCCATTAAAATGTCTTAACACAGCTGTAGACTTTGATGGTTTCCAACAAGAGACAGAAAAACTGGACTTTATGATGTAATGATACATCGCCAGACAGCATAACTCCCTGGGATGAGGTGGTTTCTGTACTTGGGAAGATTAGATATCAGTAGGTTTATTAGGAGCTTTTGTGATGGCATTTGATTTTTCTCAAAATGTATGTGTAAGTCTTGGAATTCTGACATAGTAATCAGCAACTGAATCTGCCTGTTGTAACACAAGAAACAAAAATGACTGAAGAAGTTGCAAGATTATTGAAAATGGGAAATTTCTATCAAGCAGCTGTGGTGTTCAGTAAAGACAGGAGGAAGGTGGAAAGGTGATAAGAGGAAATCTTAATTATGGTGTTCAAAATATAATTTCTTTCTATGTCTTAAGGAAATTAGGCTAAAGAAAAATAGTGGAATATGCTTCTTTGGCTATGGGATATAGGTGGAATCCAATTGCTTAGGTCATGACCATGGTCTAGGGAGCTGTTGGCTGAAAGAATTGTCCTGGGCTTTTTGTTTTGTTTTGTTTTTCAAATCATAAGGCTGATTTAAAATACTTTTGGTGTTATCACATGTTAGCTGTTAAGTGTCAGTGGTGTGTTTTTGGAATTATGCAAGACACGTTAAAAAAATCTCTGACCGGAAGAGCTTGCAAAGCTTTTTAAAAGGTTTATGTTGTAAGTTATTTTTTCTTGCCTTTGACTCGTCACTGTGTTTTGTAGTAAACGCTAACGTCATGGATGGATATTCAGCAGGTATGAATTGGCCAAGAACTGTTGATGTCTGTAGCGTTAACTGATAGACACCAAATAAGAATCTGGCCATATGGTAGTGTATTGAAGAAGTCACCCAAAGAGCAGGTGATTATTTATGTAATTTTCTTTTATATCTCTTGGCAGACTGAAACTCTAGTTCATGTAGGCTTTAAGCCAGCACTGTTGCATGAGGAAGCAGTCCAGTGCTTGGCCTTCATGGCTGGTGTAAGTGTTTCTGTGGCCAAGCAGTAAACCAGATCAGAGAACCAGTCTGGGCAAAATGTTCTGTTTTCGTGCACTGTCACAGAAACACTTCAGCTGACACAAAAGGAAGAGGCTGTTGTGGTGGGCAGAAGACAAGAATGAAAGAGAAGTGGGAGAGCGTGCGCGTAGGATGAATGTGAGTCTGCCTTTGGCAGCATGGACCGGGTTAAAAATAGCTTTTGAAAAGCTTACTGGTTTTCTTTTATTTGCTTTTATTCATTTACGTTAGAATTTTAAGACTCTGTCGACAGGGACTGCCTGGAAGTTGTCTCTGCAGTTTTGAGAACATAGATCCTGGGGCAATGCGTAGGGTGGGTGGTAAGGGCAGGAAAGGGGACAGGAGATAGAATTGGCTCTGTAGGAACATTTCGTTAAAGACAGAGGAGTCCTTAAGAGTAGTGACAGAGGAGACAAGCTCTTGATGCTTTTTTTTACCATTTCCTATGTCTCTCACTAGTGGGTTAGTTCTCATTTTTCTCCGCTGTTTTCCTCTTTATTTGCATTCTTGGTGAATTTCTATCTCATCTATTAACTGAATAGACAGATGCTGCCATTAAAGAGAGGAAGATGCAAGTCTCTTGGTATCAACAGGGGCAAGTCCTAAACCTGATTTGGCCTCCAACAAAAGGGAATGTGATCTTTCTCCCTATCTTTAATGACTTAGTTTTGTTTTTTATTTTTTTACTGGAAGTGGCCATTTACTGACAGCATCTCACGTCTTCACTCTGAAGCTGCTGTGAGTTCGCTGGATGCTTCATCTGCCTTCACCTAGGGCTAAAGTTCGCTCCTTCCCCCTGCAAGGCAAAACTTTGCCAGCCCTCCCCTGCTGTAAACATACGTTTGAGACTAAAACTTTTCTGGTATCCAACCTTGCTTCCTGTGAAAGGAAGTGTACAGCCAGTGTACCTCAGTTATCAAAATTATTTTGTCCTCTTCTTAATTAGGCAGCCTAAGTAATTTTATGCTGTGTATTTTGACACTGACAGATTGAGGGGGTTCCTAATGGTGAGAGTACAGTACTTCGAAGACCTTCATTTTTTGTGTTACGTTGTGTGTTGGTTATTCTTCAATCATAGCCTACAGATATTTAAAGAGAAGACAAAGAGAAGATACATTTTTATCAAAACCTACTTAAGTCAAGAATTATGATGATTTCTAGAGCTTGCTATGGAAAGAAAACATAATGTGCACGGTACGATCATACTTACTGATGTATTGTGTCAAATTACCAGTCACCCACAGGCCATTTTATGAAAAAGAAATAAATGAAATGACTGTTTTGATGGGAGTAGGGAGTACAGACATCTTCTCATCCATACAGGCATTATGGGCAATCGAACCTGAATGTGAGGTGACCAAACTCATCCAACAGAGAGTAACAGAACTGCAGCTTCTGAGTTACGGCAGCTGAGCACTGAAGGCAGCGACTCCTCCTTAGCTTGGCAGTGTCTCTGGTTTTTGCTAAGATGATTGCTGCTGCAGAGATCTCTTCCTGTCAAAGGATCTGGGCTGTTTCTGCATACCCATGTGGTCCCTTGGTGCTGTTGTCACTTTTAACAGCCAGAATATGCACTCAGGTCTGCCTTCATCTGGATAGCAGGGAGGCTAATGCACTGCATGCCAAAATCCCGAAACACAGAAGGTTAAACCCAGGTAAAACATTACAAATTAGGTACAGCAACATTAGAAAGCTGTGTATCCCACAGCTTATGAACCCTCTTTTCCTACCTAAATTATCGATACAAGCAGCTTTTATCGAATAGGACAGACATCTGCATGAGATGTGAGTGGAGTTGTAGGGACATGAGGTAGGATGGTCTAAGCCTTTCCCCGAAAGAAGTTGTTGCATGACTGCTGTACACGTTGCAAAGCTGGAATACGAGGCCTCCGGGCCAGCTCCTGCACAGGGCGTTCCAGAAGCACGGGGCAGTAAATGAGCCAAGAGTTTCCACTGATCCTTCTGCTGGTTTTAACTACAGCTGGGGTTTGGTTTGTTTTTTAGTTTTGTTTTTTTCTCCGATGAATTCCTTGCTGTTGTAAAGCCCTGTGGTTCACATTCCAAAAAGTTCTGTTAACTCATGCAACCTCTAAGGGAGTTAAACATGTTTTGCTTGCTAAACTGAAAGCCACTAGAATATTTACATAATGAAGGAGTCTCTTAAGATTTATCTCCTCCTTCCTCCTGGATTTTAAAAGAAAATAAATTCCACTTGCTTGAAGTTGATTTTTGTTTTAATATTTTTAATGATGTGTTGAGGACAGTGGGCTGGATGGGAAGGGATTAGGATGCCGCAGTTCTCTTCTCAATTTTGTCAGGGACACGTGTTAATTCAAGTAAACTCTGACCCTCCACCTCTCTTCTTCATCCTCTGTTTTCTATTGTATAAAAGATGTCTAATGATATGTATTGCTTTACATTCATATTCAAAGTAATGCCTTTCACAGAAATGCAAAACTGAGTTTATTATACTTCCCCTTAATTCCTGATGATCCTTTAAATCACATTTTAAATGTCAATTTTGAAGCACAATACCATGTTCCCTGTTTAAACACGGAAAAATGATTTTTGTACTTTCTTTGCTATTCTCCCATCTGCCAAAACTCAGGCCTTTTGCAAAAATCAGCAAACTGACATCAGTTCATTTACCCTTAGGGATAGTAAATTATTACACAGTGTAAGTTATAAAAATAAATAACTAAGGAGGGTGGAGGACAGACGTGGAAAACAACAGAGATCTATCACAAACTCTCCCTGGATTCTGAAGAGTGTATGATTATAGCATTAAAATGTCCAAACAATGCAACTGAGCAGAAGGCGTTAGAGCTTGGGCCTTAGCTGGCTCTGAATTAAGCAGTGTTAATGTTTTTGTACAGCCTTTGGAAAGCTCAGAATTGACCTGGTTTTATTATTTTTGTTGGCTCCCTTGATGATAGACAAATGGGGCTAACCTGAGGCCAACATAACCAGCAGGAAATTTGGGTCATGGGTAGTTACATTTTTAAAACTTGTGTTTTAGGGTTGTTCAATCAGGGTAATTGATTGATGGTTCCATAGTGCAGGGAGCACCTAAATCATCAGAGGTGGCCAGATAATGACAATCTGCCAGTGGGTTTTGTTTGAGGCAAATTTCCCAGCTCCCTGTGGAGCTGTGCTCTGCAGTGAGGTTGCAAGTCCCTTTTTTCATGTGTGCTCCAGTCCAACTGGCCTGTTTGTACAAAATAGCCTATTAAACTTGGCAATTGTATTTGAAGTCCTCTGTAGCACCATTTCCCAAGAGATAAGGAAAAAACATTCCAGAGGAGTTCATACCCCAGAAAGACCCTATGTGCGTTCTGAAGTTAACGGCTTATTATAGCTCTTTAATTTCTTTTTCTTTCATTTTTACTTTGAAGATAAGAGGTGGCAATTGTTGCTTTAAGTTGTTGAGTTTTAGCCTTTCCTTCAGTAAATCATCCTGAAAGTTTAGACCCAAATCTTTTTTATCATGTATGTTTGAAAGTTTGCCTGAGATGCTGAACACATGTACTTTCAGGAGCTACCAGGTCCTCCAGCAGGAGCTGGTAACGTGCTGGCTTCTATGACCACGTACCTTCTCACCGCTCCATGCATTTGGATAATTTGTGCATGCAAATAGAGCGTATCCTTTTCAAGAACTCGTCTTTAGTGTTGTAGGAGTATGCTATGAGATATTTAGAGACGGGGTGAAGTAAAGGGTTTAAGTGTTGAGGGGGGAGAGAGGGAACAGATGATGTGCCGTTAGGTGGTGTTCGGTGATACATGACATAGGGCTTGCCGCTACTTGAAAGTGAATTTAGATTAATATAGATTGAAGTTTGCTATCTATTGCAGAATAGCTCTAGCTGTAGGTTAATCTTCAGTTCTTGGATTTTTAGGACTTGCTGGGCTTTTGTTTGTTCAGAGTGGCTTCCTCCAAGTAGTTGCATACTTATTTCATCTTTTTCCATTTTAGCATCTGCATGATCTGAAATTTATCATACTAGTGGACAGCTGAGAACTAGTGTGTCCAAATGTGTCACTTTTCAAAAAGAGATCAGGCATGACTGAGGCAGGGCTCAGTTGAGATGGAGGAACCAACAGCCTTGTCTTGAGGGTGGCCCGGCTGCCGGCGTGTGCCAGACCAGCACCGAACGCAACAGACTGGCTTTCCAGGCAGAGCTGAGCTGGCACTTGCTGTGTGTGATTTAACTCTCCCTGCCCAAACACACCCGTGGTGCCAAACCCTCCCAGATTTCTAAATGTTCTGTTTTTGTTCCCAAATGTTTTTGACTACTGGAGCTTTGTAATTTACTGCTTCAAGTCCGAAGTTGCACTTACTGTTAGGTTTAGCATGTGGGTTGTTAGAAAATTCTTCTCTAAGGTATGTGTTCAGATAGAACCATAACATCTGACCACATTAAAGTCCCTTGAAAGGTTGGTCCATGGCAAAACTTGTATCCATGACAGGAATAGGGTGGGTCCCAAAGCCAGCAGAAGTGGTGTTTCCTATAGCACCAGCACCAAAAAAAGGGTTTTGAGGGCCTAATTCCTGCTTTCTTTTTGATTGAATCTGTAATGGATCAGTATAAGTAAAAAATTAGCCTTTTAGTGTTCTAAGATTGTCAAAGAACAGCTAAAACAAAATACAACCAAGACCCCTGAAGTATTGCATGGAACACGCCAGGTGACAAAACTTCCCATTTGTGTGCTCAAAGTTAGGCTCTGAAATCCCTGACCAGCTTAGAACTAAAATAATGCAGTTAAAAGCAATTGCATTACTTTGTTATTGTATGAACCTGTATTTCTTTCTGTTTTGGTTTTTTTTTTTTTTTTTTTCGGTTTTGCTTTTAGTGAATCTATTTAAAGAATGTATTATTGGCTATGGTGCCTATTTACCGTGACTGGGTTGTTTGAAGTTAGCGTAGCAGCAACCAAGGATAACTGTTTGCTACCTAGATTCTTTGGATAATAGGACATTTGGTGTTTCCCTTTAGGCTTGAACTGATCCACACGTTTTCGCAGGGAGCTGTTTGCTGGTCGCAGGGCAAAGGGCAGGGTGGCGTTGGAGGAGACCTCTTGGACGGGTCTGACAGCTCACTGCTGCTGCATGAGGACGGCTGTGCTGCCCTCCTCCCGCATCTCCCTCCCCGAGCAGGAGCAGCGTGCTCCTCCTGCTCGCCCTGCACCGACCCCGCTTCTTATCTCATCCCACTGACAAGCTGCAAACCAACTCACAGCAGAAGGCGAGCGTGTGGAAATTTCACATGCAGGTGTGCGGGTGCTGCAAAGAAGGCAGGCCACTGGTACGATCAGTTACGTGGCTGTCTTGAGCAGCAGAGACCTGCGTGGTGGATCTAATCCCCAGCCCTGGTGTTAGTGGTGTGGATGTCGGTGTGGCACTTCACGGGATTTGTGTCTGAAGTCTCCTGGCAACCACAGAAAAGCTGTACAGACACTTCTTCCTCCTCCCACTGAGGTGAGAAGAAGTGCAATTCCAACTCCTGAGGACTAGGAAATGCCAGCTTACTCTCAGATTTCCCCTCCTTTTCTCTGCCAGCCTTCGTCTCCTCACACACACATTACGATAATCTCTTAGCCTCCTGCTCCCACCTTCCACGCAACCTTTGCCTTTTTCACCTCGCAGCCTGGATGTGCTGTGGGAATGAATCTGACCTCCGTAGCAAAGAAGGCTTTTTCGGTGGGAAGGACCCCTGCGACAGTAGCAGAAGCTGGCAAGTGTGCTGCAAAGGGGGCAGAGGGAGAAGAGCACGCGCAAGGCAGGTGATCGCTGCTCTGGAGAAAGACACCCTGTCCTTGCTCCTGTCGTAGAGGTCCTCTAGGAAGCCACGCTGGTCACTTAAACCATGCACTTCACAGGTGGTTCCCTCTGTTTCTAATTTTCTGGGTTTCTGACCTGAAAGCACAGGGTCAGGTTTGCAGATGTGCTGAGAACTCCCACCAGCAATTGAAGTCCATGGGAGCTGGGCTTTGAACTCCCTGCTCAACTACAAAGTCAGGCCAAGGAGGAGGCCCAAAATGTAGAAGAAGTGTTTGACCTTGGGCTTTTGCCATTTTTACCCACGCTGAAAAGACTGATGCTCCAGTTCTCTCATCCTACTCGTACGTGGAGAAGATCTAATCATTAAAGGCTTTTGAGTACTAAGATGCAGCTATTGGGAGTGCCTAGGAAAAAACTTGCACGAAACTAATTAATTTGCTGCCTGAGCAGCAAATAAGTCTGGGGACCATATGCTGACAAATGAGAATGCAAATATTGAACAGTGTTTCATTAAATGAGCACTGCCTACTCTGTGTGGTGCGTGAGGCAGGAGTTCAGTGGGAGAAAAGCTTGGGAATGTGTGGCTAGAGACTTCCCAAAAGTATGTGTAAGGACACAGATTACTACTGCACAGGTGTGCCTAATCCTGGCTAGCTGTTGACGTTAGCTCTATATCTAAGCAACATTCCCTCTTGTAGTTTAGATAACATGATTTTTGTGTACACAATAAAAATTGCGTGCTAAAGCAATGCTTGAAATACGGGGTAGTTCCAGTCTATGTTGCAGACCAAGCGCTAAGGCCTCGTTGTGTCATCCTCTGCTGTCCTGCAGGGTGCCATATCTGTAACTGCAGGACCAAGAGTGGACTAGATGCCCCACGTGGGATACTTCAGTGTCTCTTCCTCTGGGTGCTGGTGGTCCTTCTAGGAAATACTCTGACAGCAGCAACAGCTGATGCTTCTTAGGGAGTACACACAAATCTGGACTTTTTCTGCTGTCCATTCTCCTTCCACTTTCCCAGCATCTAAGTCTCTTATATTGGGGATGTTGGAGGATGCATCCCTCACCAGTCCTTTCAATGTCCATTTATAGACCTGTCATCTGAGAATTTGTCTATCCCTTTTTGAACCTGTTGATTTGGTCTCTAGAACATCCTGTGTTAGGTTTTGTACTGCAGCATGTGGTGAGCGATAGTTCTACACTGAGCTTATTCACCACCTCTATCATTTCATAAGCTTCAATTATATACCTCCCTCAGCCTTCTCCTTGATGAACTGAGGAGTCCTAGCCTTTTTAGGCTCTCCTTTTACCCCAAATCATTGCAGAAATAATAACTCTTACAGATCCAGGCAGGAGTATGTCTAATAACTGATAAGCTAACTGATAAGCCCTACACCTTCTGTTTTGCAGACTATAGGAGAGTCAGAAATGCCAAGTGTGTTGAACCAGATATTGCCAATGATCAAGTCTTACCATGAGAGGAAGCAAGATGACTATACCTGTGAGGACTTCCTTGTCTTGCTGGTATACATGTATTCTGTTGTTGGAGAAATCAGAAGTGGAAAAGAACTGGACAAAGCTGAAGAAGAAGTGAAGAAGGCTCTAGCCAAGGCTATTTGTGATGAGCCAAAGCCATCTCCTTTGCTGCAGAAAATAACAGGTAGGATTCTGCTTGTGTGGTGAGAGGTTGGATGGCGGTGAACATGGGAACTAGGAGGAACATACAAAAGCAGCTTGACTCACCTGTGGTGCAGAGGGTATGTGAGTAAGCCCGAGGATTTCCTGTAGATGTTCCATCTCTGATGTTCATATATGCCAAATGCTGACAGACTGTACTTGAATAGTGCTGAGTCTGATGAAAGCTCTACAGTTTGTTCTTTTTGTTAGAGTTTGGCTAAGTTGGTGTGTTTTCTTAAGGTAATCTTTTCCACAGTTTCTTTCATTGATCAGTGTAAAGTTGACCTTGGAAAGTCAAAATGAATCCTGGAAATGTGTTCGGTGAACCACAGTTGTTTTGTGTATACTAGGGTCTGGCCTGTCTGGCATGAAAGAAGAAATGTGTCTAAAACCAACATTGAGCTTTTTGCTGAAATTACATGAACGTTGGCCTTTAAAAATAGCACACTAAGCCTTTTTTTAGGTGAGCACTCCTAGAGTAGGAAAGCCCTGACCTCTTGCTGCCAATGTCACATGTCAGAAAAAAATATTGTTAAAAATGTTCCTTAAAATGAATGAGCTATGGCTCAAGGGTGGCATATCTAAATGGCGGAAGAGATCTCGCTTCCTGCTGTCAGTTTTCTCAATGTTTACTAATAGTGAGTGGGTCATTGACCAGGTCACCTTTGAGATAGGGAGCATGCAAACATAAATCAAAATGTTGTAAGGAGCTTACCATCAAAAGTCTTTGCCAAGAATTTGCCTAAGTGGGGAATCTCAAGGGCAGTGGGATAAAACTGCTGTTGGTTATTCTGATATTATTCCCTGTGGACGCTTCTGCTTCAGAGTACAGGTGTGGTCTGACTGGTCTGCTGTTGCTTTGAGTGTAAAATATTTTGTTAGAAGATTCTTACTGTAGAATGTGCATTTCAGCCATATTTGCATTGTGCTGTTATTTTAATACTGCCCGCCGTGGTGCCTGCAGTCTGTAGCTGTATGTGCCTCGCAGTATTTCATACTTTTTGTTGACTTTTGTTCTCCTGGTTTTCGATATGTACTGCATATCTTAATCTACCACATGGTATTTCAATTGCAGCTTCAATGATGTCTTCTACGCATATATGGTTCAGTTCAACCCCTCATTGCTAAAAACTCCGTGCTCCTATTTTGCCTTTTTTCCTGTGATCCTTAGTGTTTTGAATCACAGTTTTATCAGTTTCTGTTTGTTATGCCTAAGAAAAGTGGGGGAAGATTTGAAATCTCTAAAACTTCTGCCAAGTACGAAAGAGAAACCACATTTCTATGTACATAGAGGCCTCCCTTGTTGCTCTCTGTGGTGGTCTCAGTTTATGCAGTTGCAAGCACAGATGGAGATCAAAATACACCTTGTGCTTGTGTTACCTTACATAACCTGTCAATAATTCCATAACTTTATGAATATACTTTTGTGCTTGATCTCCAGTGTACATGTTTCCTGAGTAAAAAAGTGAATGTCTGGGTTTTCTCACTCAGCTTCTCGGGAGATGAACAGGTGAACGAATGTTTCAGTGCAAAGTTTCTTTAGTTTATGAAATAAAATTAATTCTCTGTTTTACATAGTTGGACTATTAGAAGCATAATGTCTGAAGTATGGCATTCACTTCCTTACGTATAACTATTTGCTCTGCTGTGTGGGACATCTGACTGTGAACCTTCAAGTTTATCACACTTGTGATTTGCAAGAGCTGCTTTAGAAAGTTTTAATGTTGGAAAATAGAAGGGTTATTTCATTTTTTAAAAGTATTTGTGGTGAGTTGGCTCCAGCCAGCAGACAAGCACCCACCCAGCCGCTCACTCTTCCCCTTGTTAGCCCCAAGCAGGATGGCATGAGAAAACAGGAGGAACAAAAGCGAGAACACTTGTAGGTCAAGGTGAAGACAGTTCAATAGGTGAAGGAAAGGGAAAAGAAGTGAAACAAAGGCAATCGCTCGCCACCTCCCACAAGCAGACTGATGCCTATCCAGTTTCCAAACTACGGACACTTCAGAAGCTAAAACCCTGTCGTCGTCTTCTACCCCAGTTTTTATTTCTGAACATGACATTATATGGTATGGAGTGTATCTTTGGCCAGCTCGGGTTATGGCAGCTGTGTCCCTTCCAACTTTTTGCCCACCCCAGCCCACTTGTTGGGGAGGCAGAGTGGGGAAAAAAGAGAAAGCCTTGACACTGTGCAAGCACTGTTCAGCAATAGCCAAAACATTCATGTGATATCAATACTGTTTTAACCACAAATCCAAAACATTGCACCATACGGGCTGCTGTGAAGAAATTTAACTCCATCCCAGCCAGACCCATTGCAGAATCTCAATGTCTGGATGGTTCTAGACCAAGCATGTCATTGTAACATTACAAGGTTAACTGCATAACACAGAGCCAGGGTCCTTGCAGCCTTCCATTACTATATCTGTGTTTAGCAAACACGTTTGTGCTTTTTGCACTAGTAGGTGACAGTATTACTCCTTGCTTTCATGCCTCTTCCATTTATCAGCATTCTTTGTTTTTACATCTGATTTAGAAAGACGGTTCTTTTGACTTATACATAAAAGAGGAAAAAAATGATTAAAACTTGTTGTCATGACCAAAAATAAGGATTGTCTTGGGAAGGAGTTATAAAAAGGAATTTCTAGGAATACCCCTTCAGTAGTTTCCAAGCCTTTATTCATCCAACGGCTTGTTTTCTCAGCACTAGTGGAATTTGCTGAATTTGTAAATTGCTGTATTTGCTGAACAGAAGAATTGAGAAGACTGACTGGGAAAGCATGAGCAGCATAAGACCTTCTCTTTCTTGATCTGTATGTTTCCAGCCTGTGTTCTGCATCCTGCTCCCCTCTGAATCTTAGGCACCTTGCTTGCTGCTTGAGAGGCAAAGCAAATTGGATTGAGAGCAGCCCTGAGGAGAAGGACTTGGGGGTGTTGGTTGATGAGAAGCTCAACATGAGCTGGCAATATGTACTTGCAACCCAGAAAGCCAACCGTGTCCTGGGCTGCATCAAAAGAAGTGTGGCCAGCAGGTTGAGGGAGGTGATTCTCCCCCTCTGCTCTGCCCTCATGAGACTAATGTAAGAAAGACATGGACCTATTAGAGCAATGGAGCAATTAGAGCAGAGGAGGGCCATGAGGACCATCAGAGGGCTGGAGCACCTCTCCTGTGAAGACAGGCTGAGAGAGCTGGGGTTGTTCAGCCTGGAGAAGAGAAGGCTCCAGGGAGACCTTACAATGGCCTTCCAGTACCTGAAGGGGGCCCACAGGAGAGGGACTCTTTGTCAGGGAGTGTAGTGATAGGACAAGGGGTAATGGCTTTAAACTAAAAAAGGGTAGATTTAGATTAGATATGAGGAAGAAATTCTTCACTCAGAAGGTGGTGAGGCACTGGAACAGGTTGCCTAGAGAAGCTGTGGATGCCCCATCCCTGGAGGTGTTCAAGGCCAGGCTGGATGGGGCTTTGGGCACCCTGGTCTAGTGGATGGTATCCCTGCCTATGGCAGGGGGTTGGAACCACACGGTCTTTAAGGTCCCTTCCAACCCAAACCATTCTATGGTTCCATGATTCTATGAAATCAAAACTGGATCTGAGTGCTGAGCACCTGCAAGCTTTCTTTCACACCGTAGCAGGAGTACTTTCCAAATTTGTAGCAAGGCTGAAAGATGGGGAATAGATGACAGCACCATTTTTCCCTTTTGGTACAGTAGTTCAGTGGATATTATGCCAAGACATCATCTGCTTCCAGCAGAACGTGCTACGAACTGCACACCCAACTGTTCCTCTTAGCAGATACAAGCTGGCCTATTGTCATGAATTCAGCCCAGCTTTGCAAGTCAGCAGCAGCCGCGGACCTGGATTGGTCGTGTTCAGGATGCGTGGTGTTCTCATCATTTCACTTAGTCGGAAACAACAGCAAAGCTTTTTTGCTCTTAAATGGCCGCGAAAGTGAACTGGACCAAAATCAATTTCAATAATTCCTGGAATCTCTCAGTCATGATAAGAACATAGCAAAATGTTCACACTCTCTTATTTTGAAAGTTCCATCAAGATAAATGAGAGGAAGAATGTTAAATTGGACTTGTCAGGACAGAAAACTAAGCCAGCATATTGGGTAGCTGCAAGATACGTGCTGTTGGCTCACTCGTTGCCTTCATGTTCCCAGGCGGGCCTGCAGTTCCTGAACATTCGCTATCCATTCCGCAGTACATCTGCTCTTCCTAAGAAGCTCAAAGAAAGCGGAGCTGCAGGTTAAAGTTTCAAGCACTGCTAATGATGTCTGATTGGGCAGGTTTTGTTGTAGTGACAGATAGCAAAATTTGTTTTTGCCTTTAAAAAGGCATACAAGAATAATACCATTCAGGCTGCAAAGCCAAGCATTTCGAAGTTGAGAAATGCCAGTAACTCCATTTCCCATACAACCATAATTTGACTCCTGTGTGCACTGTAGTACAGTCTTCAATTTCATGATTACATAGTGTATTTTCTACGAGCTACTTTCATTGTATGGACTGAACACCACAGAGAAATAGAAAAGTAGAGCTTCAGTTATTCTTACACATGACGAATAAGCACTGATGAGTAAGTGAGACTCTCCATGGGATGTTCAGCAAGAACCTTTCGCTGGGTCTCAATTCGCAGTCCATGAAGTGGACTGGCACTCTCGGCTTTTTGTGACTCATTTTGGCCCATAAAGAAGAAAAGCATTATATATGTTTTCAGGTACTAGTGATTTCTTTGAACAGACAGGACTTTGTGCACTGCTTCCCCATACACCTTGGGCCTGATGTCTTGGCTTTAATTTGGACCCAACACTGTATTAAGACTGCTTTTCCATTCATAGTCAATTTAAGCTGAAATTAAAAGCCATATCTCAGCTGTGGCTCTGCACTGCTGCCTTAGCCCTCGGCTTTCCTTTTCTTTGCAAAGCACGGAAGGTGCGCAATCTTGACAGATACACATTTGTAGTTTCTTTCATTGCTCCCATGGAGTCGCTTGAAAAATAAAATGCAAAACCCTTGTAAAGACATTTCTGTCCTCTATTGAGGTTTTGAGGTCAAGCCATCAGTCAAAATAATAGTTGAGTTTACTTGAGGTATCTTTTATTCCCGCTATACTTGTTAAATATAAATGTACTTATCTTGTCTGAGCCCATGCCTTTAGGAAGTTGCCAGTGATCTGACTGCTCACAGAACTGGTGCAAACTCCCCCAAAATATGTGGCTCATCAGTGCATGCAGGGTTGTTTCTACTGTGTCTGTTTTTCTGTGTTACTGTAACTGGATTAGTATTTGCAGCAGTGGAGGAGAAAGGGAGTCTCAGAGATGTTAGCCTATCCATATAGCTGGACACACCAGCTTTCCCCGAGGTAGCCTAGGTTATTACAGCACTCTGGAGAATATGCTAAGATGCAGCACTTGCGTAAGCTTATATTGTGAAAGATGCATAAGCACTTGCAATTTCCTGCCTTTTGAGTGTTAGGCTTTTCAACCTTATCGTTGCCTGAACATATGTTTTCCAAAATCTATGCAGTACAACAGCATTTTGCATTTATATAACACCTTAGATCATCGAAGCACTAAAAATATCTTGTAACTGTTAATTAAAATGGAAATGCAACGCATTAATCACCTGATGAGATTTAAGGATATGATCATTTTTTTGCATGCTTAATAATGTAAAAATATATTGGTGTTGTTGTGTTTGATAGAACTGTTAAATAATACGTGTTGTGGTAAACTATCTTAATGCCTTGGGTAATAAAACTGAATGTAACAGTTCCAAGATTTCTCATGGGTGTAATTTACCGCAGACATATGTTCTTCATCACTGTTTCCAGCAGAATGTTACAAATTGGAGGGGAAACAGAATAGACCAAAACATAATGGGTAATGATGCTTTTCAACAGAATGCTGGGTTCAGGGGCATTTTGGGGGGGTCTTTTTGGCAGTCGTTAAAAAAAAAAAGCTGTAAAATATCCCCTTTATTTTATCATCTGATCTGCTCATGTCGTTTTGTAAACATCCACGTAGAGCCGTGTACTGCTAAAAACACATACCAAAGCAATGCTGATGGACTGAAAATGTATTTTTCGGCTGCTCCACTCCATCTTTTCCACCTGCGAGTGTCCGCGGGAGCCGTGCGGAGCAGCTGTGCCGCGGGTGGCCAGCTCCGTGGGGCGGTGGCAGAGCCGCAGTGCCCCCGTGAGCAGAGCTGGAGCTCTGTGCCGGGAACTGCTGCTTAGCAGCGTGTAAGAAGTGAATTTTTTTAGCCCTGAAATTGATATTTTCCCTCGTATTTGCTAAATTTTGTGTGCTGAAACGTGGGTGTTGCCTTATTGCATTAGATGCGTGGCGTCTCGGCTGGAGTATTCTGCTTCTATACGCAGGCTACCTGAAGGCATCGCTACCCTACTCCTAGCGTGGCCCAGGTAACATGAATCCTAAAATCAATGCAGGCTTTGCAATAAGCATTTGCATTCCTCGACAGGGACAGCCAGTTCCCTCAGAGAACAGAAGCGCTCGCTTTTGTTCGGCTGTGTTCTTGGCCTCACTGCTGTTTTGAGTTGCTGGTTTTGTTCCCAAGCCCGGTTCTCTGCCGGGTAGGTAGCTATGTAGCTATGAAAGTATTTCCTTTGCTGAAGTTACAGTGGAGCCCTGCCACGTGTCATTGAATGTGCCGTCCCTCGTCTCGGGACACAGGCGTAGCTCAGTTATTTGCTAGTGATTTCTTCTCTCCCCCAGCATTCATGCAGTTTGGGAAAATATCATGAAACTACCATTGTTTGAAACCATAAAATCCAAGGGTAACGCCTGCATGATTTTAAATTCTGCATCATTTCAGAATGGTGGCTTTTATCAAGAGTGTTTCTGTAACACGAGTGAAGTTTCCAGTAGTTCAGAGAGAGGCTAGCCCTATCACTGCCTCGCGCTGTAGCCGATTTCCAAGCAATCCGTGAGTTTAACAGCAGAGCTGATCAAAAAATGTCACGACTTAATGGCAACCTGTAGACAAATCAGAGGAGAATTATTCCAGTATTTCTATGTAGTATGGGTATTTATACCAAGAAATATAACTGGCTATATTTATCCAAAACAAAATAAAGCTGCAACCAAATTGTTTCTTGTTATGATTTAGGGAAAAAATAGAAACATCTAAATTAAAAACTGTCCCTTCTGAGTTTTCAAAGAAACGTAATGCAAGAAATTCAAAGTTCTGTTCTCTATTTTGAAAATTTAGGGAAGTCTTAAGCTGTGCTGTCTTCCAGGCCTTCCTGAGCTCCCATTCTGCCTGCTCATGCTCCAGGAGCTCCGCGCAGAGCACAAGAGCGGTGCGTTAGCAGTGCCGGCTCGTGCAGGGGCAGCGCTGCCTGGCCGGGGCACGGGACTGCTGTGAGGACTGCTGCTGCTTCAGGCGCGCGGGGGAGTCCGGCTGCAAGCGGGGTTAGTAGATAGGGATCAGTTCTCCACCAGAGCTAACGTCTGTAAGCTAAACTGTTTATGTTAAAAGTTCACAGAGCGGGTTACAGAGGGTGGGGGAATACCTCAACACATCGAACAGCTAAACCTTTTGAATGTCCAGACAAGCTGCTCTCTGAAATACCGATTAGCTTCTCGTCGCTGATGCTGAAGGGTCGTTTTCCCGCCTAACGTCAGCAGGACAGCTTTGCACGCCCCGTGCTCACACAGCTAACTAGCCTCATCCTGCCGCAGCGCAGAGATTATAACTACAGCCAGATGAAACCCTGACCATTTTCTCCCCAATTCCAAAACACGAGTTTGTTGCTCAGCATATTGTTTTCTTCCTGTTGCCTCAGGTGATTTTACAGACACCTAAAATACCCCTTCCTCTGGCTGGCAGGGGATGTGTAAAGCTAAGCGTGAAGATGGCCTCCTGGTATCTGTGTTATTTTCTTCATGCCATGGCCATGATCCAGTGGAAAGTATTTGTGATGCACAAGTCCCGGAGGACGGTGAATCGGACTTTGCGGCAGGCTGACTAACATTCGTCCTGCCAGGAGCACCAGAAAAACAGGAGAAAAGCTGCTGCCTGGCTGCGTTGGAGGGGCTGCGTGAGAGAGCTCGTACAGTTTAACCCTGAGATGTTTCCACTGCTTGAGCATTTCAGTCCTTGCTTCGTGATAACAGGGCAATTGTGGAAAAAATGAGTGTCTCGGGACATGTGAAGCGATGTCTGATTTACACAACAGTCAAAGCGATTCTCTGCTTAGGACCCTTGAGCTCTCTGAGACCTCTGTAGCTCTCTGCTGTGACCTTTTTAAGGGCTTCTTCCCATTTCTGTTGAACATCCAAGGACATCAAACGGGAGACAAGCAAGCCGTATCAGCTGTTGCAGACTTCAGGCTTTGCAATGCTGCCTGGGTAGATTCCTGGGTTGTTTCCCGGCAGAGGGCTCACGGGTTTCCTAAATCCCATGTGATACAGTGCTCAGGAGCCCACGCTGCCCCTGGAAATGAGGGAGCAGATCCCTCAGCATCCGTGCTGGAGCGCGCCCCGCTGCAAGAGCAGGCGACACGGAGCGGTTCCTAATGAGCTGCTTGGGAGACAAACTGTTTGCGTTAGCATTCCAGACTAATTTATATCTAAACTCACATATGTATATATTTTGCATGTCTTAAAAAAAAAAAAAATCAGGCGTATTGTAAAAATCAGTGTGAAAAAGCTGTAGAACTGAAGGTGAGAGAATCAGGCTGCTGGGATATTTTGTTTGGATTTCACAGCATACGTTAAAATGCAGGGTAGGAGACAATCCCGATGGAAGCTCAGTGGCCTGGCTTTTTTTCTTTTTTTTAAAGCTTTCATATGTTGCCTATTTATTTTGTCTTCAGCACCTGGTCTCAGTTGGCTCCAAACAGGATAGTAATTTTCATTGAAGTGTTTATAACATGAAGTCTTTTTTTTCTTTTTTAACATGAGACATATGCCTGCAGCTCTGCAGGCCCCTGACTTGTTGCCAACTTAGCAAGACAGCCAACTGAAACAGGAAACTGATATGGTGCAATTTTCATTAATGATTTATATTATTTTTCAGCATGCAAATCCAATAGCATTTAGAAGATGATCCTAACATTGAATATGTCTTTGCTTTAAGCATAAAATGAAAACAGAAGCTGCTCTAGAATTAGGGAACTTTTTAAAAGGTTCTTGCCTATGTATGTGGCAAAGTGAAATTCTGTTTTTCTTCTTTCCTTGCAAGTCACTTCCTTGCAAAACCTTCAAGTTTTGGCATATTGTAAAATTATGAGTAAATTCTTGCTGTTTTGCAGAGCACACCCAGCCTGGCAAACCAGAAACGGTGAAATATTAAATAACTGTCAAATTAAATTTAAAAAGAAAAGGAAAGGAAAGAAAGAAAAAAAGGCTTGTTTGTAGTCACCACCTATATCACAGAAAACTAATGATACTTTGGGGTTTTGTTTTTCTTCTGCATGCAGATACAAATGTTAACGTGCTTGCTGT
This sequence comes from Anseranas semipalmata, assembly GCA_013399115.1. Classification (NCBI taxonomy): domain Eukaryota; kingdom Metazoa; phylum Chordata; class Aves; order Anseriformes; family Anseranatidae; genus Anseranas; species Anseranas semipalmata. The sequence continues at coordinate 415,048 of VXAA01007033.1, forward strand.
AGATTGTAAAATTTTACTTTGTTACCTTTTGGTGCTTTCTTGTACTTTCTAAGTATTCTGTTACAGTTCTTGTCGATTTGGCATTTATTTTAAATACCATGCTGTGTGCTGAATCGGACGTGTCCGTTCTGAGCAATTCCGCCCTGTTCTCATGATTCCTTGAAGCTGCATCCTCTGGCAGTGCACAAGGACAGACAGCATTGCCTCCGCTGGGACAAGGAGGAATAACTTCCAGCTTTAGGTATTTGTAGTTGTTTTTGCCAGCTCACCGGTGGTGATAATTCTCTCACGCTTTCCATGATATTTTGTCGGCGTGAATACTGTCCTTTGAATTTTGGGCAATCAATCTTCAGGCTAGCAACCTACGTGTATTTTAATGATAATGCAATATGTTGGAAAACAGTCTTTCAAGAAGCAGTCAAGCCCACATGTAAAATGGAGTCGTAAGGCTGTGTGTTATCAGTGTGAAGCCAAAGAAATCTCTTGAATAATTGATATAACCCTTTTTTTATTATTATTCTGCAAAACCAATGCTGTGTTGTTTTTCTTCATATCTCAACAGCAGAACCAGGAATATAAAAATTCTAGAGTTTAACAAATAGCTCAGCAGTTTATGACCAAACATGCATCATTTGCCCATGCAGCTCACTAGTCAGCATGCCCTGTTTTTCCCTCTTCTCCTCAAGCTTTTGGCTCTGGATGTCTTCTGTTCATTTGATCAGTATAGGCGAGATAATTTGCTTTCACATGTACTGTAATTAAGGGTCAGGCTCTGCTTCTGTATAAATCAGCGTGAAAGCATACAGTGCTCCTGCTTACAGCAGTCCTGAGATCAAGCTTAAGGAACTGACCAAACTATTGTGGTCTACAGATCAATGCAGATGTGAGGGGATAGGCAGGATTAAATGCTTTCATTGATCTGTCAACCTTGCTAATATAACTTTCGCATTTAAAAACCTCCCTTGGAGTTGCTGTTAGTGCTACTACTCTTTTTGTTTTCACTAATATCTAAATGTTGTCACATAATACAGAAGTTCAAAAGCGCAACCTTGTTTAAATGAGTGCTTTCTCACAAATCTCTTCTTATGTAGTCAAGCCCTTGCTATAAACCTAAGAGGCAGATCTGTCGTGGTCTTGTATTTTAAATCAACATGGAGAATGTGCTCTCATATTCTCTTTCTCGCTATTTGTTCTTGTTTAGTTTTAAATGTTATAGTTGAATAAATGTCACCTCTGCTGGTTAAAGTTCAGGTCAAATTGCATTTTGCTGTGACCCTTCTGCTCTGTTTTGCAGACACTGGGACTGTGGTCTGGCAAGGCAGGAAAGTTCACAGATCATAGCCTAAGGATTTTTGTTTTCCTTTCTTTCCTGGATATCCTTTTGTCAGGCAAGGAAAGTAATCTTTGTGAAATTGGATTGAGGGAGTTCTGTTAATTAAGATTTTTGTGTAAATAACAAAGGAATGCTTGTGTGCTACATAATTTTAGAAAGCATTATGCATCGCTTAGGCTAGTGTAGAACCAGATGTCTAATTCTCTTTTAATTTCCCACTTTATTCATTAAAATAAACATTATTGTAGAAATACTTGCCTGATGAGAGGTGGCAACAGCCAGTCATAGCCAATTAGACACATTTATTTAATGAAAAGCAATACAAATATGTATTTGACTTGCACGGAGTTGTGTTAATGTGAGGAATGCATGGATATAGGTCCTGGGCTTGCTGGTTTATTGGAGTGTACTTCTCCAGGCTTTGGTTTCTGCTGCTGCATATGTATATTTGTTATACAGATCTGTGTACACCATGTGTACTGATGCAGCCCCAAGACTTTTTTAAAAAAAAAATAAAAGCAGAGGGAAAGAAAGATAGATTTAGAGTTATAAAAGAGTCTTTGGGGAGTACTTTAGCCACAGATAAGTGCTGCTGCTGCTTCACCAGACAGAGCTACCCAGATGATAAATTCTTTCCCAGCTTGTTGAATATCAGCGTGTCTATGCCCAGGAAGCTCCCCGGAGGTATGCTACGATCCCGTCGGGAATTCTGCCTTTCTTCTTTGTGCTCTCTTAAAATGTTGAGCAATTGGAGAATATATAGACATGGCAGAAGCACCCTCATGTTAGCTTGAAGGGTGTTTATTAGAATGGAGGCTGCAAATGAGAAAAACCTAATAAAATAAAAATTTGGAAAGAGCCTTGCTCCTAGTAGCCATGCCTAATAGATAAGAATAAGGTGTCAGAGAATCTAATTCTTCAGTTCTTCATCATCTTTTCTCTTCTGCCCCTTTCTGCCATGTTCTCCACGCTCTGCTCATATTTCCTGCAAATCCTGAGTGCTAAGTGAGGCAAGAGTCCTCTGGCAGAAGAAATTGCATGGGCTAATCAGCTGCATCCATATCGTAATGCTGTCCGTGTTGGGGAACCAGAATTCTGGCATCTGGTAACTTTTGAGTGCTTGACTTCACAAACTCACTGTTGTTTCTTTGATGCTTTCGACATAATATCCCAAGTAAGCAAACAAAACACTTAAAAGCTGAAACAACATTTTGACTGTAGAGAATGATACTTACTTTACTGGCACGTTCAAGTAATTTGGCTGCACATCATACCTGTCTGCTGCTTGCGCAAGTGAAGTGATCAGTGCAATTGCAGGTTGGCTTCCACATGGACCTGCCTCTTCAGCAGGTAAATGTGCCAGGTGGCTTTTGCAGGTATTTGACAGCAAGAGAATACTGAGGTTTAGGAATAATTGATTGTTTGAGTTTTTCTGCCTATATTCCTTTAGGTTCTTTTGTCCCTTCATGCTTACAGCCCTTTTTTCCCCACCATCCATCTCATATTCCTCCCTGTCCATCTTTTTACTTCTACCCCTGTTTCCTGTCCACTGCCCCAGTTCTTCTCCCATCCTCTCCATCGCCCGCAGGAATCCAGTCCCCCCTTAGCTCCTTGCTACGCTTCTGGTTTTTGTCCACCTCCTCGTAAGTTCTGCCTTTGCACCTCCTCGTAAGTTCTGCCCCAGGCTCCCACCTGTAGTAAAGGTCAGGTTGCAAAGGCTGGATGCTGCTTTATTTCTGTTCATGATTATTTATTTGTGCCTTTCTCTTTGCTTCACATTCTGCAAATTCTCCCTTCTTTCTTCGGAAATGATCTTATATTAAAAGTTCATCTCCTTTCTTTGGCACCTTCCTTGTCTAAAGGTCTGGATATTTTACTTCTAGTAAATGGCACCTGAGTTACGTTTGGGGTGGTTCCTTCCCAGTTCTCCCATCTTAGAAAGCATTTCTCTGTGCAGAAAATACACATTTACATGGCATATAGTTCGAGAAACAAGATATGTAAAAGTGATAATATATACTGATTTACAGCTGAATTTATGAGGCAAGAAGTGATGATCTTTGTTGGTTTTGCTTCCATTTTCCATCTCCTTCGCCAGCAATGCAGTGTTTCTGGCAGACAGGAGCTGGGAATGCATCATGCTGTTTATTTTGCAGTAAGGGGGGATTTCTGCCCATTTTGATGCACACCACCCTTCCTTAAGCTACCTTGATGACCTGGGTTTGAGGTGCCATCTCGCATGTTGCCTGTATAAATAACTTCTTCATGTTCCTACTTGTAACAGTAGAAAGAACCACTTGGTTTGTTTTCCTTTGTAGCAGCTGTTAGTTTTGTTGGATTTAATATCTGTGTGATTCTGGATTATTCACTAGTATCTCTTCCCTGGTTTCGAGGAGATAAACTGGGATGAGTCATAGAGCACTTATTCCCAGAGATAGCTTCAGCAATAGAAGAGGGACCATGAATACTTCAGGCAAACGTACTTGATATTCGGCATAAGTGGTATGAAGGTCACTGGGTTTTGTTATTTCCCCCCTCCTAAGTAGATGAAGTTCTCTTCAAACAGGCTGCAGAAATACCAATTAGCGTGCTTCATTCTGAAATGTAATCAGATTTAAAATGTAAAAAATCCCTTTCGGCTACAATATAATCGGGGCCCCTAATTATGAAAGGCATATGTTCCCCTCCATCTTTCTTCCCTCCACCCATGTAGATAATTGTCCTTCTAGAATGATTTCTTCTTTGCAAAAATCCTTGTGACGTTCCACTCTGCTTTGCTCAAAGCGATGCTGTTATCTGTGCATTAGTTTTATGTCGGTGGATTCTTGCGGGGTAATATACAATGTAGTTACACTGATTGCTCGCTATTTTGTGTGTCATCTGTGTTTTTGGAATATCTCAAAACCTGTCAGTCTTCCACTGGGGATTACATCATTTTGGGGGTCTCAGCCGTTCTGAAACAAAAGCATACTTCAGGGGTAAAATATGTATGCCCGGACAGTTGGCAGTCTTTCAAGGCTCCAAACTTGACACAAAGTTAATCTCAGAGAAATGTATTTTCTTCTATTCGTAGTAACTAAACAATTATTTCCTTGCGCTTTTTTTTTTTTTTNAGGGTTTTCTTTACAGATGGTAATTACTGACATAAAATACATTTCCCTGCTTTTTTCCAGCCACTGCAGGATTTATTCTGAGGTGGTGATTTTGGTTTCTGCTTAGCTTTTGGAAGTTTTGGCAGTGGTGAATTCAAATTAATAATTGTTTCTACAGCGGTGAGCCTGATCTTGTTTGAAATGTGCCAATTTCTACGTTATTAACTTGCCTCTCTTCTGGGGCAGACCTCTGGGGAGAAAGTTACCTGCACCTGCCCAGCTACCTCATCCTGTATCAAATTATAACAGCAAATCACTATCACAAATTGTATCACCCATCGCTTAAGCACCAGCTGTGTTGTGAAGGTTTCATAAGGGTTTAATGGAAACACAACTTGCTGCGCTGGGGTGAATTTCATCCTAATATAAAAGAGTGTAATGTAATACACAACACAGAAGAATAAAAACAGCTTCAGAGCTGGTACGAGAAGAATGCTAGAACAGCCAGCAATGCAAAATTGGATCAAGAATTTGCCCTATGCAGACTTCATCAAGACTTTGATGTTATTCCTAATATTTTGTTAGCTGTGAAACATCCGTACTGCATTTAACTTGCTCGGAGGAGAACCCTCCTGCCAGACTACCACCTCCCAGCTTAGCTTTGGGCACCCACCTCAGGCTCTCAGCCCGTGGGTCGGTGCCAGCTTCTGCACCCGCAGGGGGACCGACCGCTAGGGAAGGATGGAGCTGAAACGAAAACGCCGGCTGAATATTCTCAGCGTCAGCAAAGTGTCTTGTTCTCCTAAAATCTGAGCTCCTTGAACGTTTCTTACCGTGTCTCCCTAAAGTCAAAGATGTGTCTTTCCCTTTGAAAGAGGATTTAGGCATAGAGTTTGAGTTACTAATGTGAACTAATAATAATTACAGTAAAATGTAACTGAACTAATAATATTAGTTTACTTGAATTGGGCATGTAGTGGAAAAACACCAATAAATAAATTACTATTGTTGAGGGTGTATGTGCAGCTCTATTTCTATATTTGATTCACTAGAAAACTTGTGTGAGTTAACTTAATAGCTTGCAGGAGGTAAGGTTTCCTCATGATTTTTTAAAGATTTTTCTTTAATATGCAGACATTTCATTTAAAAAAAAAAAAAAGAGTCGGGGGTGGGGAATTTATGCTTTTATTTCACAGGAGATGCAGACATCATTAGCATAACAGATGGATTCTTTCTGTATGTAGGAAAGCATTTAAGGAAGTGGAAAGGGAATATGAAAATGTTCTGGGATTTTTTTAAGACTGGAGCTTTCCAAAAACATCCCTTAAAAAGATCTTCTATCACCTTTTAATTTGTCACAGATGAAAGAAATCTTTGTTCCTCTTAATTTTAATGAATTATATTTTTTCTTGTATGCACAAACTTTCAAATATAAAGAGATGAGATGGCCTTAATTCATACTTTTCAAGGCACGTTACTGCCAGAAGAGTGCTTTGTAAACAGCTAAGCGGAGTTGTGCAAGCTCTTATTGCTGTTGTTTACGTACTGTAGCAAATCTGATTTCTCATTGGTTTGCATGCAAGCCATGCAGTCAGAAATCAAAGTACGCGGGTCATGCAAATTCCAAGTTTATTGAAGGGTCAGTGTAGTTATCAATGGCAGCTGTTTGTAGGATCCTTAACAGTGAGTTGAAAATTTATCTTTTGATTTGAATGCTTCTCACCCCTAAAAACATTATGAGGTCTCAAGAGCATTACTATTTTTGACTAAGTAGTGGTTATGTCTTTCAGTTTACTTAGGCATCAGACCAAAGACCATTGAAGTCAATATGAATTCTTCCACTTACATCAGCATGCTTTGGGTCATGCCCTTAATAAACTGTTGTGTTTGCTATCCAAACTAGAAGAGGTTACAGAATAAAAACTGGTGCTGTACTAACCAAAGTGGGTTCAACAATAGCCTAAAGTACAAGTCCTGCTTCCAGTCAAGCCAGTGGAAGATACAAAAATATCCCATGAGAAAAGTTTGACTGTTTCTTGCACAGGAGTAAATATCATCTACAGCTACCTTTCAACTACCTACCTATGGTAGAAATGACCAATTTGCCCACACACCAGTGTTAGTAACAAGATTGGGGTGGGCAAGGGGTTGCTGTTAAGCAACAAAATGCCATGTAAAATTGTAGAGGGTTAGTGCTGATGACTAGGCAATACTGCCTCATCTTTGAAGTAAAAAAAGGTTTTGATCTTTGTTTTAAAGGTCTTTTAATCATCATGATCAAACAATGATATTTAGACTGCAGAAGTTTTGGCAGACGTCTGTTATCTAACACAAAGGTGGTGAAGATGATAGTAACAATTAAGAACCCCTGCATCAGGAGCCTTGAAAATATGCTTGGAATTACAAGTTAGGTCATCTAAAATTTAGTAAATCAGGTATTGTACTGCATGAAAAATTCAGAATAAAGAGAAAAGAGGAAATATATGACTTTACGCAAGGTTGCTCCATTAGTGTTCAGAGGAAAAATGAATGGAAAAAGCAGGCAAACAAAAAGGCTGTATTTAACCCTTTAATGACATTACATAATAACTGAGTAATCCAGGAGAATTTTTTTAAATATTTCTGTAGGTAGAGAAGAGGAATAATCTAATACTGAAAACATTCCAGACAACCAATAAATTCAAGATAAAAAAGGTACAATACAAAAAAAAAACAAAGGTGATTTTAAGGCGAGATTTTAAGGTGAGCGTCTTCAGTCTTTTGTCTGGAGAGGCTTAGAAAAGCAGAATTTTCTACATTAAATAAGGCTAATTTTTGATGGGTCTGTTCAGGCCCTTACTGAACATCACAAGAGGAATGTTCCTAGGGGTGAAAAACATTGTTAGGTAGAAAATTTCAGTCTGAACTGAGGGATGATACAAATAATAAAATGAAAAGATATTCACTAGTGGGTCTGTGCATGGGTGGTTCTGAAAGTGCAAAACCATTTACTTACTTTTGTTTGGCCAAAATATTAGCCTTGTGGGAAACCTTAATTATAGTAAACTGTCTGCATGATGATGAATTTTGGTTTTGCAGCAAGATAAAGCATGCACTGCTTAGGCGTGATTGTTATTAATTTTAAAATTTAATTTTAACTGTTTAGTTTAATATTTAAAATACACGCTTTTTTTTTAAATTATCATAAGGAAATGGAAGGAAAGAAGAAGGTATTATGCTAAATTGTTGTCTGCTTTCCAGTTCTGTTCCGTACTAAATTATTCCCTTAACGAACAGGATAAAAAGTATTTGTGCTTTAGATGTTTTATAATTAATTTGCCTCTGTGTCTGCATCTGTGTTAGTAAAAACAGAACTACTGTTGAAGGGTCAAAATAATCCCGCCGGCTTATGACGGTGGTCAATATTCCTACCTCTGTGTACATTTTTTCCAATGCGCATCAAATGTGCTACGGTATAGAAGGTACAGCAGCGTGAAGTTTTGACTGAGATTAAGAAAACTGCTGCTAAAGGACTTGTTAGGCAAAGCCTTTTGCTTACATTTTATGCAAGTCATAAACAGAGGCGCCTTCATATTAATGGTTAGTTACGTTATGTGCCTGCGATTAATTTCCGATGGTGGAGAGTTCTCGGAAGCTGGCAGGGACTACTGGCCCAGCGATGGAGCACAGTTCGGCTGGTGAAGCTTGCTCTTGAGAACCGTGGCTGCGTGATTTCTTAATTGGCTTTACAGCCCAGCCCATTGAGCTGTTTCTTTGAAGAGCTTTCGGACACGATTCAGCAGTTGTTTCGTAAGGTTACCATTGAAGGCCCTTCAACACAATTCGCAGCCACCATGGGCAAGGTGCTCCCTTGCAGTCGCAGGTTTGGTAGGAATTGCTTCTGTGGTGTTTTACAGATGCACCCAGGCGGAATCTGAAGGTAGAGAGCCCAAGGGGCGCGCCGAGCACCGCCGGGGAGATCTGAGGTTCAGACTCAGCACTTGAGGAGGTGATGGAAGTGGGGATGCGGAGACCCTGAGCGACGCCTTTGTTTCTCGACCCCCTTTATCAGAGAGGAAGGCACTAGTGGTACAGAAGTGAGAAGGGAGTGTTGCTGGCCTGGGAGTCGTCGTTATCTGAAGCTTTGCATGGGAATAGATGGAAGGAAGAGAAGAAAAGGGTACTCCAAACACAGCCTTATCCAGTAGCTTGTTTCATAATTTCCTTCACACAATCAATTTGCATTCTTTTACAAGCAGTGTCTCACTTCTGTTTTTTCTCTACCAAGGGAAAACAGAAGTAAAAAGCTCATTTTCTTTTATGACTTTAGCATCTTCCATACTTCATAAGAAACATAAGATTTTCTTTTTAAAATGTGTTGAATACAAGCTTTTATATGGCTTAGGAGAGGCAGATTTTTCGACTGATAGCTAGAACTGGACATGCAGCTTTATAATGTATGTTCTCATCATGTGTACAAATGATGATTTATTCAGATAAAGCTGCTCAGTTTGTCCAGACAAATGCATTAGCAAGCGTCACCATGAAATCACCATGAAATAACCAATGATTCATTCATTATTGTAAGTATTAATAACTTAATGTAAAATGTTTGCCTAGTTTTCTTGAATACCTGCCAGAAAAAAAGGGTATTTCCTTATGTAGGATAATTCAGCAGAAATTATGTTCTTTCTATCCATTGGTCTAAGGACAAGAAATGAAAAACTGGCCTTTTGTACCAGTTGTTCCCAGTCCCGATAGATCAGCAGAGCTGAAGGCTCATGGTGGTATACAGCATTATGTTAGCAGGTGGTTGTTGGTTTTAGCCTATTCCCTGCTCTGGTTTGCAGTGCAGCTTGTGCAAAGCTCGCATCAGCGTCCCCTAGGGAGCCAATTTGCAATGCCAAAGGCTGAGCGGAGAGGCTGGCACTGGCATGGAAGGAGGGGAGGGGACTCGTAAAGTCATCGTGGCTGCTGGGTAGTCTGAACATTTGCTGCGTGAACTTTAGTGCCACGCAATTAGCGCGTTATCAGTCAAATTCACAGATTCCTTAGCTTTCACCAAGGCATCCTGCTGCTTTTTCTGCTCCATCTTTCCCCTGGCTGTCGAACTGTTGGTGAAATAAAATAGCTGGCAACCCTCTTTGAGATAGGAGAAATCTCGTCTGTCCTCCTCCAGCACCCTTCATCGCATAGCTCGTGCCTTCATGTCCTAAAACTTTTGTCTCTCTGTAACAGTAGAAATGTAGCCTAATGAATGATCAGCTGTGGTGTTTGATTAGGCTAAATCCTGCTTCCCTCCCCTTCTCTCACTCTCATTTGTCTGCAAGGGCACTGGTTATATCTTCGTACTCTCTCCTTTGTGCATTTTAATCTAATCTGCCTCCCTTACATCATTCCCCTCCCTGCCTGCCCGGCAGCTGGGCGGTGGGGAGCTCCCCTGGTCCCCCGAGACTTGTCTCGTAGGGATGTTGTAGGGATAGAAGGCCCCCTTTCACGTTTTGTGGAATGCACGTTGTCAAGAAGCAAACTGCAATTTCTCATTTGATGTAAAATGCTCCACTTTTAATACGTGCCTCCAATAAATACAGCAATAGGAGAGCTAGTAGGCAGTGGCACCTTAAGGCAGGTATCCCAGTTGTCTTCGTACTGCATCCCTACGGCATGCTTGTGTAAGTTTTATATTTCCACCTCAGCAACACAGCTCCCAGGGTATCAGGTCGCTATCAAGCCATGCCACAACATTGATGATGTGCTGGCTTGAGTCCTTGCTCTATCTTTTCATCCTTTATTCTTTTTAATTAGTAACTGTTGGTTGCACTTCTTCACGAGGGACTGTTGCTTGTACACAATATTTAGACTTATTTTGTTAATCAGGCAATTTTGTAGTATCTAGCCATGTTTACTTAAATACAAGACTTAGCCTCTGGTTGTTTGGTTTGTTTTTTTTTTCTTTTGATAGATCATTTTCTGTCTACAAATTGTACCACTCTGGATGGAATGAAACTAAATTTAAAATTTGCAAACAATTTATTTTTAATCAGTTGTACAAACCTTCCTTAAAAGTTCGGAAGATATTTTAAAACCTGAATTCAAAGACATTTTCATAAATGGAAGTTTTTCCAGTTACTAATAGAACTGACAGATTGTAACGTCCTTAAAGCTTCACTTGACTAGACCTCATCCGTTGCTGGTTTTTATCCGTAAATTGGAAATTGGTTCTCTGTATCTAACAACCAAAGATTTTCTCAGCTTTGAGTGAACTAGCCTTTGAAATGGGCTGGATGAATAAACTGCCTTAAAGAAAATGTTCTCTCTGCACCTGCAGAAGAAGCTGCAGCTGCCAAAAGATGACTACTTCAAAAAACTTGGATTCCTAGGATTTAGCCAGCAAATTCTGCCAGTTCAGTACTTTGATGTTCGTTACAAGTTCAGCAGCAAAGGAACAGTAATGTGGGTTATTATGTAAACATAACCCTTTTGAAAAAAGACTAACATAATCTCAATTTGAAATCTTAATAAGCACAAAATCCAACTTGAATAAAGCAGTTTGTTGGTGGAGGCAGTTTTAATACCTGTTTTCTATTCACGTTACTGTCTCTGAAATCAGCACGTGCTTTCCGTATGATTCTCTGTGTGCAGGTAATGGAGGTCTGTCTGGTGCCAACAGAGGGAGAAAAAAAGATAAACCAGGGAGGGAGGCATCGTTTCAGTAAGTCGCTAGGGATGTAGGCTGTTCATCCAAGGTTTCTGGAAGAATTTCAGAAGGGAGCAGTTGAGTTACAATAATATGTAACTTACTGAAAACAATTATTGCAGCAGAGAATGGAGGCAGTTGAGCACACCTAACTTGGAGGAATGTGTAGAATTCTGAACATTACTCTCCTCCCAGCATAAGCTGCGAAGTGCTGAAGACAGAAATGGAATAACTTAATAGAGAAGGTAGTGAAATGAAGCAATGGGAATTGGATAGCTGAAAGATCTTATAAGAAAATCAGGGTAAGCTGGAAAAGTTTGGAAGAAACATGGGGAAAAAATAGAGAAGTCTGAAACATGTTTTTCTATGAAGAATTTTGGTCAAAGTTCTTGTTTGCCTGTAATGTGGAGACACTGAAATTAAAATGCCAATCAGTTTAAATACTGTCAATGGAGATGTCATTTCAGTTACCACCTTTGTGCTCATTCTCTGGTGTGAACCCGGGAGACAAACACACACAATTGTAGGTGTACACGTACACACTTTCATGTGTCTCCATGGAGGTATGTGCACTGGAAAGCGCACCCGTGGCTGGAAGATGGTTCTGCAAAGGCAAGATCTAACGCTAAATTCCTTTCTCATGCTCTTGCATGAGCAGATTTTGCAGGATTGTATCTCAAACAATCACTGCAGGGAATACGTGCTGGTATTTCAGCTGGTGGGGTGTCACATTTTTAAAGATAGTGCCCTTTCAGCAGAACAAAAAAAAATACCAGAGGAAAAACGAAAAAAAAGAGTTAAATTATATTAGAGATACAGATGAAACATATTCTATTAGTAATGATGATGTGGTAGAAATAGAAATAAAAGTGCCATATTTCACAATTGGGCACTTCAAAGGATACTTCTCTGCCAGTAATCCTCTGATCTGTTTCATGTCACAGGTCACCTAAACAGTATTTACAAACCTTCTAGCTGGAGCACTCCTTCAGGATTTAAGGTGTTGCAACTTTTTGACATCAAAAGTTCAACTGGACTGATATTTCTCTGAGAACGTTACATCATGGTTAGTTTTTATGTAGACTCATGTTTATAAATATCTCCTCAAGACTGATGTGCAACTTCCTTGGAGAAGGGGAAAAATTCTCTCCTGATAGCCATGTGATGAGTTCAGGCTGTGTCTGGTAGTCAACCGAGCACTGCTTCGAACATGCACAAGAAGGTGAGGACCGAGGCCGGAGTCAAAAGGCTTGGCTTAACCATTGACCGGTGCCTAACTGGGAATGGGTGTGGACTCTGGGTTCCCATTACATCTAAACGCGAATATGAGTATTCTCCGGAGTGCTTTGCCACCTTTAAGAGTAAATACAACGTTAATAATTGCTGCCATGATTTTGAGTGTTGGCTGAACTTGGATGTAAAGTCTCACTTTTGGCACCAAGATCCCTCTGGAAGCCTGGCAGTTACCTTATGGTACTTAGGCAGCGATGGGTTCTGGTCTCAGGCCGGCATCATCCTGGGTTCTAGGTGGCCTTTTTTCTCCTCTCCAAGTCATGAAGGTTTGGGAATTTTGTGCTGATCAGACAATTGCTAGTTGCTTCAATTAGATGGGTCCCATCTTTTATTGTCTCCCCAAAGTAAGTTTGCTTTTTACTCTGTCCTGTTACTCCAAGAAAACGACTGCTTAAACTGACTACTGCAAGTCCCCATGCAGTTTCTTGCAAACCCTTGCAGGAGGAAAGCTGCTTTGTGAAGCCTGAATGTTAGGCACATTGGCAGGCACTGAAGAGATTTTTTTCATGCTTTTCTTCCTATTGTTTTTTATGAGAAAGGAGAGCATATTCAAAATATTTCCACAGCACCAAGGTGAAAAGTCTAAGTTCCTAGTATCACAGCTGAAGTAAAACTCCAAATATTCTAGTCTTGCTGAAGTAGGAATGCCTAGTTGCTTTGTCCATGAATGATTTGAAGGAAGAAGGATATTTTTTCAAATCTGTTTAATTAAGATGCCTCTTCAGTTCTTCCTTATCGTTCATTTCAATGGTTTTTCGGAGGCTTTCAAACTAGAACTACACAGGGCTCTATTTCAAGTGCACTGTAAAAAGCTGATAATATAGCCTCTGTGGCTGGGGCACAGAATCTTCCTTATATAGCTTTTCTGAACAGAATACACTTGTTCTGCAACAGATCTTGTGTTGTTTATTACTGATAACTATTCCCAAGTCAGTATAAATGACACTTCCAGATAACTTTCTTCCTCCCTGATAACAATCTGGTAGTTTATACCACTTTCCAGAAGCGTATATTTCTGTTTAGTTTTTTAGGATGCATTTAGTATTTAGTATGGCCAAAGTAGTAATTCTTTCAGTATCTGCCAGCTAGATCAGTTTTGAGAAGAGTCTCTTCAAAGCAATGTCTGTTTAGAATTGACTTATTTATGGGCAGTTTCTGTTCCACAGCAAAGCGGTCAAAGAAACTAAGCGTCAGTTCCCATTGCTTGAAGAAGAAGGGGTCTCAGAAAACAGGTATGATTTAGGAAGTCAGTGGTAACATCTCTGTGTTTTGAATAGGTGTGTACTTGTACACATTTCCAATTTTGTTTTTAAAGCTTTGGTTTTAGAACAAATTACTGAGAGATGTGGAGATGACAGCGGGGTGTGCTGCAAGGGAGGCGATCAGGTTCCAGGGAGGCTGGTAGCAAAGCTCTTCAGGGATCACTCTCCAGTTTGGGGTTCTGTTAATGGCTTCAGCACAGGGAGTAGAGGGGTGCTCACGTGGGTTGCTGGTGACCCAAAGTTGCCAGCACAGGAGAAGTGGGCTATTGTGCAGAAAGAAACTACAATGTCAAAGACTAATAGAAATAGGGCTGAATCTCATAGGTCAAAATATATGCTGGGGCTTGTAAAATATGGGGGGTGATTCTGAACTACAGCTTGTTGCAGGCACACGTCAGGGGAATGAATTACACCAGGGCAAAGGTGGCATTAATGCTGCTGAACTGGGGCTAGGAGGTTTCCTCTGGTTCTGTTTGCCCACATGCAAGAAGAGTTGATTGTAGATGAAACAAGATAAGAAAAGAGCTTGTTGGATGCTAAGGAGGAGTTGTCGGATGCTAAAGAGGTGTATGTACTTTACAGGATGGAGAAGAATGCTTTATAAGAATAGGGAGCCCAGCAGGAGTATCTTAGCTGGGGACACTACCTAGTTTGAATTATATAGCATAGCAAAATAAAGGCAAAGAGAGGTGGTGGTTGCTCTCTGTGAATACACTTGTGTGGCAAAAAACAAGCAAATGATGTTGACTGCATCTACCAGAGGATAATACTGGTATAAAAACAAATAGCATAGCATAAACCTGATTATTAATAACGTAGGAAGCCAGTAGAAAGTTTCTAACTGTGGAGTAGTGCCTTTCTATGATGCGCAAAGGGAGCAAAGATCCCCCTCTTGCCGCCTGTTCTTCAGGCAGAGCTCAGTAAGTAGGACTGTGCAATACAGTAGCCTGCAAAAGCAATGCAGTAGCAAGGGACTGACGATTGGCAAGGAAGACTTTTCCAGTCCTTTTTGTTACAAAGTTGTAAGTTAGCTAATAGATACTGGAAAGCTGAACGCTTATCGGAAAGCTAAGGTATCTGGTAGTTTCTATATAATATCTCTCCTGCCACTTTTTTCGGGTATTTTAAAGTATTTTCTGATTTGTTTGCTTTTCTGAAATGACATTTACCTGTAGAAGACGACTTTGCCATGCCTGTTTTAGGAAAATATATGGTGTTGGACCTGACAGCCCAAGAGAGGTGAGGCTGCTGCAGCTCACTAAAGATGCATTTCCAGTAGCTACGCACACAGACCACATATCCCATAACAAGTCCCATACCCCAGGGCAGTCCCATACCCTCAGTCCAAAAGGTGCTCCTCCAGGATTGACTCATGGTGACGGGTTTCATGCCTTGACACTGGGGCTGGGGCTCTCCCAGGACAGCCCTAGGAGGGGCCTGGACAAGTTGTCCCTTGCTGTGAGTCCTAAGGTTGGGTTCCTCACGGGCCTTTGTGCCCGTGTGCCTCTGGGCTTGTGCAGATGGGCGTTTGATGGGCTGGTGGCTCCTGGGATGGGCTTGGGAGTAGCTGGGTGGGGTGTTATTGAGCTCCCCCTCCTGCCATCATCTCTCTGTGCTCCTTTTTGGATGTGCAGATGAGCTTTCATTACATAACCTAGCAAAACCATATTCAGTTTTGAATGTGGTTTGAAGGGCATGCAGCTCTGGAAGACAGGGGTCTCAGTTTGGTGGCTGCGCACCGTGGATCCATGCTTACAGAATGACAGGACTGCACAGAAGTAAAACCTCTAATTGGACAGGGGAGAGCTGGAGAAAGTTGAGACCAACATATAATACGGATGATGTGATTCAAAAAGGAGGAACTGTTCAGAACGAGAGCATGGGAAAAATTAAACTTGACAATATTTTCCCAGCAGGCTGGCAAATAAAACAGGAGGAATACAGAATGGAAATTTCTGGTTGATGGCGAATATCTTTGTCAGAAGATACTGGAAAAAAAATTAAATGCAGACATTCTCATCTTGGTAGGCCTTTGAATACAAATACTCTGTTCCTTCTAAGCTTTTAGAAATATTCAAAATATTACTTAAAATACAGATGCAGAGGTAGACTGACTTTTTTCAACCAAAGTTAGGTAGATTGTTCTCTTATCTCCCATATTTGCTCATCAGAACTTTCCATTTAATTAAATGCACATACATAGATATTCCTGGGAGAATTTTTCTTTAGTTACAACTAGTTCCTTGCTAGGTTGCAGAGGGTAGGTCTTCTGTGTGTGTTTTTTGACAGAGAGCCAGCTCTCGTGTATCCATGAGAACTGTTTACATTAAAAGATTGCTGCCCAGGTACCCATAATTAAATTTATGCTGAGTTTTTGAATAGCATTTATTGATGTGTTCACCAGAAGAATCTAAGCCAATTTCAAACAGCGGAGAGTTTCCCACATCCCCTTCCTGTTCTCTGGAAATTCAGACAGCTCCATTGCCTTTGCCACAGGCACAGAGAAGGACTCCTGGAGTCTTCTCATCACTTGTGGGTTCAGACTCCATCATAGAAATTCCTACTTCCCAGCCCCAGCCCTGCAAGTGCCAGTCTTGGCACTGGGAAATGCAACATGACTGAAGTTCGTACTTGATCTTGTCTGATAAGTCCTCCCTTCGAATGTTTCTGTTTAACAAAATATTTCTAAACATCACATTGTTTCTAACATAACTGTCACAAAAAAATTATCTAAAGGATAGATCCCTAGTATGTATGCTGAAGGCTGGGGTGACTGTAGAGGAGAGCTTCATTTTCTGAATTGTTCACGACTCTGTCTCCTAAAGGACGGTGGGGCTCAGCCTCCCTTTAAGAACGGACACTTGGAGACTGTGTTACTGCCAAAATCTGTGTAGTTGGGAGCCCTTATCTTAATGACTTAACAAACTGAAGACTTAACAAGTACAATGTGGAGCAGACCATGAGAACAAGCTTGGGCAAGAGAAAGGAGTTTCAGCGCTCCCTGGTGCCACGCTCTTCTCTTTCGCACCGAAGCAGTAGTTGTGCAGCAGTAACTATGCAGCGCATTTACGCTGTGCACGCAGAACAGGCCTGGCATATCCCCAGCACGTTGTATTCGCCATGGATGATGGGCTGCACGGCACGTGTTGCTGCATAAAGTGGTGTGGAACTGAGATTTCTTTTACTGAAATATGGGAGCCATATGTGCATGTGCCTGTGTTACGTGCCGTGATGCGCAACATCAGCCAGCCAGCTCTGCTCAAACTGCCCGTGCCATCCAGCGTGATGATCTTGTGCCACACCAAGTGGATTTGTTACACGTTGGGTAAGAGATGCGAGAGACTCCCTTCTGCACATGAAAGCAGTGACAGTGGGGAACCCCACGTTTGAAAGATTTTAGGAAGTATAAGTCTTTGGAGTTTTTCTCCTCAAACTAATTTTGTCTGGGGTCATAGCTACACTTGGCTACCCATCCATCTTCAAAGCTCTGTAAGGAAGCATAGTTGTTGTAAATATAAATGTCTTTACAACTTTCTTTTAATGGATAATTCCACAAATGTGCAGTATTTTTAAATTGATTCTCCATATTTAACTTCTAAGGGAAATGAAATGAGACTTTGCAAAGCAGCGTCTAAAACGTAGCTGGTAGAATTGTGAGCAGCTGTGTATGCGAGTCGCACGACGTACGTAATGTACTGCCACAGCAGGGAGGGTGGTTTTGCAGAGAATTGAGGCATTTTTTAACTTTCAAGGTCACTTTAGACACTGCTGCGCAAACCAGCAAAATCATTTACTGAAGAAACTAATAAATATTTCTGTGAATGTAGAAGTTAATCATATGAATGGCTGCAATAACATTTATGTGAGCAAGAATTGAAGATCATAAAAGCATTTTTAAAAGAAAGAGGTAAAGTTTGTTAATAATCTGTAATAGAATTTAAGCCCATTTGAAGCTTGGATTAGTTTTTGTTTTTGTTTTTTAAACTTAAACGGTGTATAGCTTTCAGAGTGGTTAAAACTTTCATTCAAATGCAGATATTTTAATATTTTTTTACTCTGTAACCACAGAAAATATTCATCTATTTTCTTCCTGGTTTGAAAAAAAAGACGTACTGCAGCCTTCTGAAGTAGGTGTTCTCTGCAGAATCAGCGCTGATGAGAACCATACCCAGAACAGGAAGTTCAAAAGACAGAGAATGGCAGCCGAGAACGGCTCCATCTGCTTTGGAAACGTATTGCTGTACGGTGGAGGCCAAAACAACTGACAAGACAAAGTCATTATTTATGGAAAGACTCTGAACTCTGGCCGTTCATCAAGCTGACTCAAGTAGTCTGCTGCTGGACCTGATGAGCTAGCAAGTATCTAACATAGATTTGTGCTATAATAAATGTCAGATACAGAGGCGTTACTGAAACAAATTACTAAAATAATAGGAGAAAAGAGGACTGCACATCGAACGGCAAAAGACCCTAATGAATGAACCTCACTAATAAAGACTGGAGAGCATCAGCACACCTTACTTTTAAAAGAAAAGCGTGGGGGGGAGCAGTGTGATGTCCCAGCCTTGAAGCCAATGACAGAACTCTCATTGACTGATACGGAGCTAGGGTTTCACCTGCTGTGTGCAGTATTTTGGTGTACTTCTCCATTAATTTATTTCATGTTACAGAAGCTGGGATGGTTCATGTGTTTGTGAAATAGTTTCCGCATCAGCCCATTTAGTACAAGTTCCAGTCCTCAGGCCAATGAAAACATTCCCAGTTCTCTTCAAAAATGTGTATCAGCAAGGACAAACAATATCTTTTAGACTAATAAAAACTTATTGGGATGACTGAGCTCTGCTTTTTTGTATTTTCTGCTCTTGAGAGCTGGAAGTTCAAAAAAATCCTCTGAAATAAGTATGGATAATCTCATAGCCAAGTTAGGTTGGGCGCATTTTTTTTCTGTCTGTTGTTTGGGCACGTCCCAAATCCTGTCATCATTCTCAAATATATGAATTATGCATGTTAGAAGATTCCCAGAGGGAGGACTTCTTTCCTTGACAGTATAGTATACATGCTGTGCACAGTCAACAACTGGAAATCCCTGTGCCTTCCTGCTAGGTTGCTCCACTGTCTGACTTCAACAGCAATGAGCAATCTGCTGCCATCTTCAGAAAAGTGCTGTGATTCTCCAGTTAGTTACAGGCACTTTTTCTATTGCAAAAATGTTTTCTAAACATAGGCACTTCTTACAAAAAAAAAAAAACAACTCATAGTAGGAAGCCTGTTTAGAGTCACTGCTTGGCTGCGTGACACACAGCAAGAAAGGGAGCCACATGTTCCAGTCTGGAAAGTGATCAGTTGCATTATTCTAAGCATTAAAATGTGTCTGTGTGTGTGCATCTGTACACATAGAGACACGCATGCTTTGAGATCGTGCTGACAATGAAATTTCCAGTCTCAAAAGAAAAATAGATTGTGTACATAATCTTTTCTTTACCAGGCTGAGAATTTCATTGTAGTCTACCCTTTCAACTTCAAAAATAATCTCTGTTATGATGCCAAAAGCAGTCTTAGACTGGTTTACTGATTCTGTATCTGGCCTCTTATTTACCATGTTACTGAATGAAGAAAAAAAAAACAGAAGTACAGTAGCTTCCTATTTTATTTATCGTATTTATCTAGTGTAAAGGCAAGTTAAGTATATCTGCAGTTATCTGTATAAAATAATACATACATTATAGTCCTGTACGTGTGGATATTCTAAAGAGCTGATAGTCTTATGACGAGTCATAGTCATGCGACACAGTCATTCATCACATCTTTGACAGTCTCACTTGCACGCTGGCCATTAATCTGTTCTCCAAGAACATCTAACGTTACCATCCCCAAGCAATTTTGCACAGCTTCCATGCACAGAAAGGAAAAATAACGCTGCTACCAAAATGTTTTCTTTCCGTCCTTTCAAGGGTAGAACTGCCTCCATAAGTACTCTCAGGTCTAAAATGAGCCACATTCAGTCTAGAACTGTGGAGGAAATAGGACATCAGTAGCGTGGGTGATTTGTGAGAACTAGCACTTGAGCAAGCTGGGACAACAGGCTGTCTTTCTTCTGACCTAGGAATGACATCCGTGCAGGCACTTAACAGTCTAGAAGGCTTTGGCAGAGGTGGTAGGTTGGAAAGGAACGAAGCCATCTTTCAGGCCTTGGTATCTGAGACTATCACCTTGAGTACGGATTGTAAATGAAGAGGAAGCCACTGAAACTATACGCGTGGCCTGCAGCTCGACCCAGCCTATTTAGCAGGAACCTGAACAAGGCTTTGGGGCCTCACAATGTTTTGCTGGTGACAGTAACAATGGTTGCTACAGCGCTGAACCTATGTGGGGCTTTGTCTCTTTGAAGAAGGTGTAGAAGGACCCTACAAGGACAGGGTGAAGCATGGACCGAAGTCAGGGCACAAGCCCAGACCCACGCTGTTTTCCCTGCACTTTTCCTGTCACAATACTCCTTACTGTCTGCATAAGAACAGCCACTTAGTGGGCTCCTAGTGTTAGGTCCGATCTCATGGTGAGCCTGGTAGAAAGAGCAGCAACATGGAGCAGCAGCATGGTGTTTACATTCATGAGATTGGGCTGCATTTTTCTGTCTCTATTAGGAATTTATTTTTGTCAGTAACATTTATTTACTTTTACGTAATTGTAATTTTTTAATGTAGAAGACAAATATGCGTGCTTACTTCTTTTCTTGGCATTAGGAAGGGGAGAAGGGTCAGATATTTTACAACTGAGCGGCCAGTTCCTAAGCGCTGCACTACAAAGGTTGCTGTGCATTTTTACTGCATTTGATACTCATTATGCTGTACGTGATCTGTTCTTTCCATGAGGAATCCTGCAGATGTAAAGGCTCACACTATGATTGGTTTAATTAGAAATAGTGTCAAGAAATTTGGCACCTTTTTTATTCTTTGTTCAAATAACAAATGTTAAACACATGGACACCAATTAGTTCCTGGAGCAATTTAACTGATTTGAGTGGCATTACAACAGGGGTGATTTAGCTTATGACATTCATTTCAAATGATTTTTGTGCTAGCTTCTCAAATTAGTGTTACCATCTGAAAATCTCTGGTCAAAGAGGAATAGCCTGAGATCTGGGGAAAGCATTGTCAGCTGTACTTCTACTTGGCAAGTCGTTTGCTAGGGAATTTTCTGAATGTTCTTATTTTGTTAAGGTCTAGTATTCGAGAAAAAAGAGAGTATGTTTATGAATCCCTCTTTTTTTGTTTTCCTTGGAGAGTGACGACTTTGCAGATTACTGAGCATCCTTTTCTGCAACTATAGTTCATGCAAATTGTCAACTGAAGTAGCTTGCCACTGTGAGTTATGGACAGTAATTGTTGCAGAATTGGGTTCTTAAGCTACAATATTGTCAAAGAAGCTGTTGCAAATAGTAATAAGATCACTAAAATGTTTTCATTAGGATTTGCTTTGAGAAATAGCCATTTCATGTGCCTTTGCTGCAAGTGTTAATTTGTATGTGTGTCCATACGTATTTCCAAGGTGCAACATTAGCAAATGACTTGTGGAATGAATCAGTAAAGCTATTGTGCTCTGTGAAGAAGTGAATAAACCAGCTATTTTAACTCCAGCCTAGGCTTCCCCTCTCCTGGGTTTCCTAGCGGATCCTTTTGAGATATATCTGTTCGCAAAATAAAGCCACTTTTTATGCTTTTTAGTACTTGCTGACTGTTTGCCAAGGAATTCTATGAAGTATCTGTGAATATAGCCTGAGACGACGCTACACTGCTTCCCCTGTTTCCTGTGCTGAATGGCCAACCCCAATGCTAAACTGTAATACTACTCAAGGTAGGAAGAGTGAGCTGCCAGAAACTATTTATCACTTCTCTGGCTTTGTACCATACACATCCGTCTGAAGTTAAATTGAGGTTATAAGAGGAGTTTTCTTATGCTCCAGCTTTGCCAATGATAGTATCTTGCATAAAGATGAAAATAGAAGGTCAGTGTTTAGCCCTTAGATGTTCCTATTCCGTGAGAAGCTGGAAGTGATAGAAAATTTGACTCAAGCACCTTCAGTTTCTCACACCTAGTGCTATAATGTTAATCTGCCAGTAACTTTGATGAGGTGAATACGTCTTTCTAATGGCAGATTTCAGGACGATGCTGTATATACTAATATATAAATGTTATAGGTTTCATGTAAAATTTTCATCCTTGTTGGGTATTTTAGGAGTTTTTAAAATACTGCTATCTCCTATCTTCTCATTCTATTTGATGATGCTGTTAGGGATAAATAAGTGACTTCTTTTTTGTCTGTACAAGCTCATTTTAGACATTGTAGATATCCTACGCTAAAAGTAAAACATGCGTGATATCCTAGGGCAAAGCTTTGGGTACTTCTGTGTAGTTCAACTCCTTATGAACCCATAAATCCAGGTGAAGTTAATTTTAAGAATTTCCTACAGTAGAATGAGAATTTATGTTTTGTGGTGTTTCTGTCCTATTCAGTGTCAAGTACCATGAATCCCATGATACTTGAGGTAACTGTGTTGTAAAATGGAAGCAGCATCAAAAAAAAAAAATCAAAATGGACTCAGCCACCTAGCACTTCTCATTTTAGTACATCCAAAGCAAATGTGCATCTTCGTTATCTATGCTGCTTGTGTTTTGTTGGTAATGGTTGTGCCAGGTGTTGCTTTCACCTGAGAAAAAAATGAATCAAAGAAACAACAGACTTTACTCGCAAAAAGGCAGCACTTGAGGTGCAGGATCCCGTGGTTGCTGTGATAGCAGGTGGCTGATGATGCATACCATGCTCCGATGCATCTTCAAATCAGTAATTCTAGCTGTTGCAAAATGTCTTTGTTAAGAGAGATTCTCTGTGATTGTGTCAGTGTTTTACAGCCTCCCTGCTGACTGCAGTTTGTTAAAGTTTTAGCTGTTACTTTTGAACAGTCTGCTGATGCTGATATGAGTGTTGGCTGCCTCTCACATGGGCTGGAGTGGGACAGGGCGCTCGAGCCGACCACCCCGCCGTCTGAAGACAAGGAGTCTGAGAGCACAGCTCGCTGCTTGGGAGCGATTACGTACTGGGTGACCTTCCAGCCACTCCACACGAGGCAAGCAGTTTCCCAGGCTTTCTCCAGGACTTGGCAATGGCAGAGGGTTAAATGGGTGAGAGGGTGTGGTGGGAGACGCTGAGTTTGGGATGAAGGGAGGCGAGGAAGGCTTTATTTCTAGACCTTGGGAAGCATGTGTATGTAAGAAGCCTTTACGAATATTTTGTGTGTGTGCCCAGAGCTTTAAGTGGGCACATTTTAATCAAAATACTTTGTTTAAGCAAACAAATTTGTATAACCAAAATTCCATCAAGCAATCAAAATTCACTTGCTTTTTCTTTAAATTTATGGCAACTGCAAACTTATTTATGTCAATGCTTTTCTGAGCATGTCAAAAATGCTTAATATATCACTTGAAAAATGTTAGTGCAATAACTGTGTTTTCTTTTTTATCATGCACAAAAATGTATGATAAAAATGCCATGAAGGGAAATAACTGATTGGTAGTCCATGCTGTAGAGACTGACTGACTATACAACACCCTTAAGTAATTAAATTGCTTTAACCACAGATAGCTGGGCCAGATTCCTTTACATGATTCCTGCCCCCCACCCAGTACTCATCATTTTGTTTCACTTGATGTCAACCTTGCCATAAGCTAAAAATACACAGATAATGTGTCAAACTCAACTTATAGTTTTGCTTTTGCTTTACAAAAGAGTTGCTCTTACTCCATTATATTAATGTTTGTGCTCAAAGAACTTCAGAAAGGTCCATTACTTTTAGTGCTTTGATGTGTTTGGGGTTTTCTTTCATACAGAAATGGTGGTGTTAAAGCCACTCAAGTGAAGGAGCCTTTTTCTGATAAAAATCCAGTTCTCATGATTTCCTTCTTGGTTTTACCAAACATTCCCTTTTCCTTTTGAATTTTGCTCTTACAAGGGTAGCTAAATAAATACAGTAGCACAGAAGCAAATGGAAAACATCTGTTGTTCTTACTCAGGAATTTAGCAAGTCAGGTTTTGTGAATATCTGAACTCAGCACTTTTACATATTTGGAGAATTTTCTGTAGTTTAAAATTATTGCTGTAAAACATAATACTGATGGAAGCGTTGAGAGTGTGCTTTGGAAATGCCAAATGTACAAGAATAAAAAGACGGTAGGGTTTTTGTTTTTGTTTTGCTTAGCCTGGTGTCTGGTTCTGGTAGTGGCCTGTACAAGGAAAAGAAAGACCAGCTCTTTTCAGGGTGATCCTTCCCCGATACACCATCTTGTTTTCCAGCAATCACAGATTGCTGAGCTGGAGGTGGATCTTGCAATCACAATAGCAGTGTAATGGAGATGGGTATTTTGTGATTTATATTTGACAAGGTTAAAGGATATTTGAAATAGATGGGAGCACAGAGTTCTTACAGGAAATGCGTTAAGTATTGTTGCTTAAAGAGTAGCTCACTATAGTATGGAAACTTTCAAAAATACAAGTTTCTGATAATGAAGAGAAGTGATTTTACCTAAAATATTATGAATGCCTTTCTCCGTATTTCATCAAGTTGAAAGTGTCTTTTTATGTTAGTATGGCCTATTTTTTGTATCAGCAACGTCACTGTGAAAGTTCTCTTGGTGTCTATCACTCCCTCAGACCATGAGCTTATCTGTTTTGTTTCTATAGCTTTCTCCTTCTCAGATCCCCTTCAAAACTTTATTCTGTACAAATCTGGTGTTTGAGACGTGTAAATATCACCACATTACCAAAGATGGATGTCATTGCTTTCTTCAGTTACCTAATGTTCCCTTATTTGGGAGTTTGCTGAGAACTACTGCAAATACTCATTAATTCAGACCTGTTACATCATCTGTGACTTGGCAGCCTTAAAGATAGAAGACCTTTACTCCCACCTGTCTTCTTCACCTGTAAATTGATAAAGTAGGAATAAATAATTCACTTGCCAAAATGTAACTCTTTATAGAGCTTATTTAAATCCTCTTACTGAAAGCTAAGCAGCTTTTTCCTACCAAATGCCAATGTCCATTTTTTGGTAGTCACTGCAGAGATGATGTGGAGTCGCAAGTACTGTTTCAGTAGTCTGTAGAGAAGGAAGAAGATCCTACAGCATCTGTGTCTTGGTGTGCTAAAGTTTGTCAAACTGTGAAAATCAAGTGACTCCAAAGACTTTTTTTTGGCTCCAAGTGATGAACATCCACATTCTATTAATCTAATTTAGTCCAATACATGCTGGACCCCAAAAACTTAGAAAATTCAAGGTGGTCTTTTAGTACGTACTCCTCCCAGCTTTAAAATATGTGTTGAAAGAACTTAAGACTAAAAAGAGTGACACATATCAGAAAATATTTGATGCTAACAAAACCCCAAAAACAAGCATATTAAAACATGCAGATAATTCAGTCTGAACAGTTGAAAAAGGCAGTGCAGGCACTATTTGGCAATAGTTTCAAACATGGAAAACTAAGTATACCCAATACACTGTGTGGTTTTGAGCACTGGAATACGACCAAGTACTGATGCAGTCAATACCAACCATTTTCTGTATCTAATTAACTACATGGGGAACGGTACCTGTTCCGTCAGGCCCACCCATAAGAAGGATGCATAAGTCTTCTGTGCTTTTGCTTGTACATGCTAATTATTGGCTCTGACATGCATGTTATTCATTATGTTTTTGGCAAGAGTATGAAAAAGGCATTTTGTTCTGAAAATAGCTAAAGAAAGAGGTGGGAGGGAGAAAAAGTGCTTTTGTAATTGGTTCAGACTGAACTGGGAATCCCTCCTTCTCCATCTCCCTCTTGTGCAATTTCAGATCTGCTGCCTTTCTAGGTCATTTGAGCCAGGTCAGAACAATTCAAAGGAGCTTTGCACTTTACAGTTTGAACATCGTACTGGCTTCAGTCTTTTCTGTTACATCTTCAGTATCTTGATTTAGACCTCTGCAATGGCTTCTGACAATTATACCACCTGAAAAGTGTTGCTTACAATAGCGTTGGCAACTGTGCTCCAAATAGCTGGCTTTGTTAGTCTGTGCAGACCTTTTTGTCTCTGAATGTACTTTCTCAGACTTCCAGCCTGGTCCCAGTTTAAGATTTATAGATAACTGGAAATGTTTGTGTTCCCTTCAGGATAGTAACTCACATTTCCAAAAATATTTATGTATTGTTTTCACTTCATTACATAGAAAGCTGGGGCACAAAGCCCACCATTAGAAATGGTCTTACGCTACTCTCAGTGTTTACAGATTTACTGAAACTGAAAAAAAGAGAGGCTACAGCTTTGCTCACCAACTGGAATGACAACAGCAGCAGATGGTTGCTGATCTTGAGGCTTGACTTGTAGGCAGTTTTGGTTAAGTCCCAAAGTACACACTATTGATGCTGCATAAGTAGTAAGTAACGATGATGAGCTTTCAAGTAAATAGCACAATTTCCATTTGTCTTTGGAGTTGTCATCACATTATCTGAATGTCTTAACACTATTAACCTCTCAGGTGGACAGGTACGTCAATGTGGAACAACTGGCAAATTCTTAACAGGAATAAGGTGGTGTATCTATAGAGCATCTGTGTTGTTTTAATCCAGCTGAGAATTTATCCCATAATTTTGGTTACCTCTGCAGGTCTCTGTATGGTCTCCATCCTTAGAGAATGCTGCCATCTACCATGAGCTGAAAAACATATTCAGCTTTTTCTTGTCTCAGTTTAAGGGCTCCATTTTTGTTGTTTTTTAAAGAGTTAGAGAGACTGAGGATTCTCCTGAGAATCATCTCCCCTTACTAATGAGAAAACCAAAACCATTCCCCCCCTACCATGAGAGTTCCTCTAGCAGAAGGACATGGCTACATCTGACTTGAAATGAGGGGTTTCAGATATCCCACCTGTGTCAGACACGCATCCTTTTGTTCATCCTGCTCCCTGTTGTTATATTTATTGGCAAAAAGGATGGACTGCTTTGTAGGAATTTTCCATCCTTCATGTCCATAATTCTATATTCCTACCTTACATATATATATCTAGGAAAATTAGTGTCTGTTTTTTTTCTTTCCCTGACCAAAGCTCTTTTTACAACAAGAAAAAAAAGTCTTGCTTTATCACAGAATTCCCAAAACTGAGAATGGAAATACACTGGATGCAGTTTTGGGCTGTTGCTCTTAAGAAGTAGAGTCAGAAGTCCAAATATGATGAGCAATGACTCAGCTGAATTTAAGCGATTTTTGCATCTTCTTTGCCTTCCCAGTGGCTGGACTGGTCTGGGGATGGGATTGTCCTCTGGCATAAGCAAAACAAGCTTGGCCATACCTAGTTTAATGCAGCACCTGCTAAAGAGGACATAAAGTTGTTTAGTGTTTCTGTGTCAGCTGCTTCTTCTGCCACCATTTTCTATATGCCAACAGTTGTGAAGACGTTCCTTGGAGGGCAGTCTTACAGTAATCTGCCACAGTTTCGTACCAACATGTCTTCCCTGAGAAGGTGAAGAGTTGTAGGATTGCCTTGTGCCACATTAGTCCTTTACATGATGCCAGTGTAGGGAGGAAGATCTCATCCTCTGCTTCATGCCTTTAAGATGCTGACAATATCCAGCTAATCAGTAACACCTTTGGATACATCCATTCATGTTTTCTAGATGCAGGACTTGGACTCAGTACTTTCCATCTTGCACCCCAAAATTCTGTACAAAGATCAGTGGTTGCTTTCGTCTTATCATGCATATGTGAATGCAAAGACAGAGACTGTGGCACATCCAGGATAACAAAGAGAATGGTCATGAAACCAGGGCTAAAAACAGTGTTTCCTGACTCTCGGTTTAATGTCTTGAGCAATGATTTTGTTTTCTTCCATTCCAGAACTGTCTTACAAAATTGTATCTCCTATGCCATCCTCTCAATATACTAAGCAAAAGTTTAACTGAGTCCTTTAAATGATTTTCCAAGCTCAAGCGGGTGCTTATTGTGGGCAGCAAAACTCCAGACAGGCAGGACAAGTGTTGCTGCTGTACCCATGCTTATCAACGTGTCAGGTTTGACCAAGAACATTCTGTAAAAGTTATTCCTCATTACGACAAATCCCCTAGTTAGATTACAACACTGACAAATTTTTACCAGATTTTTACTGCCAAGTTCACTAGGAGCACATCTGGAACTATTAGACATCACTGCGTCTGGCATATCATGTTCCTTTTCCATTTAGGGCAGGTTGGTCATCTTGGGGAGAAATCCTAGCTGCAATTTGATGTCCTTTCCCCCCAGCAGTGTAAAGGAATGGCCCAAGTTCCTTGCTCTCCTCTGTCTGACATACTTATTTAAGGTCCATAAGCTGAATTAAGGATGTGTAGAAGAGTGCGCCATTTGTATACTGATGTGTCGGTTAGATAGCCAACAGATCTGCTAAGGAGTGTGTTTTTATATGCACGTATGTGTCCAGAAGGAGAGAGGGGGAAGGAGAACCACGCCCCTAAGTCCCAGGTCCTGTGCACCACAGGAAAAGGAATCTGACAGGACCCTGAGACATCCCGTAGTGCAACGCCCAGACCCAGGGCAGGATCAGTGCTATCTTTTCCAACACTCCCCTAGAGAATCAAGTGCTCAACTTCCCATACTACGAAAGTTTCTTCTAATATCCAGCACCTTAAATCTTCCTTTTATGATTAAACTTAACCCTTAGTGCACATAGAAAATTTTTTTCTGTTGGGTAAAGGCTGACTGAGAACAGTATTTGAAAAATGCTCCCCTGTCACTTCCTTTCTTGTCTGCCCCAGACTAAACAAATCAAGGCCTCTTATTCTTTCTCCATAGATCGCATTTGCTAGCGCTGTGGTGATTTTGGGTGCTTTGCTCTGGACTCACTCCAGTTCTCCATGTGCTTCTTAAGCGCAGTGGTCAAGGCCAGGAGCCGCACCGCAGCGCGGTCCGTGCCACTGCAGAGGAGGGGACAAGGTGATTTCGTGTTCCTTCTACGCGATGCTCCCGCCTGTGATTCTCAGCGTGAGGCATGCTTTTCCTGCAGCAGTGTGGCACTGTTTGTAAGTCTGGCCTGCTCGTGCACTCTCATTTCTAAAGGCAGGCACTGTGCTTGCCTTCTTCTGGTCTTGTAAAGCTTCAGCCGTTGTCTGTGCCTCCTCAAGGAAAGCCTCTAATGGGTCTGTGATTAGTTCACTGGCTTCTCTAAATTCTCTCAGGTGCAATTCATCTGGCCCAGCTGACATGAAAACATCTTAACTTATCTAGTCTGTTTTTCCTCTAGTCTGTCTATGATCATTTTAACTATCTGATTATGCTATCTTTCATAGCAAAGGCTGCAGCAAAAAGGCATCACACCCATTAACATTCTCAGTAATACCTGTGGATAGATTTCCCTTTCACTTAACAGTATCTCTAATTTTCATTGTCAATGCCATGCAATTCCTTCCTTCCTTTCCTCTTTTCACTTCTTCCTTCCTTCAAATGTTCTCTTTGCTATACCTCTCAGGGCACATCAAAACCACCTTTGTGCATTTTGATTTTGCCCTTATGTGCTTGTATTTCATCTCTAATAGCCAGAGCTGATTTGTGCTTCCCATGAGTTCTTGTCTCTGAAGCCAGTGAAGGCCTCGTGATTTAGCCAAGTGGCTCTCCTTCTGTTCTTCTAGGTTTTCTGCTTTATAGGGTCAGTTTATGCTTCTGTCTTGTTACCGTTTTCTTAAAGACACAAAACTTTCCTGACATCTTTTTATCTTGTAGTTTTGATTTGGATGTAGTCTTGTATACAGAGTTGCTTAGTTTTTTGAGACTGTTTTCTTAAATATAATTCCTTTCTGTGATCCTGGTCTTTCTCTTCTGTTCCTGATATAGGTGAGCGTAGTCGTTCCAAGATTTTTCATGCAGTTCTACAACCTCAGTAAGTTCCCTGATGTTTGTAAAAATTGTGTCAAAAAGCCCTGCCTCTAATGGCTTTTTCTATCACCTGTATCAACAAAAAGACTAACAATGCCATCTGTACAATTCAGAAATGTACTGATTGTGATAGAGGAGCTAAAGGTGACTTAGCTAATTAAAAATTGGCAACTTAAACCTGAAAAGTTCTTTCTGTGTGTTGTACAATCTGTGAAAAACACAACTTCAAAATCTCTAACAAGAAGTCTGTATGGTATTTTCAGTGCAACCTCAAACCCAGTCTTGATTACAAGATAGCTTAGTGTCCCAACTGCTGGTGGTAAAGGCTGCCTAGGCCTGCATGGAGAGTCACAAGTTTCTGTGAAGACAGGGGAAATTATGGGGCAGAGCTTTAGACTATGCAAACCCCTTCCACAAGTTCAGCCACGTAACCTGCTTGGTGGATGAGGCGGCCTCAGCAATAGCCCAGTCTATCTGGCCAAGTCCTTTGCCTCACAGCCTCCAATGTCTTGCTGTGAAACCGTGTGGCTGACGCTGGGCAGACAAGGTGCCCATGCACCTTCCTGCAAGGGCCTCCCATCTCGTACAGCAAATCTGAGAAGCAAAAGAATTGCAGGTGTTTGCCAGGAGTGCAGACTTGTAGATCTGGGCCGATCTGTGCTTTACAGGAGAGTATACTCATAACACTCATAACCTCAGGCAATCAACAACTCGGTTGTTGTAGGTTGTCAGTAGCAGTTGTTCTGTAAAGAAGAATATTATAGTAGGCTATGTAAAAATGCTAAAAGTGGAATATAGAGGACACAGACTGATACAACATTTTAAATGTTGTATTTTAGGTAAGATTTCTTTCTGTAGTTTTTTCTCTGTCGAGATGAAAGATTCCAGAAAATAAGCTGTTTGATATATAGTCTTGTTATGCATGAAAAGATTATCCTATGTTGCCTTGTTTGCAAGGGAGATAGGTAATAGGTTGATTTTTAGCACTGCTGCTAAATGGATGCTGAGAGTGACTAGTTGTTCCTGGTGTTCTCTCTGTTGTTTCACCTTTTGTTTTGCCCATTCTCCAGATCGTTAATGCCTTGCTTGCGTTTGCACTATATGTGAGGCTGAGGTGCCAAACACCTGCAGAAACACGAAGGCCAGCTTGCACATAGCTACAGGCTGCAGGGGAGCACTGGGGTGTGCCAGCAGAGGAAGTTTTGGTCTGTGTTGCCCTTGGGTACAATGTAGTAGCATCTCATGGACAAGCTCCAGTTGCCCCAGATTCTTTTTCTAGAGAGTGATGGAAACCCGGCAACGAAATCACCTGGGATCTGGAGGTGGCTTGAGCTTGACCTTCCCTGTGTGACCATGGGGCCGAGCTCAGAGGGGTCCTAGAGACAGCAGTATGGGTGCACGGAGTGCAGGCCGGGAGCGTGCTGTGCACGAGCCCCATGCCCTCAAGAGCTCGCCCTACCAGAACGGACATCTCCACCTCAACGCCGGCTTTCCCAAAAGCAGTTCTGGATACCCAGGCTTCTTTTCACATTGGTGGATCAAAGATCTACAGACCTATCACTCTGTTTTTGCGTTACGTCACAGGTCTTGTAATGTTTGTGCTTTTGCATCCTGTGCTGCCAAAACTCTTTGGAGGTGTGGATGGTTTGGTCTTGGATCCATGGAGCTGTATTGTACAGATACGATAATGATAATGTTCCTTCTCCATCCAAGAAGAGAAATCTCACAATTTTTGTTTAAAGTTTGTCTCTGCATAGTGAACTTCTTCTCTGAATTGAGAGAAAGTAAAATAACCACCCCCCACTGTGTCTTTGCCATGTATGCACTGGGGTACTCACGGCCTCTGACAACCTCTTCTTTCCTTTACCACAAAGTAAAAATCAACAGGGAAAACTTGCAAAATTGCTCTGGCATACATCTTCCAGAGATGAAGAAAAGCTGTAAGTTTCTTTCTTCTTTGCTTCGTCCAGACACAGCAGCAATTTTCTGACCATGAAAAGGGTGTGTTCTGGTACCTACCCAATTTTAGAAAGAATAGCACTTCTGCCAGTTGTGTCTGTAGAATTTCAAACATCTGAGCACCAGAAGAAACTGCAGCTGAGAGTAAATGTTGCATAACAATGCTGAAAATGCTCTTCCGAGTTCAGTGAAAGTGCTTGTTCCTGTTCTGAAAATTCTGAAATGAATTAGCAAAAACTCGCAATGTAAGGGAAAAGTTTTTGTATGCATATCTGAAGCTACGATGACATGCAAGATACAAAAAAAGGACAGTTCAGTCACCATCTGCTAACCTGGAAAAAGTTGCATCATGGTTAACATGTGATGTGTCATTTTGGTGGCTTTTTTTTTTCTTTTTCTCTGCTTTGAAGAGAAGTTTGGGGGAAAGGAGCAAATATGTGACAAGCAGCATATGCGAACTGTAAGGTGGAAGTGGTAAATGACTAAGACCACATTTGGAAGAGGCAGATGGTGCTTTTCTTGATCATATGGTAGCACTGGCAATAGAAATGTTTTGGAGTTAGGGAAGCGGGGAGGCCAGACACAGTTCCTAAATGCATGATGATTTATTTGTAGAACATGCAGAAATGCAGGGAACAAAAACATTAAACAGCCCTTGGAGACGTGCATGAACATGATACATTTACATGTGGTTTACAGTGAACTCCTGGCAGCTCGCATGGGATCTTTGATTATGTAGTCTTGGTTTGGCTGATGACATCTCCCAGCATCTCTTGTCACCATTGCCAGTTTCTCCTTCTCTGGTACCTGCTTAGCTCTTCGTGCGATCCCATGTCAGCTGAAATTGTGCTTGCAAAGTCTTATCTCTGCCCATGGTATTTCTATTCTGGTTGTTTGTAGATTAACCTTCGGTCAGCTAGACATTTATTCTTGACTAACGAGTGCAGCCATATGCCTGAATGGCCAAAAGCCTGGATATTGGGCTAGCTTATCTTAATGCTGGAAGGAGGAATGGTGCAGTACAGGCCTATAAAATGGATAAAATCTCATTGTGTGCTCAGGAGGAATACATAATGAAAAGTATGATTTATAAAAGTCATCTGCTGAAGGAAGTAATTTTCTGCAACTTTGTATTTTTATAATTACTTAAGCACCAATTCATGTTTGTTACTGCTGATAATATATAATCACAAAAGCTTTCCGAAGAGCAGTGCAGCAAGAGAATACTTAAGCCTTCTAACTACCATTTCTTTGGTTGTTATATTGTTTCTAGGAAACTTTGTTTTTCTGTTTTTTATCGTAGCTTGAACAGTAAATCTTAAATCCTTTTAGCTGCTGAGTGCCTGAGTATACAAAACTCAAATTTTGTACCAATGTATGAAAGGTATATGCTGCACAAAATCCTTTCCAGAAACAAATGCTTAAATATTGTTTAACAGTAAAAAAAAAAAAAAAAAAAGTTTACAAGAAAAAAATTAAAAGAATATAAAAGGTACTTTTAAAAATCCCCTTGTCATCTTTTTTTGTCCTGCAAAGATGATAAAACTAATGTCATTTCACACACTCATGGAAGGAAACAAAGCAGACCTTTTCAGTTGACAGGGTGAGAAGAATTTTGTTAAAGCTACAGTAAGAAGTGCAGGATCTATAAGCCTGACAGACCTGGACTTGTAAAGAAAATATGTTTGAAAATAGTCTAGTTCTGCTCACAGTTATCTTAAATTTTAACAGAAGATTGAATATTCAGTGTTTTTGACTTTCACAGCATGAAAAAATTAGCCCTTGATATTGTTCTGTTCCCTGATGGAGAGCATGTTTGTTTGTACTAAGTATGAATCAAGGGGAGGTCTGAGAGGAGAATTACCAAGGCAAAATGCTTTTGAGAACTTTCTCAGCTCATAGCTTTGCGAAAGATGGGATGCTGATGATGTGCTCCTCTACAGACAGAGATTGTATTCAGCCGTAGGCCTCAGAGGTAGACCTCGGGTTACCTTGACCTGCCCCAGCAGCAACCCCGATGGAGGGAGCAGCATCCCCACCCCTCACCTCTCTTTGTCACCGCCTGCAGAGCCCCATGGGTGCTGTGGTGACGCCTGTCCCCTTCCCGAGACACGCCAGAGGTGCCTCAGGCCTCAGCCCTGCTCCGAGAGCAGTTCACCATTGTGTTGGCTCACCCTTACTCTTTAACAGCACAAAACACATTTCCCTCTTTCCTAGATTTCCTGCGGCTGGCAAGCCTTTGGTTCGTTTTGCAGCCCCAGCTTGAACTGATTTTATATTCAGCGCTGATTTGGCAGCAGCGTTGGCTGGATGGAGTTGCGTGTAATGATCCTTCCAGGGCTGTGCTAGATGAATGCTGAAAAGTTAATCCGTTTACCTGGACTGGAAATGCTGAGTTTCATTGACCTGCTCTATATTACTTGTAGAGCAGTAAGTCAGAAAGTTGTGTTTGAATGCTAGAAAATATGCTTAAAAGTCACTGTGTGTCACGGGCTTAATTCAAAGAGAAGTGTGTGATTTTGATCATACTGGGAAACCGTGCAAGGGCTGGCCAAGTTGGGAGTGGGTAGCAGGGATGGGGAGGATCAAGAGACGTACCCAGGTACCTCACTGAGGCTGTGCCAGGTACAATTTTGGTGAGACCAGGACTGTGGGTGGTAGTGAAGTATGCATTCACCTCTCTTTATTCAAGGACAGGGGAGTATTTCAGACAAGCATTTTGCTTTATCAGGCTAAGAATGGCATTTGTGGTCTTCTTTCTTCTTCAGTTCTACCTTTTCATTTCTTCTCCTCCTTCCTAATCAACCAGTTAGCTATATTAAGCGTATCTTCTTGTCATTGCTGTGTGAGTGCTCAGCCATCGTTCTTCCTCAAAGCAAAATATTTTGGGTCCTCCAGCAGGCCCAGCTGGCTGCACGGTGCCATGCTGCTGTCGACTCAGGTCCTTGAGGTTCTTTGTGTTGGAGACTTCTCAGGAAATGTTATTTAGCTATTAATGCCAACAGCTGAAAACATGGAGATTTCAGTTGACTAAGTAGTACAGAATCAGAGTCTTAGTTTGCAGATGATTGACCCAAAAGATACCTTCAGATGGGTCCTTTGAGCTCTCAAGTTTATTTTTGTTTCTGTGCAGCTGGTGTACATGTGTTTCTTTAAGACCACATGTTAAACTTAGGAAACATTAGAAAATGCACCGTATGCGTTATGTAGTTGCTTACCAAGTCTTAGTATCTTTATTCCTTCAAAAATGAAAATTTACTTCTTTACCTAATTTCTCATAATAGGTTGGCCTTTATTTATTTTTTTCTTTTAATGAAAGGCAGCTAAGTAACCTCAAAAAAGACTTTAATAGGCTACAGTTTGTATCCTTTAAAAGTTCAGAACAATGAGATTGTGTGTTGTGGAGCTTGTTTTGTTTTGTTTTTTCCAGAAGGCCTGGAAGCAGTAATTGAAATCCTGAATCCAGTAAAGCTGATGGCAAATTTCTTGGAGCTCAGTGGGACCAAAATTTCTTTTTTAATTCCTGGCCTGTATTTCATGCCAATCATCATCCTTGATGGACTGCAGGAAGTTGGAAAAGCATTCACAGTGAAAACTTTGGTGGCCACTATACTACAGAAGCAGTCTTATTGTAGGTCGTGAAGACTGACAGCCTAAAAGAAATTATAAAAATTGATGAACTGAAGATGTAAACAGTTACTAGCAAAGACACTTGGCACAGACCTTAAGCAGTGCAGATGTAACTACCCGAGTATTTCCTCCTAGTGCATCCATTACTTTTACCAAAAGTGCCTTCAATTAAGCTTTGTCTGAAGCTATTATATGGTGAAATTGGTCTGTGCAGCTTCTTCTGTATGAATAAGGAAATCTTTCTGTGTGTTTCGAAACGTTTGAGATGAGATTTGAACTACTTCTGAAGCTGTTCATTGGCAACCTCTCATGATAGACTAGCCAGTCAGTTTTGATATCTCAAGCTAAGAGCTCAGAGACCTACAGAGGTATTTTCTAGAAGAATATGTTTCTTTAAAAGCAGAACTAAGTGGGTAGGTAATGCTGTGTTAAACACTCCATGATCTGCTCCAAGTCTCAGTATTCCACTGTATGAGCTTCTGTGCCCTTAAGCTAAGCAAACTGGTGAGTTTCCTGATGTTCTTAGAAGTGTCTTCTAAGAAAAAAAAAACCACATTAACAGTGAATGATTATGAAGGAAAGTCAAGGACTGTATTGTATTTAAGGTGAGCCTCTTCATTTGCAAGTGCAGTAAATGTGTCCCCTCCATAATTGCACTAATTCAAACTACTCCTCTGGTAATGTCAGTCAAATTCTCTGGTTAGTTTATAAATTAAAATATGCATTTAAGTTTCTTGTAGTTAAACATAAGCCAAATCTTGCAGAAAGGCTGATTTCTTGGAGAAATCAGGGTTGGAATAATTCACATCAAGAGTTGTCTTTAGTTAAGCACTTTGATCGCTGTTGCTCTGATGTGGTGCACACCAGCTCAGCCATCAGCGCTTGAAAATGTGCCCACAGCATTGTTTGCGTTTGCTTCACTGCTTATTAAGGCAGCGTTGCTGGGGGAGCTCAAGCAGTCACAAGCTCCTAAAGCCCCAAGACATCATGACAAGGGAACTCTCTCTGTCTTCCCTCTCAGTAAATGCCGATCTTGCACTGCTATTGCAGTCAACTTCCAGTTGATGTACTAGGCCAGATTGGCTCATTGATCTCAAGTGTTATGCACTGCTCCAGAGGTCCCCTGATGGTTTACTAACTATAAGCTTTCCTTAGCTGGGGTACATATACTATCTGCTTTGATATAGCAGTGAATATGCACATAAAAATAATGTCAATGTATATATGTTTATAAGGCTATTGCATATCTTCAAACCATGGAAATACTGTATATGACATTTTTAATAGTGCATAAAGTTAGAAATGTTTACAGAATATGAAAAAATGAAAGTCAAGGATAAAATAATTGCAGGGATGGTGCAGTTATCTTCAAATCAAGGATCATAAACGATAATAAACCTTAAATTCAGAGTTATACTCACCCTTGAAAGTAATCTGAGCATGTAAACAGAAGCAGTCTTAACTCCCTTTGGTAACGGCATGAAATGAAACTGGGGAAAAAAATCCTTAAAGATAGGTTTAAAGTCACTTGGGATTGCAAATGGTTTAAGTGCAGTCAAAAGCGTAGCATGGAATAAGAGTAGGACGGAGTTACGGTTGTTTGAATGCTTAACTGTGCAAGTATTATCTCGTATGTCTGGATTGCTTTTCAGTATAACCTTAACTCTGATCTGATTCTACTTTCAGTCTGTTTTCTTTTGGCAAGTTTGTATTATGTCGATTAACAAATAGACAAATGTCTAGGTCGCAGACAGGGAGACACTGAGTACAAAGTTAGGGATGGAGGGAAAGTCATTCCAGTTTCTTTTTGTAATTTCTAAGGGAAATATTACAGGCGTGTGCACAAATTTGCAGAAAATATTGAGCACTCAGAAGGTTCTGCTGTTCTTTGCATCCCAAGGCAACCATTTATGAGCCAACTATTACACTCAAATGGACAAAAACCATGCGGGATATACTACTGTTTTCCCACTATTTCATTGTGTTTCTTTTTTCTTGTTTTACTGTTAAGTTTCATAGATTTCTTTAATGTTTAAAGAATATGCGTAGGAAATCTACAAGAACAGAGTAGAATTTGGTCAGTGTAGCTTGTGCACAATATTTTCATAAAAGAGGAGACTATTTTCAGATTTAGCCTGTGGGTTTATTTTGCAAAAGAGATTGAATTTCTAGAAAATCCTTTCTGTGAAAACTGCAAAAACTCTTCAGTGCAATCAAATAAAATTTTTTCATTTGGAAAAAAAAAAGAAAAAGAAACAAAACCCCAAACAGAATCTGGTTCTGATCATGTTCATGAAATGTAAGGTCTGATTGCAACAGTTCTTGACCCAGACACAAACAAACAGTGCTTCTCACTTTAATTTAATTTTGGTCTATGGCTGGAGCACCACCTCCACTAGGGAATATAACTCCCCGCTTGCTACAAACATGCAAAGTAAAACAGCATGACTGCAGAACCACCGAAGGCATGGACCATACTGCATCTTAAACAGCCTTTGTCCTCATCACATTCGATCTACTATCAACAAGAGCAGTAGCTGGCGACTTAGTGTCATTCTCAGTCTCTGTGTATCTTAAAATAAGCTCAAGAGTTTTGAAAATTGCAGTCTTATAAAATAAACTCTTCAAGCCGATCAGACACAGGAGCAAACTTGACAATTTCCTCACGTGAAAGAGGGAAGAGAGAGCAACTGAACAGCAAAAAGTATTGTGCATCCACTGGTGGAATATGATAGCTGGGACCTGCTCCTGCTCCCATCCCATCCCGTGGGAGGGGTGGTTTTCCCCATACTTCTGTGAGAGCAAAGTTTGTCCCCCAGGAGAATCCAAGCAGTCATCACATGTTGTAGCTGCTTCAGACTTGGCCCTTACGTAATGATTAAAACCAGAAATTGTTGATACCACCATTTTCCTCCTTTGCCTGTTTCTCATCTTGAGTTTTATGTTTGCTTCCCTAATACCCCTGTGTCCTGAAGTGTGACCCTCAGACTTGTTTTGTGCACAGGCATTAGCTCATAAAAATCCAAGCTTATTTTTCCTGAGTTTGTACTAGTTTTTATACTCAGAAATGTGAAGATCTGGCAGCAGCCAGAGACTGGACAAATGTCATTTTTGGCTTCTTTCTGGGTCTCTGAGTCATTTTCCCTTTCCAATTTCTCAGTCGTCTCCGGCCGCTGGTGCAGCAGGCCCAGATCCTTGAGGCATCCCTTGTGCCATGCCACCCCTTCCTATGCCTTCAAGCTTTGACCACCAGCGAGTAGTTCATTAAGAAGCTTTTCGGTGATAATTTTAATATCTCTGCTTTTGCACTGCCTGAGGTTCAGGCTTGAACTAGCGAGCTGTCCCATCATCAGCCCTAGCGGGAGGAGAAGGCTGTATGTAGCCTAGGAGTGGCAAGATTCGGGCTCTGTAGCCAGCACAAAGGCACAGGCAGGGCAGCAGCATCCCCACCTCCTCCCAGTGTGCGGGCTGGGCTTTTCCTGCTAGGAAGTGCCACTGTTCTTCCTCTCCTTCCATCCCTTAGTTAGTTCAGAAGAGTAAGAAAATGCTGAACATAATCTCAGACGCTTAGGCTGGTGATTGCCTTGCAGAGTTTACACCACGTGCGTAGGTCAAATGCAGCCGTTCCATGGCGTTCGGCCTTGCTGATGGTTGCTTTAGCAGTTGTCTCATGTAAAGTATAACCCAAGTCTTCCTCTTGGCTCTGGATTTTTTTGATGTTTTTTTTTTCCACTAGTGGTTAATCTATACCTGACCGCCTCCTTGGCAAAATACCTTTCTCTCCCTTTCCTCGGGTTAGGTTTTCGCAAGAAGAACTGTCAGTCATGGAAATCAAAGGTGGAGGGGGGTTTCTGCTGCCAGCACTTACATTTAGGACTGGCTGCAAGCTCAGCATGAATACTGCAAGTCTATTGCAGCCCCTTTCTTTCCGGTTGACAATTTTGGTGATTCCATAGGGCCCTCTGGTACGTTCCAGGGGAGACTGCTGTCCTGGGCATCTCGTTGAGCTTGCTGTCATATGAGCCAGCAACTTATCCTAGGCTGTTGTGTCCGAGTGCCTTACAGAAGTCAAGGTAACGTAAACAAGGAGCAAAAGGCATTTCAAGTGTTGGTGTTTTGGCAGACAGGGTTAGCTTGTAGTCTGCGTTTTCCATTTCGGGGAATACCTAGGGAGGCAACAAGGGTGCTCGAATCCCACGCTGATGGCGAGGAGATGCATGGCAGCCCCTCCGGCATGGGGTTTTCAACGCTGCACCCGGTGAGCGCTGATCAAGTGATTTCGTAGCAGCTTTTTGGGACCACCCCAGGGAAAGGCTTTGCAGAAGGAAGACTTGTGTAAGTCAAGATGCAGGTTGCTCTTCTTGAGCAGATTGGTGCTCTTCCTTATTTTGGAGACCCTATTTAACTCCTGCTTCCTAATGGAAGTCTTTCTCTTCCAAACCATCTTTAAATAAGTTTTGAATTGCTTTCAAGCATTAGCCAGTCATCTACATGTTTCCCACCTTTCAGCTTGCTTAAATGTTTGCAGTGAAGCCTTTCTATAAGATGATTATCTTAGAAAATTTCCTCGGAGCAGAATTACTTATCTCTAGTCTTGCTAAGTTATAGTTATTGAAAATGCTTGCAAACCTGTCATGTCACAACGAAGATACAGAACAGTTTTACCTTGGGGTAAAATTTGCATTTCCTGAGCAGTGTTAGGAGACTTTTACTAGCTCTGGGATGAAAATAGATCTCACTTGCTTTGTTGTTTTCCTTCCCCATCCTCGGTAACCTATGGAAGAGGTTAGTGCTTCTCAGCTGGACTTGTTTGTATTCAGAAAAAGGGAAGGAAGGGAGGAAATCCATTGCAACCTGTAGGCAACCTGTAGAATTAATCAGTTTTAGCTCTGTTGCACTAACAGACAAAAGGAGAGGGAATAGTTATCTGAAAGCTGGGTCTGCCCAGCAATTAGAGAAATAAATGGAAGAAAGCCATCAGATTCTTCGGGGTAAAAAACACTCTCACTGCTGAAATCTGTGACAGCACGCTGCAGAAATTGAGTATCTCCCTGAATTATTTTGACTTTAAAATGATCTTTTTTGCTTCTTTTATTTTGTGAAGTACTTTTGGTCTACTTTTTTTTTCCCGGAAGATCATTCACAGTCCAAAGCCAAGTTACCAAGGGAATATCTCCTTTCATATTAATATCAAAAGAATGAAATGATAGCAGT
Organism: Anseranas semipalmata; assembly: GCA_013399115.1. Taxonomy (NCBI): domain Eukaryota; kingdom Metazoa; phylum Chordata; class Aves; order Anseriformes; family Anseranatidae; genus Anseranas; species Anseranas semipalmata. Next base: position 455,444 of record VXAA01007033.1, read on the forward strand.
GCTTCCAATAGCCAGCAAAACTTCTTTTAAGCCCAAAAACCCAAGCTCAGCAGCACATGAAGATTCATGTTTTTATATGGCACTGTCCTGCGAGCCTCCTTTATTTCATACCCTGAGATCCTGGCATGCGGTTGTTTAGACAGGATTTGTCCCACTCTGTAATGGGTTCCAGCTGCTGCCTTGGCACCATTCGTCAAGAGGTGTCGCTTGGTTCCGATCTAGGAAGTTCTTGTGCCAAGACGCCTCGCAGGAGAGCAGGCTATCCATTGCGTCTCTTGGCACTGAGGTCTTTATTTTAGCAAAACGAGATTGTGATGATTTACACAAATGGAAAGAAACAGCACTTTTGAAGGAAACAAACTCTATTGTGTGAGGTTTCTTCTGCAGAAGGAGCAAAGTATTATGCAATGGGCATTCTTTTATTGTTTTTCAGTAAGAAATGAGAAAAAAAATATACAGCTTTTTTTCAGATGTGCTGAGCACAAATTTAACTGGAAGTCCAGTTTTGCGTTCCTGAAAGCTGCAGAGCACAGCTGTCCTCCTCACAACGAGTCACTGTAGATTTACCCTCACAGTTTTGTGCCGAGAACATCATATTTAAGCACACACCTTAGTTTGCCATGTGTGCCTAAAGTGACAGCAAACGATTAAAACAACATCTTTATCACAACATTCATGCAGTGATGCATTGCTTTGGAAAGAAATTCCTATGCTATTCCCCAACACATGTCAAAAAGGTAAAAAAAAAAAAAAGATTATTTGAAAGGGAAATGCATTGGGTTTTTTGAATTTTCTCTCTTCTAGAACTAATATTTTAAAGTTAAACGCTGAACTTGGTTATGGAGGATTGTTTTGTTTTAACGGTATCACAGGGGTTTTATTAAGGTAATTTCCAAGTTAATTACAGCAAACTACATCTTCTGGTAGCGTATTCTTCAATTTAGAATTAACTATAATAAAATAGTGTGTTTATTTAATGAAAAGGAAGATCTTCTTTTCCCTGCCAGCCAACGCAGCATGTGCCAAAGGAAGACCAGCTCAGCATTTGTGAAATCTGAGAAGAAACACCATTCACAGTTGTTGTTCTATAACCTCTATCATCTTTATCTTCATAAACAGTCAGGCATTTTGATTTTTTTTCTGATTGGAGTTGAGATTCACTGGTCACAGAGGAGAATAGGACTTCATATGGAAAGAGGCAGTTATTGTTTATGCAACATGAATACCCATCAGACCATGCAAACAGTGCCATGCAGGGACCATGACACCCATTTTGACAGCCAGAGTCTGTTTTTAAGCATGGTGTGACCTATAGGTACTTCTACAGATCAGCTATAGCCGAGAACAGACTTTCTCAGTAACTTTTATCCCCAGAATTAACATGAAATCTCATTGGTGTGAAAAGTGTCAGTTTGTTTTTTTACCAGCAAGAGTGGACAAGATAAACAGATAAATTGATCCAAATTCAGGAGGTGTGTGAAAACAGCATGAAGATACACAACAGCAAACTTCAAGCTGAAATGGGATAAGAATAAGAGTAATGAAGAATAAGTGGTATGTCAAAACCTATAAGGTAGAGCCTTTCCCTCTTTATTCTTAACGTAGTCCTGTTGAATGCGTCCTGCTGAAAGTCTACCTCCGTGTCTGTTATCCTTGGGAAAACTGAGGTCAGTGCAGATCCCGCTTGTTGGTTTAACGTATAGGCACAGTGGGTGGAGGTGGCTGCTCAAAGTAAACAGGCTAGTTTGGAGCAGCTAGCGATGTCTCCCCGTGTTAGGTGTGCTGCTGGTGCTCAGCTGGACGAGGGGAAGCTCTTGTCAAGTCCGTCACCGTGGATGTGGGTCGGACGGACGGGGGCCGCCTCTCGCACCCCAGCATCCCTCATCAGAGGTGTGGGAAGAGCGGCTCTCCCGCTTGCTCAGCAAGATCGTGTCAGTCGGGGGGGCTTCGGAGACGTGACCTTTTTAGCCTCTGCGCAGCGCATTGCATTCAAGCAGTAATTAGCAATGGTGTGGAACTAACTCGGGGAACGCAGGAACAATGCCGGGGCCCAAGCTACTGCCCTTTTAAATTAAATCAGTGTCTGGGGATAGTTACTGACTTGTCTCTTCCTCTCCCCCTTCTGCTTCTTCCCTTTCACCCCCATTCGAGTATTTCTAGACTGTGTTTTAGCAAAGGCTGTAAATAAGAACATTTTTTCTCTGGTGCAGACACAACTGATTACGGGTATACAGTGATACGTAATTATATTTTTGTAGTGGAAGTGAAACATTCTGCTCTGTTATCAGCTTTGTTATCAGTCCTTACAATTTTAATGGGATAGTATTTCTGTAGTATTAGCAGCACTGTATATGCAATTGAAAACTAGATGCACTAAATTATGGCTGCACACCAGCAGTCCAAAGGTTAATTTGATTGTACAAGTACAATCTCAGAGTTATGCATGAACATATGCTCTACATACTTATTAACGAGCAAGGTCAGACTGGCATGAGTTTTGTTATATTTATATTTCCTGAATATTCTTCAAGAGTTTACATATGATCTTCAGTGCAGATAACACAGAGATCTGTTTTCAGGAAATGCCTATTTTAACCGTAAGGAAAACAGTAGGATTGAAATTGTTAGCTAGAAGGTTGACTGTTTTTCAGTTAATGGAGGGGTTGATAGGGGTCTGAAAGGGTGCCAGTAACTTGTGGTTGGCATTACCCTCCAGGCTGTGTGTGTTTAGGAAAGGCACAGAGAAGGAAACCTGTGAACCCTAAAGCATTTGCAAGTTGTAATCAGTTGTACAGCTGCGAGGGAGTACTTCAAAGAACCTCATCTCTGCATTTTTATTTCAGTGCAACTGACTACAGCTTGAGAAAAGGCTCTTTCACAGCACCCACCTTTCCAAAATCATGGTTGGATCATCTCTCTCCTTTATGCCAAAGGAGCTGGACAGCTAATGCAGGGTGAAGCAAAGCTCCTCAGTTGCATTGCTTCTACTGATTTAGGGCATTTTCCTCTCATTGCTTGCTGTAGGATAACCTTACTGGATGAAAGGATAACCTTGCTGGATGAAAGAATCCACCCTCACGTTTGTCTTTGTGTAGCTTCAGAGTTTCTTCATCGTGTCTGATTTACTGTGTTACTACATTATTATAGCTTGGCATGTTTAAATCCAGTTTAGTGTTCACAGAGTTCATTCAGTCTAGGTGTCTCATTGTGTGCTTAACGTTTGGTGGAATCCAGGTGCCCTGGTGGTTCATTTTGATGAGTTAACACAGAAACCCATCAAAGTGAAGATAAATGATACTCTTTCTGCCAAGGAGTAGTAGCTTGGTGAATTAAAGCTTCACAGATATTACAGGCAGTGGCCCTGCTCCAGTGTTGAGTCCAGATACAAGGTTGGTGCCCAAGTGGTAAAATAAAACTTGTTTGCAGAGGCAGTTCTCGAAAGTGGTTGTCCACAAATGCTTGAGTTGCAAATGCTTCAGGGGAATACTGCCTTTCAGATAGCTGTTCCCTACAAGCTTTCTCATATAACTGGAAATAGTAATAAAAAAAAAAATAACAGATGCATTCTAGAATATCTGAGGAATATTTTTGAGTAAACCTAGACTTCTCTTCCTTGAGAGAAAACGGTTGGCAGGGGATCACCACTGAGCCTGGCCTCCTGTGTTGCAGGGACACTTGCCCCGTTGTTCTGTCTGTCCTTTGGGTAGGTTATGGGACTGCTAAATTTGGATCCTATCTATCTGCAGGATGTGGATCCTAAAGATGACGTTTTCACTAATCTGTTCTTCATTTTTAACGTTTTGAGATGCTTAACATCAGTGTGCTGCATGTGTAAGAGTGAGCACTTAGGCATTGCAAATGTTGTCAAATATCGTTTTGCAAACCCCTTGAAAGGGTTCGAACATCTTTATTATAAACTGCACCTCCATGTTATCTTTTCTCAGCAGGGAGCACTGGCATCAGTTGTGCTTTGTGATACGAGCCTGCTGGGGTGGGTGTGAGAAGTGTGGAAGGGAGAAAACGGGGTGACCTCTGTGCCTGCAAGCCAGGAGCAGGCAGGATGTGTGAGCTGTGGGCAGGCAGCTTTCTGCTGGGGCAGGGGAGCGGTTAATTTAATTTGGGAGAGGAGGCCGCAGCTAGAAAGCAAGTGGTTCCATATACTATCTCTGTTGTTATTGCCAGTTCAACTTAATTCAATTCTGATAATGTCGACAGATCTCTCTGTACAACATCTTTGGGCCGTATGGAGCTAGTCTGGCAGCTCCCCCAAACCAAATGGGTGTCTGGCACTATCCATCATATTGCTCATGAGGCTCAGACAGTGTTTTATCCAGAATCCTGTAGCAGCCTCAGTATACACACTACCCGAAAGTAGATCTTGCGGATCTGCAGTGACCCCATTTGTACCACCATTGCTCCATGCTGGCCTTCATCTGTGTCATCATGGAAAATTTTGGCCCATGCAGGGCTCTCCCCAACAATTTGAGACATGTAGACATCCTAGAGAATAGCATTATATTTCTTCCGTGCAGCTGCTCCTGGTTTTCTGTGTTCGTGTTAAGGGGGAATAAAATATGGCTGTAGGAAAGCACTGCTGAGATTGTCCACTCCCTTGCTCATCTCCATCAGCAAATAGATCATTCATCGAGGGAAGAGGAGAGTCTCAGTTCTGCTCTCCTGGCTGACAACTTCAAATCTAGACAAAAGATTGAGCAATCTTCTGTGCAAATGAAAGACTATGCATGATTTAAAGGAAGACTTGCCTGTTGGGAGGAATATTCAAACATTTCAGACTGAGACGAGGTTTTTTGTTGTTGTTGTTACCTGCTTTAAAGGTTTTACATTCCTCCAAAATACCTTTTTCTAATGCACTCACTGTGTACCAAGTTTATTTCTAATAGCCATACTCTAACTATATCACTCTGTCCTCTTCATATGTGATCAGAAATGTTCATATGACTGAATTTTGGACTTCATATTAATTTCCATAACAACTGACTGTAATGTGGTAAACAAAGGATTAATTGTTTTGTTGTGGGATCAAGCAGAAGAGGAATTTAGATCACATGAAGAAAAAGTGAACTGCCTATACAAATACCAATATACGGTAATTGCAAAAGGAGTATACCACAGGAAGAGCTAAATATGTTTTTCTTTAACTAAAGCTTCTAATTTGTCCAGCTTGTTCCAGTACGAAAGTCACTTTCTGAGAGAAGATAAACAAGAATATCGGTTAATTCCTTGTGCAAGGCTAAAAAGCTTATCTCACACACTGGTCAAGCTTCTCAACTTCAACTGGCCAAACATCTGCAATCAGACAAAGGCAGCTGTCCTTCCTGACGGTAGATAAACCCACTCATCTTGTGCTGGGCCCTTAGCAAAAGCCAGCAAGAGCGAAAACGCTGGCAGTTACCTCCAAAAAGATCGTCCCGCTTCTATTTGTTAACATACAGTGCCTTCTTGTGGGCAGAAGGCCTCACTGCTAGATGAAAGCCGAAGCGTAACTGATGGTTCTCCTTCCTTTTGTACTTCAAGCAACTTGGGGAAGAAACCCAAGGAATGTGAAACGTAAATTTAGATCCAGAACTTGCAAACGCATATGGAGGCATGCAGTTAGTCACACATCACAGCTTCCCGTTTATGAAAGTGCTCTTTAGAAGTCGTCAGAAATGAGATGAACATCGGGTTTGATTTTCACGGCACTAAGAAACATTTTTCTTTTTGGTTTAGTTTTGTTCATGAGCAAGATGCAATCTCGCTCAGGAATAAATGCAGCAGTGCCTTGTCAGGCGTTTTCTCATCGCCCCCCTTCCCCTCTTTGCAAGAAAGTTTTTCCCTCTCTCTCTTTCAGATGAAGACACATATGCATACATGCGCGCAGACACATGCAGGGCTGGGTGGGTGGGACAGAAAAACACCTCCTGTAGTTTCTCTGATCTCCCTTTTCTGCTTAAGGAGTTACCTGGCCGTGCGGCGTGTCGAGCATCTCTGGGCATCCAGCCTGCCTCTGCCTTTCCCACTCCTCGGCCCAGAGGATTTTCCAAGGAGGGTATTTACAAGTCTTTTTCTCCGCACGGCCAGACACACACAAACGTGGCCATCACATGAACACTGTTGAACCGAACGCAGATGCCAGATCTGACAAGGGAGCGGCCGGCTGTAGGCGTGGGTGTGTGCCGCCGGGGCACGGGCACGCGGGGCCTGAGGAGCAGAGGGAAGCTGGTGGCCACGTGGAAGGAGAGAATCCCGAGTGTCCGTGTCATCCCTGCTTCCCCTGGAATCGTCGCATTCTTTTTGTAGCGTGTTTACAGTAAGCACAATAGCTGGACACTTCCCTTCCAGCAGATCCTGAGTGTTTGCAAGACTGAACTGCAAATGTGTTTATTGCTGAGATGAGGCTTGCATATGAAGCCGGTTCCTGACTTTGCAGCTTCTTTCGTGCAGCCAGTATCAGTCCAAGTGTGGTGGAGTGCAGTCTCGTGAAGGCCTCTTCCTGTCATAAATAAGATTACTTTCATTTCACTTGTGGAGTGTGTTATTCCTCAGAGTAATGAATTTCCTCTGTGCCTTTGAGCACATAAACATGGTTTTCATTAGGTTTCTATTAAAAAAAAAAAAAAAGGCTGAGTAAAATTAATAAGAAGGCTATTAACTCCATAAATGCAGATGTGTTTTTACTGTATAACCGTGTTGGAAATAAACAGCTTCTTCTCCGAAGACTGCAAAGACTGCAAATTGCATGAAATGAAATAGTTCTACAGAACTGGGTTCTGCTTCCAGAGAAAAAAAGTAGGTGGAAAATGTGACTGTTCAGAAACTAGTTTCTTAGGAGGAAAAATAGACTATCAGATTAAATGTAGACAGACAAATAGCCTCAGGCTTTTTACTAAATATGTAACGTGTGTGATAATAATAGTTTTGAGCCATATATTTAGAACTAGAATTACAGCTAAAAGTTGGACCTGTGCTGTTTTTTTTCCTTTACCAGATACATCTCTGCAGTTGCAGAATAGGGAATAGTGACATTTGCAAATATTTCGCTGATAGACCCTGTAACTCATAAAATTTTCATGTACAGTTTGTATTTGTGGCTTGAGTTCTCTGTTAAGTGGTGAATCACTACAGCATCATTGCGGTTTTCTTTTTTTCATAGTTACCAGCATTTGAAACATGGAAACAAAAATCACCATGCATACGAAGCAAGGCGTTCTCAGAAGCACAGACCCTTGAACTGCTGTTGTCTCTTTCCACTCTCCCAGTCAAATATATGTAGTAAAAGAGAGAAAATCGGTAAAGTTAGAACACGTGTTCCTTGTATTCCACTACCTTAAATTTTTTTTGAAGAACCGAGGTCACTCTCTTGCTACTCAAATCCTACGCAGTAGATGGAACTTTCTCAGAATGAAGTTGCTAGACTTCAGTGAAACCTTGCTGCCAAGAAATGCAGCTTGGCAACTAATGAAATTTCGAAACATTGCCAGCCTATTGTGAGTAATTTTATATTATACTGTAGACTGTTTTAAGCCTTGGTTTCCCATAAAATCAAAATTCTTGAAAATTCTTGTACATAGTTTCCAATTTAATTCTGCTTAGGCAAATTTAATGTGAACAACAGCAAGGCATCACATGGTAGTCGTTATTCATGATGCTAATAAAAAGACATAGTCTGCCAAGACTTTTGCTTGAGCACAGAAATACAAGTGTTCTTTTCGTATATCAAATCGCTGCTTCTAAAATAAATGATATTCTTCTTCATTTTTCTTCTCAGTATTTATATCCCAGCGATTCAGTAAGAAAAACTGCCAGTTTTACCTGAGAGCCATTTTTAGGCTGATGCCAAACCTTATCATTATTGTTCCTTCTTACACTGCAAGTTTTGCACTACTGTAGCTATAACAGTGCAGATATTTTTTATTTAAAATGGTAAGGATAAAGTTGTTTGAAGAGCCAGTCTCAGTTATGGGTGAACATTGTTGACTGAAACCTCGACAACAAAGGAAGAGAAATCTTAAATACTGGCACCCATTTCCCTGAGCTTTCAGGCAGGAAATTGTTTGGGGCTTTTGGGGGACTGAGGGAGGCAGGAGGAGGTGGTGTGAAGATAGAAAGCACTGCACATGAAAAATTCTGTCTGGCTGTTTAATATTTGCTCAGTAGTGTGCTATTCCCTAATCAAGCCCCCGTAGGCTGTAAATCATGGCCACTATGTCACTGTTTTGATTGGAAGCAAGAGTTGTACCATGGCAAATCTCTAGGGACAGCAAATTTCTGCAGCTGTGGAAAGCTGGAACTATTTGCTGTTGTTATTAAAGGAATCTGAGAATTTTTCTTTTTTCTTTTTTTTTTTTTTTAATAGAAAGATGTAGTGAAATTCATAAGGTGCTCAGAGATTTAGTATGAAGGTTTTATAGCAAGCATGGCCCATAATAATAGTGCTCCAGTAATAAAAACTGAATTGTTCTAATTGTCAAAACAGCAAACGTAAAATTATAGCGCCTTTCTCACCTCTTGCCTTGTCCATCTTAGGAGAAAATATATCCAAACAAGCATAAATTATTTCTAAATATAAAATATCAGTCAAGCATTTGGGGCTTCAGTAACATGTCTTCCTGTTGAATAAAAGCATGGGTTTTCCTTCTAGAAACACCCTGGAAATTTTTACTGTGATTTTGTTTTCATGAAGGTGTTTAGAGTGTTTTGGGGGCTTTGATTTCTGAACTATAGCCAGTATAAATGGAGACTGAGGAACAAAATGTTAACTTCTCCAGAAGTGCAAAGCAAATACTTGAGTTGATTTATATACTGTTTATCACAGACAGGTCTAGAGCTAGACGGTAACTTTTCATTAGAATATTCTCTTAAAGATATTCTAAGTGCTTCCCCATGACTAAATTGAAGGGCTGCAGAGGAAATGCGTTTTTGACATATGTAAATCCTCTATCCTATGTGCACGGGCTTCTTGTGGATTGATTGTAACATTATTCCCAGATGCCCTGATCATGTGGTAGGGCTTGATTAATTAAAGTAATAACATAGTCATGCTGGGATTTTTCTAACAGTAAATCTGGCACTCTGGTACGCCAGTTTGAAAGAGGGGGAAAGCAGAGGAATTTGGAAGATAGCATGCTTATTGACACGTGGCTTACACCAGCACATAGAGCGGCTGTGAATCAAAATGAAATATGGATGTGGAGAAAACAATTCCTGTTGGACTAAAAGATGGCCTGGTCATATTTAGACATCTGAAATCATTCTTTGCATTTACTGCAAAGATGGTGTTGCAGTAGTGTATCTCACATTCCTGGTGATGTTTAACAGAGCTCCTCTGCCGCATGGACGTGTATGTCTCTTGGCAGCTGCTTTTCTTTCTTCTCTATGGCTTTCCCTGTATTCTTTTTTGCACCACTTCACCTTTAAAAACAAACGGCACTACTTCTGCAAGACGGCTATAATAAATACAGGTGGTTTGGAGACGGGCTTTGGCCTTTGTTTTCATGTTTTCTTTTCACCTTGGAAGTGAACTGGGTAAACATTGAAAAAGCGAGCAGAGAAATGAGCTTCCCTGTTGCGGTCTTTTCAGCAAGGGGATCGATTGTTACTCAGCTCAATGGGAGCACGGGGCTTCCGCAGAGCTGGTGCTTCTTGCCGTGGCTGTGTGGGAAGTCGCGGAGCTGACATTCGGGATTATTCGTAGCTCAGCTTTCACGGTTATTCAGTGAGCTGAATTTACATACCTCCTTATTCAAGTACAAATCTATTTTCAAACTGCTGCAGAAAGAAATGCTTTCTAGTAACAAACCCACCTCATTATTCCTAAGCCTTTATAAGAAGCAGTAAAAGATGGTAGTGTGTTCGGTAAATGTGCCCTAGGGATCCCAGGATGAATGTGACTCGGGGTTTCTGTTGCTGTGCAAGTCCCTTTGCACCACTCCGACTAGTTTAAAGTGGCCTTGAATGAGCACAGATTATATGGCCTTCTTCACTGAAACTAATCGGAAAGAGATCTGGCAGAAGGCAGACCGGGTGCATGATGTTTTAAAATGTGCTGTAAAAGCATCAGATGCTTAGTGCACGTAGTGCCTCCGTGAAACAGTCTTTTTTTTCCCCAAGACAGGGAAATTCAGAGGACCTGCCCGAGGCCACCCAGTGTGTTAACAGCACGACTGGGACTGGAGCTCAGGAGCTGGTTTCAAGCAATCCCATGGCTGATCCACATTTCACATGACTCCCTTTGCGTGGAAAGCACACAGGCACAGACCCTGATGGCTCTGGCTGTGCACAGAGGCATCGAGAAGGGCTGGAGGAACAAATCCAGCCTTCCTGGCTGTCCGTGGTCTCAAGCCAGATCCGTAGGGTTGGCACAGAACTGAGCTGAGCCTGATGTGTGGGATCATCTGCACATCGCCCATCTCAGCGCCTTTCCTGCAGTGATGTGCATGTTTGTCCAGCACAGAAACTCCATCTGGGATGTGTTTTAGTGTCACGGGTTACTGCGGGGAGGCAGAATTTGCTGCTTCTCTTTGGGCATTCCCTGTCTTCTCCCAATATATCAAACACGTGAGTTTTGCAGACATTAACATTTACCACTCCCCATCTTTGCAGCAACTACTGGTAAGACCGATGGCTCTGTTTCTGTGAATTTCAACCAGAAAAAAAGAGGGCTCACACCACCTTGCTGAGAAGTGCATTGTGAATTAGTTACTAAAAAGTTGTTTATGTGGGGTAGCAAAGTGAATATCGAAGGAAAAAAGTTTCCTAAATCCAGCTCCTGGATGTCCTTGTGTAGCCTCAGCCATCTCTGTGTAGACAAGTATTGTCCCTCTGTCATTTTTAGAGCCTGGAATGCTTTGTTTTTCTTTACATCCTTCCTTTCCAGTCCAGCATCACAGTGAAATCTTACAAAGGAGCCAGGTTGGACATGCTGGTGGCATTCCTAAAACATCCCTATGATGTCAAAGTTAAACCCCAAAATTTGTTTGCCATATAGAAATATATCCCATGGTTCCTTCTTGATTTTGAACTTGCTGTTGTGCTTTGCCAATGAGCATAGTGGGTACTTTACCTCCTGTTTCATTGGACTATGTTGTGAAATGTTATCAAATGCAGCCACTCTAGCAGTGCAGCATATAGTTAATAAGGCTTGCATGCTTTTTCATTATGAAATAATTAAAATATTTTGACATCACTCAGTCTTCATGGCTTCATATAGTAGCCCCAATACTAGGTCACGTCCAAAATTCTTCAACAAAGTATTAGTGGCCCAAGTCAGCACTGATTATTTCAGTCTTACAAGTCACCCTAAAAATATCTAATAGGAGAAAGCTGATAAAATATGATGTGTTACAGTATCTAACATAGAGCCACTTTTTAATTCAAGAAGACTACCCTGTAACATTATGTGCATATTTTATATTAAATATATTTGTTCATTTATTCACCTGCTATTTGGTTTATACTGCCACTTTCTGATAGCACACTCTTGCAAGCCCAGCCTTTGGGGCAGTCTGTGTATCACTTGGCATGTCTGTCAAGTTATCTTTGCTGCACACACATTTTGTAAAACCATAAAGAAATTCTAATCTGTCTTATGTGCATGGTGAATGTATTTAACCTTAAGTACACAGAAGTCTGCTGTCTGTCCTATTTGTAGTAAAGCCCTTCAGCTGTGCAGCAGAGTTGGTTTTCCCTGTGTTTTAATAAATACCATTAACTTCAGTGCCAAAGTTCTCCTGTCATAAGGACTCTATTTGCAGGACGCAATTTGGACAGGGTCCTGTTTGGACATCTGAGTCAGGCGGATTGTCTCCTGCAGTCGTTTCATCCTTTACCAAGTGGCATCTGTAAGGTGCAGCCATACACAGTGGTGTGGAGTTTCCCTCTGTGGCCGAAAACTAAATATCTAAGTACTGCCTCTCTTTGTAGGAGAGTACAGCTAGCAGGGTGTCTAATTAAGGGGGAACGCAATTACTGTTTGGATGTCTAGGAAGATACTCAGAATCAGCTGGAGCTGTTTTGGACTTGTTGGACTGTGCAGTTAGCTAAATAAATAGCATTCCCCCTTCTTCTTATTTACTGCTGCCTATTGCAAAACCCCTTGACAATCTGGCCAAGTTTACCCTTGTGGCTTGCATCATATTTGCATCCAATGTATATTTTAAAAGTTAGCATTTTGCCCATTTGCAATGTGAACGGGGTGTTTTTCCTCTATAATTTGATTATAGGTGCATTGGCTCTCAAATGTTAGAAACTATCTTACTGTGTTTTGTTTTAGCTTCTCTTTAAACCTGTGTCATTTCCTTTTCATTTTTTCCCATCTTGTTCCCAAAGGCATTAGTAACAAACTCCCTTTGAGGAAAAACATGGCTGGGGAAGAAAAGTACTTTTGATGGTTAAGGCCCTTGTGTTCAAACAGTTCCTGCCTACACTATGGAATCCATAGATACTGGAGATATAAAGGAGAGGGTTAGAAGATAACCAAGACCCCTCAGGCTTGATATGTAATCAAAGAAGTATTGTTTGGGAATGACTTCAGGGGAAGCGGAGTGGCTAACATTTTGGCCCTGATCCAGCTACCGCTGAAGCTGATGGCAAAGTTCCCACTGACTTCAGGAGGAGCAAGAGCAGACCTTTTGTCTGGTGAGGACAAGCCTATGAAAACACAATGCGAAAGATGACAACCATGCAAATTGGGAAAGACAACTGGCTACAGATTCCTTATTGAGAGGATGCCTTTGCCTGTGTAATTGACGGGAGGGACACGTTTCGTCTCTGGTTCCTGGGCTGTGCCCAGCTCGGTCAGCCAGCACGTTTTGGTGGAGGCAGGATCCCACCATACAGAGTACAGCAATTCCAAGGCTAGGTTTTGCGTCTCACCAGATGAAGTTGTAAGGGCAACTGAGCATTAACTAACAACACAAGCGCAGTTGCACTGGGTAGGAAGAAAGACCTAACGAGCCTGGTAATCTGTTTTCTGTAGGGGATTAAAGAAGACCTGCAGAACAGGGCATATAAAACACAGTGCATCCCTTGGTACACCATCCCAGCTTCCCTAAGTCAATAATGTAGAGGCCGTTTGGGCATTATCTACATTTCAGAATATCGTGTTTAAAGACCATTAGGGGACAAGCAGTGTTTGTTCTATGGGCAAATAAAATAACCAAATAAATAACCAAAGTCTGAACTCTAGCTTTTTACAAACCAGGATACCAGATCTCCAGAGGGAAGGAGGCTAACCTCGCTGGAGTGATTTAGAGGCAGCTGTGTAGCCTTGGAGGCATAACACCTCCCATTATATTGGTGGTAACAGGTCTGCAAGCTAGTAGATGTACTGCAGGGCATCTCATTCAAGGCCAGCCCCTAAAAAAGGTGCTCTCCAGCTCTTTCCTGCTGTCACGCGAGTCATCGAAGGTGCATCTCTCAGGTATAGCGGCCAGTTTCCAGGGCACGTGCAGCTTAGGAGTTACAAAGCCAGTGCTGGGCTCTAGCTTCTGGGCCCCACTTAAAGCTGCACTTTCCCTAATGAGCAGCGACAGCAGTGATTGGCGCTCCTTGAAGTGGAAGAGTGAAGGCTTTGTGCAGACGCCTTCATCTTGATTAGGAACCAGCACTGGGGGAACGAGCAAAATCCACAGAGAGGAAAGTACACCGCTAGGAAAGTCTGCAAAGGAAAATAAATGTGCAAGGTACAGAAACCAGGGGAAAAAAGGACAGAATAAAAGAGAGATTTGGCAACTGTGGTGGGACCTACAGAAGGGGCCACATCTGTTCTGGCAATATCCCAAGTAGTGAACAGGTCTGACATTCACAGAAGAAGCTTTCCCCATGCAAAGATTGGAGAGGTGTTTGGTGGAAAAGCTGCAGTGTAAACTAGCTGCACTTTCCCTCGCTTTATGGTCATATGGTTCACATTTATTGGGTGGAATTGAATAGCTGCAGACTTGCCACTCTCAGAGGAAAGAGATCGTCTTACTTACTGTAAAAGTCATGGGGGCTTTTTTCCTTGAACGTCTGAGAAGGACGCATTGGCCATGACCTGTGAAACCTTGCACAGTGCACAGCAGGAACTGCAAGGTGGTTTTGCTTCAGTGCAAGTGTGAATGAAGGGCATGTGTGGACGCAAATAACATTCAGCTGGCGGGGTATTCTTCACTGAGCAGAAGCAGCCCAGCTCTGACATCCACTCCATACCTTACACTGCATAAGGTCAGAAACAGGAAGAAATAAAAGGTGTGCGTGGGAAGAATGCAGCTGAGGGTACATTTGTTTACGGAAGATCCTTGGCATGAAAATAGGGCTTTTCTTCTGTCTGCCTTCTTCAGGTCCTAGCTGCTGGGAGAAGTCAGCTTGGTGTCCACTCGGTGCTTGTGCAGGCAGGTTCAGGTGCTCTGTAGTTCTTCCCCCATTCATCACTGCTCCACTTGCCCCATGTCCCAGTCTGGCGGGTTTGGGACTTTTTCTTTAAACTCTGGCTCCTGGGTTTGGGCTGTTACCTGAGAATCTCATTTGGCAGAAGAGTAAGTCCCTATCCCTTGTAGCTGCAGGGGAGAGGTTGAAAACATGAACCCTAAATGTCCCAAGGCCACATGGACAATGAAAAGAATTCAAAAGTTAAAGTTTCTCATGGATTTTGGAAGCCTTTTTCGTAATTTCTGAATGCTTGGGACTAGCAAAAATGTGCAGGCAATTCTCCTTACCAGCATTAAGCAAAGTAAAGCCCTAGTGTTATTTACTTGATAACAGAGATTTTGGGGGAACGAGTAGTTAAATGAAGGCGATACCATTTAGCTGTCGCCAATGACTGCCTGTTTGAGGGGTAAAATGGATGGCTTAAAAAAAGCGGCATCTTTTGTGTCTCAGGTAGAAGTAAATCCTTTCTCCAAGCTGATCTCTCGTTGTGCTAAATAATCCAGTCATTTTAATGTTCCTCAGATTATTCTGAACTATCAGAATTAGTAAATTTTTTTTCTTACTCCATTTTTGACAGACACTCTTGAACTGAGCATTTCTCCAAAGAACACTACTAATTTTCTTTTATAAATGATTATTCGTAGGCAAAATCTCTTCAAAATTTTTCTTCATCGAGTGTTAAAACATAAATAATAATCAAAGAAAGTTCTGATTATTATTAGGCCTGAGCAGTTTCTGTCGACATTGCCCTACTTCTGAGGTGTAAGGCTTTGTAAGGAAAAGAGCTGATGGACCAGTAGCTGCATCAGTCACGCTGGAAAGAAGAGTCAACGTGGCTTTTGTGGCATTAACTGTGTCACATGAATGCTCAGCAGTGAGAGTAAGGAAGGAGCCAGCAATCAGTTATCAATAGGTGACAGCCTCCGTATAAGATGCTTGCATTTCATCCACAACCCTCCCCCAAGGCTTTTACATAAACTGAACAGTAATGGGTCAGTATGGAAAACTCACTTATAGATTACTAACTGGTTAAAAATTTAAAAAAAAAAAAAAAAAAAGCCACAAGCAGGGTACCAGAAATAGCCGCAGACAGTTAATGTGGTTGTGCCTCAATTTCTCCAGACAAGCTGAAGTGTGATATTCCTGATTACCTTTGCCAATTCTCTCCCATTTGGGCTGCGGAGAAAAGGTTTATACAGAGTAGCTACTCGATTACTGTCCCAGAGGTGAATGAAACATGAGTGGCGAAGATAATATTGGGAAATTGCACCACTGCTCTCAGATTTCTTTGGCTGTATTTTGACAGCTGAATTAACTTGAGTTATCTGTGCTCAAGTGAACAGCACAGCACAGCACAGCTTGCTCGGGAATGGCCATCCTGCAAACTTACACTGGATCTGCATGAACTGGGTGATCAGCAATGTGATTGCAATGCAGCACAGAGAGATTCAGTTGGACTAACTAAATATTTTACCTCTTCATTGTAGCTTGAGGCAAACCACACAAGTTAAGAGCACCATCGTAATGTTTTTCTTTATGGATAGAAGTCTAGTTAGGGGTGGCACTTTAGTTTTGGCTCAGGTTAATTCTACACTGACGAGAAGTGCTTTGATTCTTGGTTGTTGCCGTGCTTCTGCACTGCAAATCACATCACCGCCACTCTCTTAACACAGGATTAAAAGTCTAATTTTTTAACCAGTTGTGAAAACTTTACCCACCATTATGTGTGTCCACAAATAATTTTTTTGGAGAAGAATTATTCTTAGCACATTACAGAAAAATACGTTTTTGAAAAACTTACTTCATCCCTCCCTTTTCTAAAGCATGTCCAAGCAGCTCTGGGAGAAACAGCTCCTGGGACTTAATACTTTGCCTCTGATTCTTTCTGTTGAAGAACCAAGCTCAGTGCTGCTTTTGGAAAGAAAAATCACATTCCACATTCTCTGTTTACATGTGTCTCATTTTGCCATGGAAAGAGAAAGGCAAGTTGTATCTGGCAGATGAAGTGAAACTGGAAAATTAGCAGTATACTTGAGAGTGACATGAAAATTGCTTTCTTCATCCAGAGCCCACCAGCATATAGGTGCAGTGGAGGTGGAAGCTCCTCGTGTTTTAAAGCATTGTGGAGCCCCCAGGAGCATGTATTTGACATAGCAATGGAAATGTAAAACCATGAACTCAGTGGAAGTTCAGATTGTTATTTTTGTTATGTAGTTACTTTAACAACAACAACAAAAAAGTATTATCTTCATTCCGATAAAGCCTTGAATTTTCCAAATGAGACTTTCAGAAGGGAATCTTTATCTTTGTGTTCTCCAGCATTGGCAAAGCTGCTTGTTTCTTATGTCTAGAAAAAGTTTTTTTTCTGGGGAGAAGTCCCAACTGCAGACAGCCTAATTTGTTCTTGGCACATCCTAGCATTTGCATTGCTGTGGGGGTCAGAAATGTAATAATTCACGAATATATCTACTGAGCTGGGCTCAATTAGTCAGTCTTCTTTTTTCCGCTTTTCTAGTTGCCTTTTGGGAAGGGTGAAGCCTTCCCTGGGCAGAACAGAGGGTCTGGCTGGAAGCGTGTTGTGGCTCCGTGCCTAGCAATGCCACTGGAAGGAGCAGGTAACAGTGCGAGGCTTCCACTGCTTTCTGCGTGAATGCCAACGAGGCTTGGTAGGAGAAGCCCTTCCTCTGGGCCGTTGGTTGTACGAGCAGGCGTTGCACTCCACTTGCTTGCATTTAAAATGCTTTCTTCCATTCTTTACCAGATCTGCAGGAAATGAACCATTCTCACTGGTGGCTGGAGCTTCACACCCCTTTGTGCTATCAGAGATCACTTCCCTGCCAGTGCTGCCTCCTTGCTAGACCCTGGCAGAGGTCAGCTATGGGAATATGAATTCCTCCTGTCCAAGGAAGGTCAGTCTTTGGCTACTATTTGAAGTGCACTTTGCTGTGCATTCAACCCAAGGAGCATCCGATCCACACTGGGAGAGCTGGAAAGACTCCGAGCCACGGTACTGAGCAGACACTCACAGTCTCAGATGGCTGCTGTTAATTTATTGTGAGCTCTTGGGCAGGTCATTTAATTACTGCCTGCCTTGGCTTACACAGGCTATCTGCAAAAGTAGTAATAACCTCAGGTGAGAGCTAAATGCAGTGATTCAAGCTTCACAGAGCTCTGGCATCTCAAAGCTGTTCCTAAATGTTCAAGGTGCCATTATTTACAAGCCACAGCTGTATATTTTAAAAGTAGTTAGGACTCAGCCATATCAAAGTGTATTTTGACCAGACGCAGTAAGATATTTACATACCTAATCTCAAACACAGATTTGAGCATCTGAGCTACTTCTAGGTGTCAGAGCAAAGATAAGCAAAAGAGATGCTGAAAAATATTTGAAATGACAAGGAATTTCTGTTGTCTTTGTTCCCAGAAGCAGCTGAACTATTTTTACTCATCCATTCCAAGAACATTCACTTTTTGAGGAGAAAATGGATAAAGAAGATACTGTTTAGACAGAATTATAAGAAACTGAAGAAGGACTTTGGCATGTAAACAGCAGTCTTCAGCTAGAGCTGTCATTGATGGCTCTAGCCATAATGAAAAATTACATTTAATGCAAGTAAAGGTTCATTGCGTGGTAAAACTTTTTGACATCCAGACTCTTGCATCATTAAAAACACATTGCTCTGACTTACACTAGTACCTGACATATGAAGCACGGTTCCGGGATAGCTCAGGTACACAAATAGAGTGTTACTAAAGTCATTAGGGTTAAGGTATGCCTTTCCTACTTCTTTCTGCCTTTTGGGTTGGGGTCTTACACTGGGCTTTTTAGTAAACAATGTGTACTTGTGGAAGCATTAGAGCAAATTCTGGTTTGGAAAGATATTTCACGGCTATTATATTGAACGTGGGGAAAGTCCACAAAATGCCAGCATTTCTTCTTTCCTGTCATCAATGGCACAACCATTAAAATCTTGAGACATTAATATATTGTATATTAATCTTAAGAAATACCAGCTTTTATAACATTAGGTGAAACCTCTGTTCAGTAATAATAGTTCAGTGTCTCAATATTGTATCTGTATGCATGCACATGCAGACAGTAGTATAGTAAGAAATCAAAGCAGGAGTTATGATATGGAACCTATTTGGTACGTGTATATATACATACATAAATAGCACTAGACAAGCAGAAGTATTGTTTCACGCTGTGTTTTAGCAGTTATAGAAAATACATGACCAAGGGGTTTACAAATGTCCTTCATTTATTCAGGGTGCTGATAATTGTTTCCACCTAATGAGATGCTTTAGACCTGCAGTTGGAGAGCCCTACATATTCTGTGCCAAGACAAAAATTACCTACTGCATCAATTAAAGTTCAGGATAAACTTTGAAGTATATCTTAGGGGGAGAAACAATAGAGTGGAGGTTAGAGTGCCGGGATTTAACAAAGAAGTGACAGTCATTCAGAATGACATAGCTGAAGGTGTAAAATACAATTAGTCTTGTAGTAGTAATAAACACCAGCTAGTTGTAAACAGTCTGGGAGAATAGTGAATTTAGAATATTTGACTCATCGATTTTAATGCAATAGAGCATTCATGTCATAGATTACATTAGGCATTTAATTTATTTGGAATGTCTTGCACGCTATCATTCATTTTGTTTCTTTATTGAGAGTTTTGCAAATGTGCACTGATAAGAAAAGAACAGCAAGTATATCAGTAGAAATTCAGAAAATTCCATACTATTGAAATAACTACAAAGGAAATTAAGAAGGAGCTTAAGCAAGATAATGGCAGAGGGGAAAAATACATACTTATTCAGTGAGCAGCAGAACTGCTGAATTTGTATTTCCTACAGGTTTGTGTCTGAAGTCTACAGGCATCTTCCACTGCATTAATGCCAGCCCCTCCTCGATGTGTCCCATGTACCCCCGCCTCCCAGCAAGGTCCCTTGTTTCACCCGCTTCTCCTCCCCAGGTAGCCCAACGTCCTACCCGCTCCTTGCACTTTCGGAGTTCAAATGTACTAAAATGATGGGAAGCATTCTTGTATTATCTAAGAGGCATTTTTATTCAGAAGCTGTGAATTCTGATTTGGTATAATGCAGCGTAGAGAACAATAGCTGATATATCAAAAAGCAGACATAACAGCACTCAGCAAAAGTAGCAAAGCTAGGTTCAAAATTCCTGGTTATTTTCATTTCCCATTTCTTTAGGCATCTTGGCAGACACAACACAATCTTCTCAGTTGTTTCTGGTTAGTTCAGCACATCTCTGTCTTAAATCCTCTCCTGGAGTGCAAGTCACACTGCCTGCAAAAGCTTTGTGAAGGAGAACTAATCAACTGTGAGCTCCCCTGTGGCTGTGACCTCTGTCAACAAGCTGTTTATGGTTCCCAGAATGGATTCAAATGGATACCAGTTCTTCCTCCGCTGCGAGAAGCTGTTGACATGGTTGCAGCTGATTAAAAAAAAATCCCTCCATCTTATAAGAGAGCAAGAGTGAATCATTGCTTTATATAGGGACCCTTCAGATCAACATCTCGCTCTTTGAACGAAAGCATTCAGGCCAACGTGGTCACCTCCCTGGGACGTGCCAGCGGTACCTGCCCCGACCAGAGCTTCTGCGGCTGGGACAGACAGACATGCAGAATGGTTTCTCTCTCTGTTTTAACGTAAAGAGCAATATGATAAATGTATGCTGCTTTTTTCACAAAGTAAGGAAGGGAATGGGTGAAGCGGGGGAAGGCTGGGGAGTTTTTCTTGCCGCTTTTCGGAGCGTCTTTCCCGATGTCTTTCCCAAGACAGTAGAGGTCACTGTGCTCATTAGGAAGAAAGCAGTGAAATCATGAGGCACAACGGCTATTTCAGTCCTCAGTTAACAAAATCAGTGCCTTCCTTCCTCCAGAAAGAAACTGCTAATTCAAGTTAGCTTTTCTATGGTAAAAAATAGCATCTTTTGGCCAGCAATAAATACAAAATCTGCATTTAAGAAAAATCCTCTCAATTCACACCACCATTAATCCAAAAAAGCTATTAAAAGGGATTTGAGGTTGGAGGCCCCGCAAATTAGTCTATATGGCTTGGAGGACAGGAGGAAGTGCAACAGACCATCTTTGGGCAGGTTTTGGTCTTCTTACACAATAGCAGAAAGGTTTCTAATGACAATTGCCATTTGCAAGAAAAGCCCAGGAGGTTTTATTATTGTGCGTGTTTCTCAGGAAAGGAGCACAGCTGTGAGCATGACACATTTGATGGCATGCCCTGAGGTGCCAGTGGAGGTGTGTTGGTGCCCATGCAGACTTCATGCAGACGCTTTCAAATGAGCTATGTTGGAATTGAGGGCAGCATGACACAGAAGAAGGACTGGGAAACAAGTAGAAAATGTGATAAGCTTGTTTTTTTAGTCAAGCATTTTCTGTTCAGTCCTTGGTCTGGTCAATGCTGTGTTAGCTACTGCGTGTATTTTAAGGTTCCGTCCTTTCTTGTCATATTAAAGGTTCAAATCTAGGTTCATTTTGACAACTGACATGAAAATCTAACGTTTTCCTACTTTATGGGAAGAAATACCGAGCTGTTGTTTGCTTGCTTGTCCAACTGCTGATTTTTTGCCTAACAGCAGCAGGCTGAGAACCGAGCAGGAGAGGGCAGTAGAGGAGTGTGTGAGCACCCAAGCTGTCTGAGCAGAATATTTCAGCAGGAATAGAGGCACTTAGGAAGCACATTTCATCTCCATCGGCGACAAGACAGAAGCTCTTAAAACTCCATTTGGCTTCTCCAAATAAATGTTTTTGTTTTGTAGACACACTGTAAATGAAATTCAGAATTGTTTAGTGGCTAAAACTCAAGAATGCTATTATTGATGTTGACATTTGGGTTTTATTTATTGTGATAAAGAGAGGACCACTTATTGTCGGCACTGCAAAAAGCAAGGTAGCAACTTTTGATTCATCTAAGGATAAACTGGAATATTAGATATGTGTATTCAGATATCTTTCCTGATCTGCAATATAATCAGTCTTCCATGGGTTTACATCCCAGCATCCAGTGGTGTGCGCTGGGATTTGTGGTGTGGCTAAGCAGGGGGAATGCACCGAGGCATAGTTTAATTCGGAGGCAATCAAAGCATGTAACATGAAATGAGGAGAGCCAGGTTTGCCCTCT
Organism: Anseranas semipalmata; assembly: GCA_013399115.1. Classification (NCBI taxonomy): domain Eukaryota; kingdom Metazoa; phylum Chordata; class Aves; order Anseriformes; family Anseranatidae; genus Anseranas; species Anseranas semipalmata. The sequence goes on from VXAA01007033.1 coordinate 477,014, forward strand.
GACACAGGACAGCAACTGAGCCTTTTAATGCAATTCTTCTGTAGAACAATGGTGTTGAAATGGCTCCACAATCACGTACAGCTCAATGAGCACATGAATGGGCGTCCTGTGTTTCTGTGCACTCTGCCATCCTAATTACCCCTGCCTGCTCCTGGAGCGGGTTCCCCTGCTGAGCTTTGCCTTTCTCTGCCTTCAGGTTGGCTCGGGTGTTTGCAGGCAGAGGAAGAAGGTGATCCTCCAGGCAGGAGGAAATCCCTCCCTTTTCTCTACAAAAGCATAGAAACACAACCTAAACAAGCACAAGGGCAATTCACTGGCGGGAGTGGGACTTTGGCAGTCTGGTCTTCTGGCACAGAAGATACACTGGACCAGAGTAAGGCAAATTGGTCGGCTGAGCCGAAGCATCCATGCTGCAGCCTTTTGGTTGTCTTATGACATTGACTTGGGTGATGCAGTCTTCCTAGAAATCCCTGTATTTCTTGTGCTACCAGGCACTACATTTGCACAGCCCAGAAAGATGCAATTAGCTCATTACTAACCTGCTTTCAAGAGCCTATAAAAAAAGACTGGATCATTATTTGTGGTAACACAGATCTTGCAGGGGCCACTGTGCCACCAGATGCTGTCCAAGCAGTTGTCAGTACAAGCTTGAGAGAAACTTCTGCTCCTTAAAACCCTCTAACATCTGTGTGACAAGCACTGGTACAGAAGGCAGCATGAGGGTTCGTCTTAGCTTTTCATGCCTCTACCCAGTCATACCCTGCTAATTATGAACCCCCAAAGGCACAGGTATAACACAGAGAAGGACTGTACTGAACCAGCAAACGCTAGCTGCTTGCATTTGTTTTGCAGCCGTGGGTATGGTCAGCTGATGTAGGTCTTTTCCACTCCAATAGCAGAATGAAACTCCCCCATAAAGTATGTGCATGGAAAGAAACAGTAGGCAAAAGAATTTGTCTTGTTTGTTTTTTTGTGTTTTGTTGGTGGTGGTTGGTTGTTTTGTTTCAAGGGGAGATGTAGAGAAGAGCTCAATTAAAAAGCAAAATAATAGGATCTGTTTAAGGACCGACCTTTATTAGTTAGTCCTTGAGCAAGTCTGCTTTGTTTTGTGCATGCTTATGGAAAAAGGGTGACCTAGACTCACTCAGATTTTTTTCTTTCATTCTTCCTTTTTCCTTTCAGAGCCATCCTCTTAGTATCTCTTCCCTTTCTTGTCCTAACAGTTCTGAAATATTTGCTTCCACCCATTATCTTTTATGGTACTTAGCGGCACTGTCATTTGTTATTTTTAGAGCTTTTCAAGCAGCAGAACATTTCACTGCAGTTTTGCATGTCTTTGCTGCCTACTAATGTTACTTTAATTTTTTTAAATCGCGTAGGTCTGCGTGTATATCATGGGACCTTCTATCTGAGTGAAGTAACTTTCTGTTTCCCTTCTGCTTATTCTCCAAACACATAGCTGGTGCTGAGGTTCTATTCTGGCCCTGTCGTCTGAATTAGTTATTGGGGGACAATTTTTGTTTCGTTTCATCGTAAGGAAATCAGTTTGTGCACTCCAGGCTTTCTCTGTAGTGCAAAAGGAAGCACAGTGAATGTGAACGAAGGGAAGATTCTCTTCAAAACTCGTAAACCAGCCTAAACTCTAACATAGATGCACCTAGTGGGACTTCACTGCCTACACCATAAAGGTGCTTCTGAAAGTGAGTCAGAATTACTTTACGACTTCTCTACAGGTGTTTTTGAACAGAACACACAGAGTAATCGGCTTTAAGTGTGGTTGTGCTTGGGTAACTGGAGTGACAGCAATACCAAACGTCTGTTGTATCTCATCTGGTTGGTTGTGTGATTTTTTTAATCAGTCTTTAGATCTGTTAGATATTCTTAGGCTTGGATTTTGAGTAGCATAAGATTTTAGAATAGAGTTTGTTTTGTATAAGGTTTTCTTTCTAAGATGTCAGAGATGGTAGACGTAGATGTATTAGAAATAAATGTTCTATGTGTTTTTGTGTGTGTGTAAGTACATGCCAAAAGCCATGTCTTCATTTGATTTCTAAATTGTTCAGGCTCAAGCATTGAGAATCAACACTCAGGTCCCAAATGCGCTTCCCAAGTGGATTTATAAGCATAAAGAAATCTGCTTGCATAATTCTGACCTCTTTTTAGCCTGCATAGATTTACTGCTAGATGTACTGCATCTGTAAACTTGACCTTGAGTGAAGAAAAGGAGCTCTCTTGCCGTGATGCAACACAGTTTGCCAAATAAGTAAATTCTTGATTTGAGAATGCCCTTTCATTTGTTAAAAGCATGAATGAGTATATGCTGAAACATTAGCAACTAACAGATAATGGCCTGCACTCATTGTGTTCTGCAAGGCACTCTTACCAGCTTTCTGCGAGGTATCTCTTCTAGCACAAAGTTTTCTACAGTACTAAACACACAGTTCTTGACTCTTTTTATTTTTTTTTAGGTAGCCTCCCACTTGCAGACCTCTGTGTAAGTAGCAAATAGAAGCTTATGAGATTCATTCTGTTATCCAAAGGAGGAGGACTGGATAGACAGCTACCTTTAAAAAGCCTGCCGCTCCTTTGGAAACTTTCCTCTTTTCCCTAAGGCCATGCATTGAACTTCAGAGGCCAGAAAGCAGCATTAAGGCCAGGAATGGTTGTATACAATGGCATGCCCCTTTTCAGTCTAATGAATGTGTAAAGGGATCATTGCAAGTAGTTTATAGAATTGCGGGTTGTATTGCTGTTTCTTTGAAGTAGCTTTTCACACTGACTTGTGCTAAAATTCATGCCTTCGTCCTTAGGGCGGGGAACCTCCTAGCTGTCTGTCAGAGCGATTGGCTTAGCTCCTTTGACTGGAGAGATATTGCAGTATTGAATTACCAAAGGGATTTCTCTAAAGAAAAGAGAGAAGGGGACTTGGGGAAGTCATGGGCTGCCTGTCCTAAAAGGGTGACCAAATAGCCTTTGCTTGCACTTTGCAAAGAGCTGTCTGATCACACCGCACAAGTACTCCTTTATCACTTGTAGCTGCTAAGTTCCCCGAAAAGATGAAAAAATGTGTTCAGTGTTTTCCTATGTCATTTAATAGCTGAGCGGTTGTTGCAGTTACTGGATGGTTAAGATGCAATCTGGAGGTGGAGATATAAAGGCCATCACTGTTGAGATTCAAGCTATGAAGAAAGTGTGAGCCTCCCTGTTGAGCATGGGAGTTAGGTGGCACTTTAGATCTCAGGCTCTGTTTCAAGGTGGTTTAGAATATCTTAAGTGTATAACTTAGAACTGAAATACATTTTATCATTTTCATCATTTTATAATGGAAGGATCTTAAAGTGAGGGGAAGAAATCTTGCCTTTAAAACCAAAAGAAACCCCCAAAGTTTATCAGAACAGTGGCTCCTATGTGTAATTACTTGCATTATCAATTCTGAAAGAGTCAGAGGGGTGGTGGTGTACTCTTCAGAAGAATTTGACCCACTGCCTTTTTTTAGTGCATCTATTGTTCTGTTCTGATATTAAGTGTATGGTCCATTGGTTGAATAAATCTGTCTACCTAAGTAAGCCACGCTGTAGCCTTTGCTACAAAGAGGCTTAGTCAGCTATTCACAGTGCAGCGTTGAGTGATCGGATCTGGCATGCTCTGTGCATTCAGGCTCTCCACTCATACATCAGGTTGGCAATCAGTTCATTCCTGCCAGCCACTAACTAACCTAAATTTAGTGGTTAGGGAGGGAAAGATTAAGTCTGGACACCTATCTTGCTAAAATCTTAACATTACATTTTTGGTTGGTAGTTGAGAATATGCTGCATGTTTAATGCACTTCCAACATCTCTCATTTGTATCAACACAGTTCTGATGGGTTTTTCAGTGATGCTCAGCATTGCTGCAGTATTGCTCCCTGCGAAGCAAGGGACAAAATGCATTTTCAATGAATGTAGTAGTGCAGCTCCCCCAGTTCCCTTTGTAAAATATTTTCAATAATTGTAAGAGGCTTCCATGTTGAAAATCCTATTGTAACAAAGCTACACATTGACAGCCATGGAAATAGCAATTGCTGTTTTTAACATGAAGCAAGGGAACCTAAGGCAGAAACAGTACAAGCTTCATGATGCTTCCCAGCATCCAGGCTATTTTGTGTGCCAGTTCAGTCTTTGATTTTACTCTGATCAAACTGGGTTTGATAGTCTTTTTTGCAGGTAACCATAAAAGCAAAGAGGGTTCACCAACTCACCAACTCAACATCACTTGAGTCACGGTTCTTCTGTGAACAGGCACACATTAAGACCAGTGAGTACCTGAAGAAAGGCACTCGTGTCATACACTGACTCTTCAGAGATACCTCTTCTCCAGAAGTCCCTTGTCTCCTACATCTCCATTTGCCAAAGGAGCCTTTCTGAAACGTTTTTTTAAGCCCATATTTGCAGAACAGATTAGTGCAATAGTTTGAGCCTAATTAACTTGTGTTTAAACTTTGACTCTAATACTCCTGGAACTCCTTAAAACTTCTGCCCAGGTTTACTGCTAATCTCCTTGTAACATAACTAAGATGATGTCACTTTCAAATACTGCTTTTTCAGTAACTTTGCATGTTTTTTTTTCTCATAAAGATGTAAAAATAACACTCTCACTTTAACTTACAAGCCAGTAAAAAGATTGCCAGCAAATACAAATTAATATTCTCTGACAAGAATATGAGTTCACCATGTCCCACAACAGCTCAGTCTTCCAAGGTTTCATTTGATAGTGTTCAATGTGTCTTTCCTAAGTGCATTTCCATTGAGCTAGAGGTTGAGCTAGAAGTCACTGAATCTCCTCTAATATCCAAGGAGCTTACATGTGCAGAGAGCCATGCAGATTTGGGCCTTTCAGCCTGTTTGTATTGCTTTTGGCTCACGGCATATCTTTGATTCTGATTATTCCTGCATTCTCCATCCCCAGGGTAGCAAAGCAGCTACTCACACCAAGGAGCTTCTCGTGTTGAGCAGGATGCTTCAAGGAGCAAAAGATGCCCAGTCCTGTCCTGGTCTTCAACCCAGCACTTACTGCCAGGGCAGGCTGGGTGGGAACAGGGCCAGGCTCAGGTACGCTGCCTCCAATTCTTCTCTTCTGCTTTGTAGTAAATGTCAGCCATGTTAGGCCCTACAATCTAAGTTTTGTGGGTCTGCAGGGGTCTGATTTTTTAAATGCTTTTTGTGATTTTTTTTTTGCCCATTCCAGTATTTTAAGGCTCCCTAAAACATGGAACCTGATAAAATTCCTCTCCTTGCACAAGACACACAGACTGGTACTTCCTGACATCTGATCATACATTCTTGTAGCAGCTGCTCTCAAAACTTCAGCAAGAACATGAGAAACATTTGCCCAAAGAAAAGGATGCTTTTCCTCATGCTCGACCCATTTTTCTCTGCTTACCTATTTTTTCTCCCTTTCATATGCAATTTTATTTTTATACAAACCATTTCTCTGATGAGCTAGTCTTCTTTACTGACTCCCGTTCTGTAATTCCTTCCATATGTTTATTATCCTTTAAAAAGTATGGAGTGAATGATTTCTACTAAGGTCATGTCATTTTGTTTGCATTCTTAGTAAATGTGAAGAGCTTGATTGGAGCCGTTTAGGCATTTCAAGTATGAATGTCTTTTTCCTGAGTCTTCTATAAAAACAGGATGCTGAATTTTGTGGAGCTAGCCTGGCAAGGAATAGGTTCAATAAACTAAATAGGCATCAATGTCATAAATTTATTGATGAGTACAGTTGTTTTTTGGAACATTCCTCTGTAGCTCAACAGCTTACTAAACATCAAAAAAAAAAAAGTAGAGCTTTCTGCTGCTCATTTTCAATATGGACTTAATCTTTTGGCAGAGCCTCCCCATCACTGCCTGAGTGCCATTAGTAGCCCACCCCTCGCTGCAGCTCTGCGTCCAACCCCATGGCACCAGCTCAGTGGCTGAGCAGCCCTGGCCTCGGTATAGCGTAGGAAATGGGACAGGCTCATGGTGTTCCGTGAAAACGGCACGTTTTTTGCTGTCTGATCACAGTTAGGAGCTGGGAAGTAACAGATCATGGCTTCTCACTCTCTAGCAATGATGGATGGACTGCTCTGTTAGCACTACACCTTATGAAAGACTGGAGTATGTTTGGCAAGAGCATCTTTGGATGTCTTAATTGTGAAAATCCAGCAAGGCTTAACTGAGCATGTGTGAGTGATGATCTTCCAGAGGTTTATAGCTCGCCCAGACTGGAGCAAACTCTCAGAAGAATGAGCAAATGCATGTCCCTGGCTGTAGGATTGGCCCATTGCTATATACCACGTTCCTGTTCTCTGGAATACAGGCAGCAAGAGGTGTTTGGAATATGCTTTTTCACAAATACATCCACTGCCTCCTCCTTTCCTCCATTCACCTAAGCTTTCTAAACAGCAAGGCGGTGCCTTTGCTTTTCCATGCTGCCCATAAGGAAGTGGTGCAAGTCCTTCCCTGTGAGGGCACATTGCAGATCCTACAGAATCCCATCGGCTAGCCCTGTATGTCAGGAAGCCTCCTGTCTTTTAGAAACACAACACATACAACTAGTTTCAAGCCTTCTGCTTTCCTTTCGACCTTGACTTTTTCATTACTTTGCCTCTACGGTGACCTTTCTACACTTCTTCAATGCCAAAGCAGTTTGGCTTATTAGGAAAGTGAAAGAGCTATGCATCTGTGGTCTCCGATGGCTTTACTGTTCCTACCAATCTTTTCCAACAGCTAGAGAACTTACTCAACATTTATGCTTCGAGAGAAGGAAAGACAATTGTAATGACTTTCTGTGGGGAAAAATATTTTCATTTCTATTAGAAACCGATCCCCAACTTTGAGCACTTTGTCATTAGCAGGTTGTAAACCTCTCAGACAGCCCGTCCCATAGCTATCCACTGAGCCATTTGTCAGGAGAGAAGAATGTGCATGGTGAAATTGGTCACTGACAGCCTGCAGCCAGAATGAACCAGGCTTTTAAAAAGGCTGCCAGACATTTCTACACTTTTAATAGTCAAAATCCTACATTAGCATTAGCATTTATGAGAACATTTATATAGCGTTTGGGCATTTGCATGTTTTTTTTTTTTTCCTAGATGTAATATTAAATCTCCAAAATGTAAAAATTATTTGAAATGATCAAGGGCCTACATGGAGAGAGAGCAGTAGGGTGGTGCTTCCCTCACCACCAAACCAGGCCCCCCGCTCCTTTCTGGGCAGCCATATCATACAATCTTTTTTATAACCTTATTGAAATCCATCTTGAAACTACTGTTATTTTCAGCTGCATCCAACGACTCTCACATAAAAGTTCTTTCAGGACCTTGTTCCTTTGATGGTTGGATACTTTATTCTACTTTCCAGCTTACATATCTTCATTCTTCCTTTTGCCAAGCTGAAAGGTCCCACGTTTTTCAGATACAAAAGGTTTCTCATTTCTTTATGCGTGTTCCAGTTTGAATTCATGTATCACAAGAACAAGTGACCAAAACTGTTTCTGTTGAAGCTTTATCTTTTTTACAACAGAACTAACATGTCAGTATATCTACAGGAAGTAGCCTATCTGATGAGTTTTACATGCTTCATGTGGTATTGGTAGCCCAGAGTCATACCTGCACCAACTAGTACCACCCATATTTTTCTCTTTCTGCTCTTCTCCATTGCAGAGTCCCATCTGATGCAGATTTCTTATTACTACCCACTAAGTTCCCCACTTTGGTGGGGTTTATCTCATTTTGGATTGATGTTCTGTTGTGGTGTGCCTCATTTCTGTTCCTTCAGAATTTGTCTTGTGTAATATTTCAAGCTGCCTCTGCCTTCAATAATACCTCTTAATTTTGCCATTAGCAGTTTCAACATCAAACTCCTACTTCTTGTGCAAAAGTCACTAACAAAAACAGTACGATCAGTCCTCAAGGAACATTGCTAAGACTGTCCGGCCAGCCCAGGCTGTTGTCTCTCCTTCAGCCTGTTCTTTACAATTCTTTTGCCAAGTCCCATCTCTTCACTCCAAACTAATTATCTAGGTGGCATTGTATCAAATGTTTGACTGAAATCTTTGGCTGACCAGGCTTCTGCCAGTCAGTTATCTCACTCAGAGAGATGTATGACAAGCCTGGTTATGACCTGCACTTGTCAGCTTTTGTTCACCCTTTTCGTTCATTTTTAGCACTTGGTTATTCTTTTCTTCAAAATCTGTTTAAACGCCATGCCCGTTTGAAAAGCAAGTCACTAGACTCTAGTTAGTTGCCTGTGTGATTTTTTCCTCTTGTCTTACATTTATGTGCCGTATTCTGCAGTTACTCAGTTATTCAGTCTTCAATTGAATGCAAGTGGGTATATGCAGAGAAATGACTCGCAAACAGCTCTGTGGGGGTTGCATGTTTACAGCCTCTGTGACTCATATCAAATTTGCTCAACTTACAACTGCAAGTATGTTTTCATAGCTGCTAGCTCTGCAAAAACACGCTCAGATCTGAAAGCCAACCTGTGTCCATTTTGGCTTACACATTGGAGGTTCAGATTCCCTTGTTTTTCTGCTCAGTCAGGATTTTAGTTAGACATTGCTTCATGCAGCTTTCATTTGGCTCCCTTTCTCTAGAAGACTTCTTTGTGAAGACAAGGCCCTAAATTTTGACTTCAGTGCAGCACTCAGGACAAGCTATGAAAAAGTCTGTGTAAGTAAAAAACAGACACAAATAAATACAAAAATATTCCGCATATGAAACACTCCTTGCAAATGGATTGCATTCCATTTATAATTCCCAGGATAAGGATAAGGTATAGTCTAGCTGATCTCTGTGTACATTTTCCCTTCTGTAGTGCTGGCATAAGCAGAAAGTAGGACAGCTTATTTATATCTGCAGAGTAATCATTTCTGACTTTGAGTGTGCTGGGGGCTGATGGTAGCATCTATTCATAGTTGATTTTTAGAAGAACAGCACAGGCCTTATTGTGCTTGTCATACTTCTGGTCTTTAGTTTATCCTTTTTCTTATCTAAGATTTCTATTAGAATCATAGAATCATTTAGGTTGGAAAAGACCTTCAAAATTGTCAAGTCCAACCATCAACCCGACCTACCAAGTCCCTCACTAAACCATGTCCCTTAGTGCCACATCCACACCTCTCTTAAATACCTCCAGGGATGGGGACTCCACCACTGCCCATTCCAGTGCTTGACCACCCTCTCTGTGAAGGAATTCTCTGTCATATCCAGTCTAAACCTCCCCTGCACAAATTGAGACCATTGTTACTTCAGCTTATTCCATGTTTATGGCATGAGCCTTTAGTTGGAAATGGGAATTATTGCACATTATTTGATGTTCGCAGGCAAAGTCTATCCATAGTCAGAGAGATTCACTTTTCCAGGAGCATCCTTGGGATGAGATAGAGTGTGGACTATGTTCCATCTCTTTTTCAGATGGCTAACATTATTAGAGATGAATCCCGCATCAGAATATTCTTTAAATGACCAGTAATCAAAACAAAACAAGCGTAGCTCTGCAGTAGCAACAAAAGGTGTAATTAAGCTCCCGGGAGTGGAGAGTGTTACAATAAACTATGACAGGAAGATTCAAGACCCAGGAATCACAGTAGAAGCTTACATGTGATTTCCCATTTAGTGCTGCTTTAACTAACATCCCTCGGGTTCTATTCAGTTATTGGGGCTGTTCAGCCCCAGTAAACAGAGAAAATACCTGTGTATTTTCTGAAAAAATATACTGAAAAACAGTATATTTTCCAGATGCCATATGCAATAACTTAATATGATGTTTCTAATCCTTTGGTGTAAAAATAAAAATAATTTTAAAAAAAGAGAGAGAGAGAAAGGTCTCCATATGAGGAAAGAAGACCTTATTACATCCCAGATAATTGAAGCAGTCACAATTTTACCTCTGAGGCTGCTAAAAACTTCTTGAATGAAATGGCAGAGAACGTCACCATGACATTGGCTGAGACTGTAATGGTGACGTTGCACAGAGTCTATTGTAAACAATATTTTACTTTTCTGAGAAAGAGTAGGATCAAAGTACACGGGGAAGCCTTATCCTTTATCTTTAATCTTTTTCACTGCTTGGAAGCATGAACATTTTTACTCCATGGTAGTTCGCTCCTGAGGTGAAGTGTGTTGATGCGTGGAGGTTGCTGCGTCACTTGTCTGATGCCTTCACACCACAGGTGAGTTTACCTAGCAGAAAACATGGCTTCATGCTACCAGCTCCTCGCCTCAAAAAGCAGCGATGGTGCAGAGGAAGGTTTTGAGAGCAGCGATCTGTTATTCAGCAGCATGCTTCCCTGCAAACTGCATGGGAAAGTAGGGCCTAGACCTAGCAGTCTGCCGTATACTGAATCATTTTGTTCACGTTATGAGTAACAACGCTTGGAATTCAGGAAGGGAGATGCGTATCAACCGAAACGCTTCTCAGGGAACTGCCCTTAGCCTATTAATTATCTCTAGTTGTGTGTTACCATGCATTTTACTTCTCAGCCTGGAGATCTGGTCACCAACATGTGTGGTTTCTTGTGGTACAGGCTGAATCTTGATGGAGAAAGGTTTCACCACTGTTTTCCACCAAAGCAGAAGGGGACATACAATAACTAGGGCCACTTCCATGATCCAAATTAGGTGAAGAGGCAGAATCCTGCTAATAAATAAATTTAATAAAATTAATTGCAGTGTCCAGGAGGGGACAAGAGGGTTGTTTGAATCAGTATCTTCTCTGCCATCCCCTGGTTTGTCATCTTCCAGGTACCCTGCAGTTTCTTGGCTGACCGTATCAGGAGCAGGGGAGGTAGCTGTGGCCTGAAGCTAAGATGTCGGGTGTTTTTATGGCCATTCTACTCTCAGGAGCCCTGCAACTGCTCTCTCGGTATTTGTTGGTGTCACATATGTACCTTTTCCCACTGAGTCATGCCAGAGCCTCAGGTGCCCACTTACAGAAGGCAGTATACAGCACAGTGTGGTTTCAAGGTCTGAATGGAAGTGTGAGGCTTCTTGCCTTCTCTGATTGGTTTTATACAAGAAAGATCCATACAGGGAAAATCAACAAACCTTTATGAATGCAGTCCCGATTAATTATACTTAGCAGTGAGTGAGGCAACATAACACTATGAAAAGTTCGGTCAGCTTCAATGCTAAATTTGAACATGGGAGGAAAAGCTGTAGATGTGATTTTTCAGTGTTTACATTCTTAATTACATCCTCATACAATTCTTCTTTAGGCAGGAATTATTCATTGAGATCAGCTGTCATGAGCTGGTATAAGGACTTCAGGACCAAAATTAGTAAATATTTTCCCTTTCTGAAATGAAAGGCGATTATGGTAGGCATCTCAGGAGTGCACAGAACTGTGTTAGAAAAAGAGATTGCTGTTCTGAACTGTGAAAGTCTGATTTATTATGACAGAAGTTGACTTAAGATGCCTTTCTTTGCTAAATAATGATGGATTAGGAGGCAGCTGGTAGTATTTACACACCTGAAAGTCAGACCCAGGGATGCCTTTCTCTTCGTATGGTTCAGCTCATGCTCACTGCTTCCAGCAATGAGAGGATTCTCCATAAGAAAAGGTCATGGCTACTTGTGGGGAAGGAGGGAAGGAGCAAGACTAAACTGTGGTGTAGCACTTTTGGAAAAGTTTACTTTATTTCCTGATTTTCCACTTTGAGTTCCTCCTCTCCACTGGCTTCACTACAAGTGGTACGTACCCATGAAACTGTATCTATGTCTACTGATCATTTTGCAAACCTATTAGGTATATTATTATGAATGTTTCTATCACAGTTATATGATTGCCAGCACACAGACAACTTGCAAATGACAATCCTTGCCCATAACCCGGTGGTCTCAAGCCAAGGCGCCTCTGAGCTGCACTTGCACAGTCCCACGGTAGCCAACGGGATTGTGCTGTTACAGATCAACCTCATTTCTAAATTGCTGTTGTCAGTCCTTCAGACTTGATCGGTTGCTTCCATTTACTAACCTCTTTGTTTCCTAAAAAAGAAAAACAAACAAAAAAATCCAGTTAATATTGAAATTGCATGTCCTCTTTCATTCTTAGGCAGGCACAATTTAATGAAAAAATCCCTATGCTTCTGTTGTATGCTTGAAGCATAAATCATGTTACGCTTTATTCTTTTGGCCACAATAAATAAGCAGGTGTTGAAATTTGACAACAATATTCCGAGTGTTTTTCATTATTTCTTTTTCCTGGAAACATTAGCAATTTATACTAAATAGAAATGACTACAAATCCCACACATTTTCTATCAGTTTGTTCTTTCTTAAAGCATGTGTTCAACGCTGGGTTTTCATGAATGTATACAAAATTTCCTATTTGTTTTAAAGACGGAAAATGTTGATTCTGAAGTACAACAAGAGAAAATGGAATATTTATAGGCAAGCTCCGCAAGCTGTTCAATTGTTTGTTAAGTAAAACGGCACAATTATTTCTGAGTTTAAACCAGATAGTTGAACCCTAGTTCAACAAAGCACTTAAGCACTGGCCTAACTTCATCCCATCACACCTTTTAAGTTGGATGTGTGTTTACATTTTCTGCTAAACTGAGGCTTCTGTCAGCGTCTTTTTTATCTTTTGCACATATTATGAATTATTACCTGTTTTATGAATATGAGTTCATTCTGCTTAGTACTCCAGGATATTTCCTCCCTCTACGCATGTGCTTGCAGCATATACTGCTGACCATTTTCTTCATTAACTCATACTTGCAATCTGCACGACAGTGTGCTTTTTAGTTATCAGAAGAAACAGCATAAAAATGAGCATCACTTGTGTAATCTTTTGGTTTTGCTCTTAGTAGCGGCCAGCTGCAGCACGGGTATACCCAGAGGAAGGGGCAGCTTGGCACGTGATGCAGTTGTGGATACTTTGGGAGCCAACGGTGCCACGCTGGCCCATCTTCCCATAACAGGGTTTCTTCTCTCCTGTTTCAGATCCTCTCCACAGCCTCACTTCTTTTATTTTGCTTTTTACTCAGACCATCCTTTATGCAGTCGGTATGTCTCTTGTATAACAATAATTTCCATTTAAAAATTAGCATCAGGTGGGATAATTTATGCAGTACTATCTATCTGTATAGCTTGAATTCTTTATTGCTTTATTGATGTTCTTTCTGGTCATGCTTCTTTCCTTGGTCGTCGTTCCTTGTTTATCTGCAGATTGTTAGGTGTTTGGGCTGGACTGTGTTCTTCTGATCTCTGCACAGTTTCAATGCATTATAAGAGCAGATGAACACAGGAAGACTTTTAAGTCATTTAGATGAGTCAGTGTTATCTTCTTTCATACAGGAAAAAATCTTCCATGAAGGTACTTTATATAGGATGTTGTTCTTACTGAGAAGTGAAACATTCCCAAAAGAAGGAGAGTTATCTTTTGGGACAGTACTCCAGTGATGATTTCAGTTGAAATAATTTTACAGTGGGCAGTGAAAAATATAAACAACCATTTAAACAAAAGCTGAAGAGAGAAATTTGCAAAGACCTCTTCTGTTTTGTTTCTGACTCTAAATGTAATACTGTTTTTGCACAGATATTTCCATGAAATTCATGAAGAGCGAACGCCTCTGCAAAATATGTTTTTCCTAATCTTATCAGAGCCATAGCGCTCATTCCAAATAACATAGTCACCCATGCTGCAGGCTAAGCTATCATCTACCTTTTTATCTAGACACAAAGCTTTCTAATATCAAATTCTGCTAAGGTGACAGACAATTCAGCTTTTATACCAGCAGCAAGTTCTTCACGATTCATAACTTCAAAAATTGACTCAGGCGTTGCAAGTCCACATGTGCAATGTTGTGCTTTTCAAATAGACAGCTAGTAGTAAAAATGGTAGCAGTTTTTCTCCATGTATTCTGCAGAAGATCTGAAAAACAGTAATATTGCATCAGGTCACTTGTTCAGCAGATAAATACAGTGACTCACCAGAGACAGGTTTTTGTCTCCAAAGTGTCTGTTGTACGCACAACGTGCAACACAATTGATCTGGTAGAACAAAGCGGATGCTGTCAATGCACTGAAACACACGTGCGCCTTGCTAGGATCACCATTTGCCATTTTTGACAAAGCTGTGACACTTCTGTATGAAAGAAGGGAAAAAATGGCCCTAGATGTTGTGCGAAATAAGTAGTGTGTGAATGGCTGTGCTGCAGCGTGGTAGTGGTACTTTCAGTATTGTGTGCTAGGAGGTTTTTCTTTGGGTTATATGATGAAGCCCTCCGCCATATTTCCATTGTTGTTCTCTGGAAGTTGTTTATTTAATTTATTCTCATTTGCAGGGTGGAAAAAAAGCTGTTCTGCCCGTTTTAGCCTCACATTCCACCTCAAGCAGTATCCAGCATCAGTGTCAGTTTGCAGGGGAAGAAGCGCTAGGAACAACAAAAGCATGAAATGGTCCTTCCCCAGTACGCACCAAATCTCCAGCAGAGCATCGCGCACCACGTTTCTCTGGTTTTCAGCATCACTGACATCTTCACACGCCATAGTCAGCTTTGTGCCCCATTTTGGGAGGCCAGAGGCAGAGCATGTCACCTCCTTGAACTACTTATGGAAGTACCAGAGAAGGTATTGCACAGTCTGCCACACAGGAAATTGTTCTCCCTAATGCGCTGTCAAGTGCTTGTTAGTTTAAAAAAGGGAAACCCTTCCTTCCCTCTCATAAGGCATACAGACACTGAAGGATATGCCCTTTTTCCCCGATTAGTTTCTGCCCTGCAGACCACAGTAAGTAATCATTATCGCTCTGCTTGTCAGCCTGCCCTGGTCTGATCCTGGAGCTTCCTAAATCAAGTCAGTGGCTCAGACAGCAGCTGAGCCTCTGCCTGAGCTGCTCTGTGGTATTTACAAGATCATCCGCCTACAGTTCATGCCGTAAACTTTCAAAATCTTGTTTGAAATTCAGCCACAAGATGGGAATACTATCCTGTTGTGGCATTAACATATGCTGTGAATATATACAGCATTGCCAGTGTCGGCGAAATGTACTTCAACAAAGGCAGCCCTGTAAGATGCTTCACTGAAATTTGAATCAAAAATTAACAGAGGAGTTACCAGGAAGTGTCCACTGATGCTGGGTATTACTTTTGGTTACGGTCACTTTGTGTATTTTTTTCAGAAATGAATGACTTAGTGACAGTGAGTAGTAGGATTTTTATTTCTGTTGGAGCTGGGATGCTGAAGTAAGGGTGAAGGCTGGGTGAAGGCACACCTCAATGCCTTCTGTGATCAGGATTTCAGAAGTGAGCATGGTGCAGCTCAAACAATAATTTTTTCTTCTAAAGTTACAGTTAAGCTATGAATTCTAGTGCCATAAATTAACTTTATCACTTGGAAGAGTTTATTGTTACACATTTTTTGTTCTGATATAATTACACTGAACAAGGCGTTTACTCTTTCTTTCATTTCTCTTCCCGTTGGGTAGTGGAGCATTAGCTGAATAGTACATAAAGTATATCGATGGTGTGTCATCTAATAGATTTTCATGCTTGAATTTCAAATATGACAAAAACTGGAGATCTGTGGTATCTTTGTTTATGTGACAGCTCCATTTCTTACTACCATGAACTTTGTGAACTTGTTACAGCCTATTTTTACCTACTGTTAGCATCAAAACTGTCATAACGGCACAGATCAACACAGAATTGACACAGAAAAGCTTTCAGCTTTTTCATGTTGTCTCTCCTGGAAAACAACTTTATAGTGTTTTGACTAACAATTAATCCTTTTAAAATTTAATTTCAATTTTAGAAGGTAAGCAATGTCCTTTTTTGGGGGGGGGGGAGAAACAAGGTTATTATTCTGAGCATAGTTATAAATTTAAAGCAAAAGGTACTTAAGAGATATACCATAATTCTGTTAATTTGAATAAAGGAGAAGAATAAAATTACTATTATTATCTACCATTGAATGCAGTTTAACTGCATGTTATCCTTGTCAGTTTTCAGATGGGTTTTCATGTGTTGTAAAGCATATTGGGTGAAGAGGCCTTTTTGAACAGATAATTATACATAGCATTAAAACGTCATTAGTTTTGTCTTCCTGTTAAAAATATTGTTTTTCTTCAGTAGTTGATAAATAGATTACAGTTATTGACTTTAATTGTGATCTTATGTTTCGATGTAGTTATATTATTGTAAAGCTGCCTTCACCAATTTAAGCACAGTGAGTTCCAATTTGGCTCAGAACTTAAAGTGGGAAAGAAAACATCTCTTGGACATTTCTCCATTACCATCGTTCTTAGGTCCACACGTTGAAACAGTTTCATGCATTTTAAAAAAATCTGAGTAGGGTGGTAATTTTCAGAAGGAAGTGTTTTCCAGTCATTTCTGCAAGCCTGCCGTGGCAATATGAGGAACACACAACCAGATTTGGCTGTGAAAGCAAAAAAACATTGATGGTATTCGTTTCCATTGTCCAAGCTATAGAAGAAGGAAAAATCAATCAAAAATACTGAAAGGCTCGTTTTACTTTGTTTTAAAAGTGTGATTCCCTGTAATCAACATAAATAAGAAAACTTTAAAAATATTAAGACAAAAGGAGGGTAAGCTAAGGAGTGGAAGATTGTGGAGATTTGACTGTGTAGGTTCTAGGGTGGTATTTTCATAAACTTTTATATTATTTTGTATAACCTGGAGTTTTACTAAGTTCTTGCATGAACATTAGTGGGAGACCTTAATAGACTTGCAGAACATTTACTAGAGCTTTATTAACATGTGCGGTGTTTTAATTAAGATATGGACTACTTGAGGGAGCAACTGAATAGTTCTCTAATGAATTTGTTGCATTAATTTTCTTCAAAAAGCATATCTGAGCCTAACTTAAATTCCTCCTGTGATTAATTTATGTAACTTATTCTAGTAAGCACTGTAGTTTTTCTGTGTAATTGTTCACAGAATTGACAGGTTTAATTTCATGTAACGTGAGAGCCTCCAGTACTGAGTTTGCCGTATTTCATTAAAGTTGGTATTGCATGTTGTGCCGTTGAATTTTGGCAAGAAGGAGGCAATAAAATATTCCTATAAAATAGAAATATCCAAGTGACAGATATTGAGGCCAAAATTAAAAAAAAAAAAAAACTCTCTGAAGGTAGATCTTAAATCCATATTTGATCGTGGAGGTAAGCAGCCAGGTTTTTATGGGTGCAGCTTCAGAGTTTCAGGTTCAGCAAAGCACTCGGTGGTTCTCATGGCCTTTAACCGTGCGTTAGCAGGAGCCGCCCGTGGCGTGCGCACCTGGCAAGCCCAAGAGCAGTTTCAAGCACAGCTTCCAAGACTTGAGGCCAGCAGGCTTTCCCTCCAGGCTGGCGGCTCTTAGCCCAGGCTATACCTGGCTTTGAAACCTCTGCGCTGTGCCGCAGATGGACCAAACAGGGTTAGGTGTGTTGGGCAGAGCTGTAGCATGTTCGGCCTCAAGAGCGTGGTGCCCTGTAATGGAGCACATAGCCATGCTGGTGCCCTCCCTTCCCAGCTGATGTGCTCCTGCCCCTCTGTGCCAGCAGCACCGACACATGGCTTTCCTAGAGCTCTTCCTTCAGAAAATGGACCTTTCTTATCATATGCATAACTTTCATCTATTTTTTCCTAAGCACCTGTTTTCTTGGGGTTTTAATTCACTGTGCATGCTCTCGCTGGAGATGCCAAGGATGGAGGGAGCACAGGGAGGACCCTCTCCATCCCCAGGGGTAGAGACGTGCCGTGCGCTGTGGGGAGGCTGTCACAGACACTGCTGCATCCCCTCTGGATGCTCTCTTCTCAAGGGCAGTTGAACACACCTCTCCTCCTTAATCATACGAACTAAAATTCTGATTTTTCACATTCTGCTGACATTGCTATAGGGAAATAACAGCAGCCTCGCATTCTGGAGCATCCTTCCTTGTCCTACAGTGTGATGCTCGGTTACCAGCTTTCCACTGAGTCCCAGCAGAGAGCATGATTTAATACAAATCAGATTTAAGAATAAAGATTCAAATGCATTGCAGAATCCATGAGAAAGAAAGGTGAGAGGAGAACCACACAAATGTCATCCTAGTCTGTGTTGTTATACTTTTTTCTCTCTTGCAGAAAACAACCATCATCTGTTTAACCGTATGCATTTGTACCAACTTTTTCATAACAATCTTAATGTGTGAGTTTATCAAAATTATTAAGCGTATGGCTGTGGGTATATGTATACATGGCTACATTTATCTGCTAGAAAAAGAAGGGCCTCATTATTATACGAGCATCTAAAGTCTAAAAATGGAAGTTTTTAACTATCAGTGATGTATTTTGAATTCTGACCCTCAAGGAACCCTATATCTCTGTTCTTTCTCTTTCTTTCACTGACGGCAAATTAATTCTACATATCTAGAAAATAGCTTGCATAATCCAATCCCGATGCTGGATTTTATCCTCTTCAAAGAATCAGTTTTCTGTTTTAGCACATGCTTCAGCTTGCAGGGTTTATATCAGTTTATTTTTGTAAATGGGCTGTAGAGAGAGCGTAAGTTAGAGACAGCCTAAGTTAATACCAGTGACAGCCTTAGAGTATAAAATGGAGTAAAGCAATAAACTTTTGGCTTTCCTAAATTTTGGATTTTGCAAGCATCATAGTCTTTTTGTGATATCTCAGAAGTATCGAAGACCTTCACAAAGTAATAAAAAATTACTTAACATAATTATAATTCTGCTTTAGAGAAGGAAAAAGGTTGTTTATAACACCTGGACCATATATCAAAATAGACAAAGCATTGTAAAAGGTTTTGTGGTACACAGTTCTGAAGTTCCCTTTTGTTCCATTTAAGCAAGGTATAATCACATACCGCTTACAAATAAAGATCTCATGGGGTCACAGTGTCTGTGTCCTTTTCTTAAACCATGTTCCTTCCAATTTCAGAAATCTGTAGAAACACTAGTCTGATTCGGTTTCTGGTGTCACCGCAGACTGTGGAGAAGAGCAACTCCTTTCTCCTTTTTCCAAGTTTCTTGTGAAAACAGATTAGTTCTGGTACTAAGAGCTATGCGAATGCTTAAGAGGTGATGCAAAAGTTAAAAAGTAGGTCAAAAATAAGGGCTGGTAGTCTCATCCTGCTGGCTGCAGCTCGGGGTGGTCTGACCTGACTGTCCCCAGGTTCAGCACAAGTGGGTGGCAGCAGAGCAGAGGCAATATTGGAGAGATCAGGCCCCGCTCACTGCAGCGTTGGTTTGTTTGCTTCTTGGGGTATCATCAAGATGCTGTAAAATCTTTAGTCCCACAGTGGCTAGTGTGGAAGCTAGTTTTTCCACAACTGGGCTTCTTTAACCCTAACCGGAAAGCCATGTCCAAACATTTCAGTTAAATGCCTTTTCCCATATATAAAAGGGCTTGGAATTCAAAGAAATTCATTCATGCTCTCCCAGTGCCATTTAACTTTCTGTGAAAAAAGCAGTGACAGGAAGAGTTGTTTTAATTAGCACATGAGCTGTGCAGCAGCTAACGTATTCCACCTCCTCACTGTTGGAGTAGGAGCACATTTCTCAGCAGCATTAAGCAGGCAGAGGAGAGGGGTTGTGCTCCAGTCTGCATATGCACGCACAGAGGAGGTGGGAACGGGAGGGGATTTGCAGCCTCTGTCCAAGGCAGCTGCTGGTGTTCTCCAGGATGGAGAGAAACCAGCGCAGAGAGAGTCCCCTCACTTTTATTAACTATTTCTGAATCACACTGACTCGGCAAGTATGTGCGCATCAGCAAGTTTTCCTTATCACAGCACAGCACAAAAATTAGAATGTAATTTTTTATATGTATATATAATATATATTATATATTATTATTATTTATTATGTATATTATAAACTTATAAATGATAATATTATTACATATTACTATATTGTACATGGTAATATATCATATAATATATTATTTATAATAACATTATACATTATATATATAATTATAATATTTTATATGTTATACATATAAAATAAACTTCTGTTGGTGGCAAATTTAGTAGGTGCCCGTTCCTGGCTGGATTGACAGAATACGAGCTTTTAGGCTAAAAAGAAGGACTAAATGACAACTTGCAACTTTCTTAAAATCAAAGGTGCATTATAAACATGAACCTTTCCTCTGATTTTTAAACAATAAGAATGTATACCAAGTTATGCTAAAGAAATTGCAGGTACTCACAAAATGAGGCCTTTTAAAATGCCTGTATTTGAAAATAAGTGAATATTGATGCCACGGAAATATTTTTACTTAATGTCCTTTGAAAATCAGGCTTGTACAGAAAAATTTCCTGGTGACTGACTTTTAAACCCATCATCTAATTTCAGGTGCATTTGGTGGAAGGATAGAGGGTATCAGAGATTATTAAGTTCTGGCAGGGCTCACTGAGAGGCGTGCAGGAGGGCGAGGGAGGCCTCCTTTCCTGCTAGGAGAGGGAAAGGCTGCAGTGTGACTCTCCAGCCTGTTGGACCTCAGAGACTCCACCGGAGGGAAGGACTTTGCAAAGCCAGCAGTGCCAGGGGATGCTGCAGGGTGAGGAGCTCAGCTCACCAGGGCTCACACTTCTCTTGTGGTTGGGCTGCGGTGAGTACGTAACTGGATGAGACCACATGGCCTGCTACACACATCGTGAGGGTGAATGATTTTATGGCATCTCCTTGCCCTCAAGTGTGTCCGCACAAACTGTGAAGCAGAGCCTCAGCTCCAAACAGCATTTCCCTGGCAATGAGGTTGGACCAGGGTGCTCTTTGCTGAGAAATTGCTCAAGAGCAGGTTGGCCCTGTAACAAAACGGGGCACACCGGGCCACACAAGGGTAGGAGCATCTTGGGGGTTTCCAGACACAAAGCAAGGCCGTGTCCACTGGAAACTGCCCTTTGGTTCCAGGAATGGGAAGTGACAAGCTGGTTGGAAACTTCTTGGTAGAAAAGCTCTTGTTAAAATAGAGAGAGAGAGAGAGAGAGGTGAAGCCAATAGGAGAAGGAAACAAATATTTCTCTTAATGAGAAAAATAACTGTAGGGCAAAGCAAAAGCCTTTTAAATGGTCCAAGAAGATAAACAATTAATACAAAAGGAGAAGAGTGTCCAAAGCAAAGCAAACGTGTTGTGATTTTTACCTTGCCTGAACTTGCTCGACACGGGGGACTTGCGTTCACTCGCAAAAGCAAACATGCCAGAATGGGGTTGGCCAAAAGCAGTGGCTTCTGCTGAAAAAGGGTTGAAGAGAGCACAAAGAAAATGTAACTAAAGTTAAATAGAAGCTGCTTATCTCTAATGTGGCTAAAAGAGAGAATGCTTGTCTCCCAGAGAGAAGAAAAACCTAGTTATACAATAATTAGATACAGCTCTTTTATTTTTCGTTTGCAAAATGCTTTATAAACATGAACTATTAAGTCAGCCCCACCTCTGAATTAGGAGCCAACAGTAACTTCCCCATCTTCTCATTCCTGTGTTTTCCCATGGGTAGGTGAAAATCACATGGACAATACAAGATCTTCTCTGAATATTTTTGACCTGTGCTGGTGATAAATATAAACCATGATTCATGATCTCAGACTTTATTTATAGGCGTCGTCAGCTCGGTTTCACTTTTTTCAAGTGTTGGACACCATTCACCTACACATTAACCAGCATGAGATTGCTTGCAGGAGCAACCTCTCTGAGGACTCCGTCCCACTGTGACAGTGGAACAAGTCCGGGACCGCCTAATGAAGCTGGACGTGTGTAAGTCCATGGGGCCAGACGGTATACATCCCAGGGTGCTGAGAGAGATGGCTGATGTGGTTGCCGAACCGCTCTCCATCATATTTGAAAAATCATGGCTGTCAGGTGAAGTCCCCGGTGACTGGAAAAAAGGAAACATTACTCCCATTTTTAAGAAAGGGAGAAAGGAAGACCCGGGGAATTACAGGCCGGTTAGCCTCACCTCTGTGCCTGGGAAGATCATGGAGCAGATCCTCCTGGAAGACATGCTAAGGCATGTACGGGATAAAGAGGTGATCCGGGACAGCCAGCACGGCTTCACCAGAAGCAGATCTTGCCTAACCAATCTGGTGGCCTTCTATGATGGAGTGACGGCATTGGTGGACAAAGGAAGGGTGACGGACATCATCTACCTCGACTTGAGCAAAGCCTTTGACATGGTCCCTCACCACATTCTTCTCTCTAAATTGGAGAGGTATGGATTTGAAGGATGGACTGTTAGGTGGATTAAGAATTGGTTGGCTGGTCGCAGCCAAAGGGTTGTCGTCAATGGTTCTATGTCTGGGTGGAGGCCGGTCACAAGCGGTGTCCCTCAGGGGTCGGTCTTGGGACCGGTGCTCTTCAACATTTTTATCAATGACATAGACGACGGAATCGAGTGCACCCTCAGCAAGTTTGCGGACGACACCAAGCTGAGCGGTGCAGTTGATACCATAGAGGGAAGGGATGCCATCCAGAGGGACCTGGACAGGCTGGAGAAGT
Organism: Anseranas semipalmata; assembly: GCA_013399115.1. Classification (NCBI taxonomy): domain Eukaryota; kingdom Metazoa; phylum Chordata; class Aves; order Anseriformes; family Anseranatidae; genus Anseranas; species Anseranas semipalmata. The sequence goes on from VXAA01007033.1 coordinate 499,473, forward strand.
GGGCCCAAGAGAACCTAATGAGGTTCAACAAGGCCAAGTGCAAGGTGATGCACTTGGGCTGGGGCAATCCCAGGTACTTATACAGACTGGGAGAAGAAGAACTCGAGAGCAGCCCTGCGGAGAAGGACTTGGGGGTCCTGCTGGACGAGAAGCTGGACATGAGCCGGCAGTGCGCGCTTGCGGCCCGGAAGGCCAACTATGTCCTGGGCTGCATTAAAAAAGGGGTGGCCAGCAGGGAGAGGGAGGTGATTGTCCCCCTCTACTCTGCTCTGGTGAGACCCCACCTGGAATACTGCGTGCAGGCCTGGGGCCCCCAGCACAAGAAGGATGTGGAGCTCTTGGAACGGGTCCAGAGGAGGGCCACTAAGATGATCAGAGGGCTGGAACACCTCTCCTATGAGGAAAGGTTGAGGGAACTGGGCTTGTTTAGCTTGGAGAAGAGAAGGCTCCGGGGAGACCTCATTGCGGCCTTCCAGTACCTGAAGGGAGCGTATAAACAGGAGGGGGAACGCCTGTTCACACACGTTGATAGTGATAGGACAAGGGGGAATGGTTTCAAACTAAGACAGGGGAGATTTAGGTTGGATATTAGGAGGAATTTTTTCACTCAGAGGGTGGTGAGGCACTGGAACAGGTTGCCCAGAGAGGTTGTGGCTGCCCCATCCCTGGAGGCATTCAAGGCCAGGCTGGATGTGGCGCTGGGCAGCCTGCTCTAGTAGTTGGCAACCCTGCCCAGAGCAGGGGGGTTGAAACTAGATGATCTTTAAGGTCCTTTTGAACCCATGCCGTTCTATGATTCTATGATTTCAAGAGCATCTCTAAAGTGACAGCATTTACAGAGTAAATTTACAGAGTATATAGAGTTTTTGGAGTAAAGAGCTGCTGAGCGGGGTTTTGTGTTCAGTGCTTTCACCGACGATACCCAGGCTCCTCTGCCAAATGAAAAATTAGGCTTTTAGTCAATCAAAGTATCAGAGCATGCACATCTTGCACATAGATAACAACACAAAATGTGTCTGTAAGTTATTTTGCACTCATCTAAAAAAAAAAAATACTTCAAGAGCCCTGTCCAAAAATACACAAGTGTCTGCCTTAGAATTACAGCACAGGAGTCACTGAGCCTCTGTTCATGTTCACTTCATTGCTTTGTGGGATACAATGGCATAAATCTGCAGTACCCTGGTGTAGTGTAGCCCTGCAGACGTGCAGTTACTTGGTTTTGTTCTGCCACACCAGCGGGGGGTCTGACTTGGAGTCTGGCAACAGATAATATTCAGACAAATGGAAGCTCAGTGTCTAATCACCATTTTTCAGACCTATGTATAAGCGTGTGTGTGTGCACATATAGAGATATTTATAAAATATATTTGCCATGCAGAATGCTAAGATATGAAAGACAGTGATGCAGATTAGCATACTATTAGCACTTCCCTGTAAATTTGGAAAATACTGCCTTTTTTGTTGTTCCTTTAGTGCACAGAGGCTCTGTCCTCTGTCATTTGTTCACAGGCCCCCACCCACCGCTACAGGGACAAGCACCCAAGCGAGAAGAGAAGCGGGCAGAGGTGCTGAAAGGTGTAGCTCAATGAAAGTACCAGGTTACCCAGTTGTCTCTGAAATGGGTAATTCTCATCAGACGTAGCAAGTCATTAGAGAAGGTGTTTTTTCTACGCCTCTGTGCAGTACAGGTCCTGTGGTGAGGTGGATGGAGCCAAGGGTAAGAATTTCTCTTTGCAGGGCACCTGGACGGACTTTTTCCATCTTCCTAGAAATGGAGTTTGGGTTAAGCCACAAGGCTGCAGTGGATGTTAAGCATCATATCCTAGCAGAAGTGCTCTGGGAAAATGCATTAAAAGTAACAATTGTGCCACTTTGAGGGAGAAGGACTTCTTTACAATAATACAACTCTTTCCAGTGTTTAGATACCACTTCCACAGATTCTTCCCATTTTTCTTGTTGCTAAGGTAGGAAATGCACTCGGAGTCACCAGGCTGCCAGCCTGGGCCCAGGGGACCAGCAAACCAAAAGGCTCCTTTGCACATGGGGCCCTTCTGCAGGGCCTGCTAGCTTCAGCTCTTCTCTTTGCTGTGGAGAACAGAACATGCCGTGCACCCAGGAAGCTGCTTCATGGCTGAGGTGCTGTTCCCTTTGTTTGCTGTCTGGGATTTATGGCTTCTTGCTTCGCTACAGAGACACACGCCATGCTGCGGACATGCTGTATAATAAGCCACAGAGTTTCTAGAATGTAACAAGGTTAAAACAATTTAAAATTTCCTCCAGTTAGCCTTTTCCTACTGTTTATTATCAAAACGCTTGAAAGTTTCTCACTTACTCAGCTCCGTTTCTTTATTACTTTAGGCTGTGACTCAGCACTGAACCTGACATCCCAGAAAGTCATGGATGCAGTGGAAGATATCTTTAAGTCCCTCAGGGATATTGCGAGAGCTCGAATGCACATGAAACAGTTTAATTCCATACATAATCCAGGCAGCAACACCCACCAGGCAAGTGGATCTTCTTTTTCGTGTGTATGTCATTTCTCTAGCATACTTTCAAAATTACAGCTTCATGAATATCACTAATTTTGCTGATGTGCTAATCCCATATGGGTTCTGCCCATGTAGAATATCTTTAAGTAGAGATTTTATAATTGACCTAATCATCAAGAGCTTCCTCAAGTCCTTCATTCAGATTCAGGCATATCCATGTCCATTTCAATAAAGAATTGTCTGATGAAGAAATGTGGGATTTGCTCTGCAGCACTGTGAGATGATACAAATGTCTGTGAAAGGCAAGACAAGGTCAAGATGCTGCAGGACTAAGACCTGTCATAACTGATCCAAGCAGGATGCCTGAATCCAGCCAGCAGCTATATTTCCATGTATTTTCTCTCCCATGTCTGTAACTATGAGAGGCAGTCCCATTTGTGAATAGGTGAAAAATGCATCTTTTGTTTATAAAAAGTGAATGCATGAACAACTATATTACTGTAGGTCATCAGGACTAATTTACAGTGTTTTTCCCTCTCCCTGTATCCCCTGAAGTGTTTAACTTTTTCAGTTAAAAATAGAGAGTTTTACAGTGGAAAGCACATATGGTGATTTAGAGAGAGACTGTAAAACTTGATTCCAGCCTTAAGCCAGAAAAAAATCCTTCCAAATTCATAAGTATGCTGTAGACCAGCAAAGGGATGTGGTCCCAGTTAGGTAATGCTTTATAACAACAAGAGTCGGGAATATTGCAAAATGTTGCTGGAAAGCTAAGGTGGAGAAAAGCTGTTACTGAGGTCTTCCAGCACTTATGACCAGTCTGCTGTCTGAAATGGGGAAAATTGTTTAACATTTAATACAGGTCAGTGTGGAGGCAGTCAGATGATAAGAAAATACCCTCTAAAAGTTTCCTGAAGTGTAATTAGCATCAGTGTGTTCTTTGGATGTAACCCAGGTTGTTTGCTTAGGGCTAAGTGCTGGAACACAGCAAGAGATGTGTTAACAGCTTGCAGCCCCCCAGTCTAGCCATGTAGTGGGTTTAATTAGCTTGGAAAGGACCAACTTTCTGCTGAGGGCAGTTCAGGAGTTTTAGAGTAGCAGAAATAAGCAGGCAGTATGTTTTTTCTGCCATACGGCTCTTTACAAATGGATCTATTTTTTTGACTAGCAGATGTTAATACAGGGGTTGCACACAGCAGTTTAGCTCATCTGAAGAAGTACTGCCCTTGCATGACCATACACAGTCCCTCCCCTGCCCAGTGCTGCCAGAATGGCTTTAGCCTATAGATGCTTTTCTGCTTCGGCTGGTAGGAGCTGGGAAGCCTCCATTTCTTGAGTCTCAAAAAAGGTTTCTGTGCATACATAGAATTGGATAGCCTCTTAGGCTATTTGTAGCATTGAAGTTTATAGTCTTATGAAAAATGATGAATGAATGTTTCTGCCAGGTTATCAAACCAGTTAGTGTAGCAACCATGCAAGAGGAGAGTATTTATTTTGCCTGATATTGTAACTACTGTTCTTCTCCTTCCATCTTGATCTTACATATATTCACATCTTCCTCCCTCCTTTCTCCCTCCCTCCCCTCTTTGCTTCCTTCCTCCCTCCCCTCTTTGCTTCCTTCCTCCCTCCCTTCCCCTTCCCCTTCCCCTTCC
>VXAA01007033.1:503675-565996 GCA_013399115.1 Anseranas semipalmata
CCCTTCCCATCATGTCTAAGGTGTGTCTGATAGCCATAGAGGTTTTTAATAACTGTTTTAAAGACAAATTGTGTCCTACTGGAATTTAAAATAGATAATAGCTTCATTAGGTGAGTTAGAAATCTATGCAGCTATTGAAAAAAAAATAGAAACTTCCCAAATTTTTGATAGATAAATGTCAAATCATAAAAGATTTTGAAAAATTTTAAAACTATCAAAGCTAAAGAAAAGGTAAGTATTCGTGATATCTGCCTTTCGTATCTGTGTAGCCAAATCAGATCATTTTGAAGGGGACTAAGTTTTGATGCTGAAACTTCAGACGTGCAAAATCATAGCACATTTTTAACATCTTGCCTTTTCAGTACATAGTTATGACTGAAGTCAGATAATATTTATCCTTTAATTTCGTACAGTAAGGCTCTCTGTTTAACTATGGTTTGATCTTTGCTCCAAATATTTTATTTATAATGTCTTTCTGTTCCTCATCTATGAAGATATTAAACAGATCTTTATACATAGGACTTCATGCCTGTGTGTATATTTTCAAACAGTTGTTTATTGTATGACCAGATTTGACACAAATCCTGGCAAGTTCTACTGAAAGATACTGCAGCTAATGTCTGCTGTAATTTGCTTTGTTGGCTCAATTAAAAATTATGCACATGTGTTGTAGGAAGAAATAGATGAGCTGTATAAATCTTCGTTGACAGGATTGTATTCAAAAAGTGTAAGTTTTGTTTCTCACTGTAGACTGTTGGATGAAAAACATCTCTTCAATTACCTCAGAAAATTTGAGTTTCAAGTTGCATAACCAAGTGGCTTGCTTTTTATTCTCCATCCATTTTTATATTTATCTCGCACGATGTCTCTTGGAGATATTCTCTCGACAAAACGAATGACATTACACTTGATTCCCTTAAGAAATCCAAGGATGATGCATACCTGGACTAGTCCCAAAGGAAAACAAATGTACTAATTTGAAAGCTGCTAATTTTCTGCGACTGTTTTACTTCCTGAAACTATTGTGGTTCCATTGCAGTTTTGGCAAGGTTATAAAAGCAGCAAAACAAAAGTCCATCTGCAAACTGAGTACGGTCGAATTTTCATTAAAGGGGATCTTTCTCTCAGTCCCTAAAATTCTTATCTTAGAAGCCTTTTCAAGGTGGCAAAATGGTGCAGACCTTTGTAAAGGAATGTGGAAATTTCTAGACTACTAATTCATATTCAGCACAGGTTTGTGGACCCTGGAAAACATTGCATGGTATGTGCTCGGTGTGCTCTGAGATGAAATGGGAATCCCATTATCCACTTACTGGATAAATGTCTGGGTGACTCCAAAAACCCCACTCCTTTCAATGTGCTGCTCCACGTAGGAAGGGTAACCGACCTCCAGTTTTTCCAGATGGTTAAGGATATGTCTGTGGAGTGGTATGCGGATGACACTAATATTTGTGGTGTCATCACCCATTAATTGTGAATGCCATTTTGCTTGACTCAAGTGACTTAATAAATTCTCTCCCTACATACACATATTTCCTCTCCCAGTTCTGATGTGATCACCCTCTTCTCTCCTCCCTAAAGATACTTTCTTTTCTTACTTCATTGGTCTGTTGTCAGAATACAGACCCCCTCCCACCAAAAGCTGCCAGGCCCTTTACTATGTTTTCCTTTTTTAAGGGTTAAAAAGCCCATCTAACTAAGTGTCTTCCAGGATGCAGATCATCTGCACCTTTACATGTCCCACTCTTCCTGGTCATTAACATCACTGAAGCTCTGACATATTTGATGTTGGTGGGGTTGTTGGGCCTATTTTTCTCAAGGCTTTCATCAGGTGAAGATATTATGTAGAGTGCCCTGGCTGTAGAAGCTGAAGGACTAATAGGACTCCTTAGTTCTGCACTTCCGTGAGGGACAAACAGGTAGGTTGGCCTCTTCACAGCTCTGCTTCAATGATGACATGACACCTGTGGGAAGGCAGGAGCTGTCAGTGAGCAACCCCTCCTAAACATCCCTGTTTAAGTGTTTGTAAAGTCATGCCAAAGAAAATGAGACCTTCTAGGTGCATGATGGGCAACAAACCGTCATCCCTATTGCTGTCCACTTCTGTACTACCCCAAAAAACACTCCAGAGAAACTAGAAGCCCCCTGTTATTCCTTGCCTCCCTTTCCTCATATGGTACACGTAGGGCAGAGAAAATGTGGGGCTGTCTTCCTGTCTTTTCAGTTCAATGCTATGCTGGTGCGCACCATTTGTTGTCAAGGTCACAAAGACCATTGCTGCTTCTGTAATTTTTTAAATGTCTGTCAGCAATTTCTTTTCTGGAATAAGTATTTCTGTTTCCTTTAATGGAAATAAAAGATTTAGAAGAGCAGTTGCACCAAGTCTAAGCAGATTTACTCACAGTGTGTTGTTCTTTTTGCACAGGCTTCTTACAAACCACTGCTGAAACAGGTGGTGGAAGAGATCTGTAACCCTGATCGATCTGATCCTGTTGATATTGAGCATATGTCATCAGGCCTCACTGATCTCCTTAAAACTGGATTCAGCATGTTCATGAAGGTAAAAAAGGCTTCCCAAGCTCATCTGTAAGATTTTTCCAAGGTTATAGCATCGTATGGCAGTAGCTGAGTTTATGTATTTGCTTTTTGTCAGAGTTAAATCCTTATGGGGGGCTGGAAACAGCTTGAGGCACCATGTTGCAGGTACAGAATAAATGGGTATTACCACCTGAAGAATGGAGCAGACTGGACACCTAAATAAGGGTGATACTAGACACCTAAATAAGGGTGATACTAGACACCTAAACAAGGGTGATATGTCTGGGAGGAGTCAATGTGGCTTCGATAACAGGATGTCCAACCTCACATAGCTTTTGGAGCTCTTCAGAGACATCAGCAAGCAAACTGGTAAGCGAGTACCCGTTCATATGAAACCTCCATGGATTACCAAAAGGCATTCCATGAGGCATCTCATCAAGGAATTTTATGGACAATGAGCAGCCCTGAGATAGGAGAGAAGTAAGAATAAACAGTCAGGTCTCACAGGGGAGGAAGACCATCCGAGGAGCTCCATATTCAGTGCCTTTTCTATAACTTGACAGGGTTCAACTTGCAGTGGGGAGGAAGGAAGGCTGATGAGTCAGAACCCAGAGAGGCTGTGGATTCTCCATCTTTATGATTTTTAAAGCTTGGTTGGCTGTACAAAGCCCTGAGCAATATGATATAATTTTGAAGTTTGCCCTGCTTTGTTCAGGGAGGTGGACTAGGTGAGCTACAGAAAAACATTTTTTTCCTATTGCGTGAATGCCTGCTAGGCCTTTCATGCATCTAAAGACAGGTGACAAAAATAACTTTGATTTTTGTGTTGGTACTGTTCTAGAATCCATTATCAAGATAATAAAGTAATTTTTCTGTTATTACAGAGCAAGCTAGTCTTGAAGACAAAATCAGATATGTCTAAACACAATGCCTGTTTTCAGGAATCTGTGCCTACTGCTGAAATGGATTTTCAAAGTGTACTTAGCTAGGTTACTAAATGGAAATTTGCAGCTCTTCAGAGCTTATGATCAAGCCCTGAGACAAAAGAGAATAGCTATAGAAATAGTGACCCAGTGTTGTTTCCATTCATGTATCGGTACTGAAAAAAATCATGCTGCTGCTCCAAAAATAGGAGAAGAAACAGATGTTCCACCATTAAATAGACTAAACAAGCTGGTGAACACCAGTGATTTTTTAAATGATTGGTTTTATTTACCAGTAACTCTCACAATTGTATTTATTTCATTGTGTTTGGTTATTTCTATTTTTTTAAGCAGGAACATAGCTTGTCCTTTTTTTTTTTACAAAAAAAAAAAAAAAAGAGAGAAAGAAAAAGCAAGGAACACACAGACTCTATAAAGTCTAAATATTTATATGGAGACATATACAGCTTTGGCTAGTTTTAGGTCTGTTCTGTCCTTATTAATAATTTGTATGTGTGTGTCACATAAATATATTACAGTGATACCCTGATCACAGAGTTCCCTGTTGGACTGTTTTTTTCATCTAACATAGATGAAAAGATCAGAGCTTGCAGAAGGCAAGGATTAACCGAAATCCAAACAGGTGGGGGAGTACAGGGAAACAGTGGGAGATGATCAGTCAGCATGACCATCAGTGTCTCTATTTCTGTTAACTGCATGATGTCAGAAGAGGAAGAGGAGGAGGACGAAACCTTGTGGAGGTTTGCAGAGAGCTTCCCACAGGCCAGAGCAGAGTACATAAAAAAAAATGCAACATATTCCTGAAAATTTAACACATGGTTGAGGGGTGGATATAGTCCTAAGATGATCTTTCTACAGGAAAAGGTTGATTTTTCTATATGTAGTGAGGAGTAGATAAGCTGACAACTTAAGGTCTCTACCCTCCCTCTTTCTGGTAACACGGTAAAAAATACTGGATGCTGTCGTGATGTGCATCTTCTTGTATCTGTCAGAACAAGGGCATTGTACAATAGTCGCATGACCCAGGCAGGCGTCCACTGCGACAGATTTGAGTACAAAGTTCAGGCATCCTCCATCTTTTCCTCTCTCTCCCCTCTGTTCCCAATCTTGTTTGCCAGATGAAAAGTTCTTTAGTCTTTACAATTCATATCAGTGTTTCCTGCTGGTCTTCCTGTGTTTACAACTTGTTTTCGTTGTGCCAGTTTAGACATTTAAGTTTACTTTCAGAGTCTTTCAGCAACACATAGCATCTTAAGTACCCACATTTCTGCTAGTAAGAAAAATACCCTGTTGTAAGGAATATAGAACAGATGACCAAGTGAACCTCGTGTAGGGTGAGTATTTTATGGACATCATTGCTTACCTCACAAATATGTGCCTGTGCTTATTCATTTAGTTAGTAGTTTGGCTTGTTGACAAGCGCTCGATTACTACATGAATGAGTTTCTGACCAGCCTGTATTTCTGACACAAGAGGAGCTACTCCACTTACTGCACTGTAATTATTTAATGAGCTTCCTTACATTTGTATTTCTTCCTCAATGCCTGAATATAAATGCCAACTCAAATAAACATGCCTTGGTAAGCATTCTTGCTTCTTCCTTTGGGCTCCTTTGCTTCAGTGTAATGGGGTTATTCCCAACAGGCAATGGCCTCTTCTCTGCTATGTCAGTAATGCCAGCAGCTGTTAGACCAGCAGCCCTTTCCTTCTGACTTGCCTGCCCAATGGTGTGTAAAGGTTTTACAGGCCTTCACCCATAGTGATTACAGGGTCTGGGAGAGCAAAGCCAGCAGCATGGCATCAGCAGTTGACCAGGTTTTGAGTGTATCTCTTTATCCTCATCATCATCACAACATCCAACATCCTCACCACAGCTACGGGCTTTCAGGGTTTTGCTTTTCTCTTACTTGCCTTGTCTTTCTAATTGTCTGAGATAATGGTACCAATTATTTTTAATGCATGGCATTTTGAAATGAAAGTGAATTTCACTTGGGGATTTTTGCAAAATTCAGATTTTATAGTAAATGAGATTCAGAGGCCCCAGAAATGTCCTGAAACAAACTAGCTTTAGAAGGACTGCAGAAGGTGCATGTTGCTTTTGTTGCAGTCCATTCCAGCTCTTCTTCTGTATCACAGAAATGAGTTGTGTTTAGCTACACAGAGCCAGTTCCTTCGAAAGAGAGAGCCTTGGGTGGTTGTATTATCAAACAAAAAAATCTTGGCAGAAACTTACATTCTTAACACAGCCAAATATTTTGTACCCAAACTATTGTCCTCCTTCAAAACACTTGTGCATAGCATAACAAAATTACAGATTCCAAAACCCTTTTCATTGCAATTTTAATTTGATTTAGAGTTTGCATGCCTAATAGTATTTTTAATATGCATTTCTGGAATTTGTGGTTTGAACTTTGGTCTTCTGAAAAATAATAAGTTTTATATAGGCACCATGTGTTTGGATCTAGGTTTATTTTGACTGAAGGAAATGATTTGTCAAGACATTTTCTCTTAGTATTGCCATGAAAGCGTGTGTTTTCCGATTAATATACTTATGCTGGTTGTCCTTTCAGTGTGTCCAGTGTTATGCATGCTTGCTTATGATGAGTTTGTTGTCACCAGAGAAGTTATTGAGAAAGGGAGGCTTTGTTCAATAGCAAGCTCCTGAAGTTCAAGCTCTTCACGTAAGTCTTGGATTTTTCAGGAAAGGAGTGGAGCAGTTTGCTCTGGCAGCAGTGTTAAGAAAAGCAAAGAGCCATGAAAAGGAATAAAGCTAGTAATTCTTGTATTACCTCCAAGTGCCATAGCAGAGCATTTTGTTTTGTCAACTTCTATCTTCACCATCTTTGTGAGCAGTTATTTCTTTAACCTTGTGTCACTGCTTACAAAGTTATGGTATGAAATACTCTAATATTTTAGCAAGTAATAGTTCTATCTGACCTGCTTTGTAAGTAGATATTTAGGTCTTACTTAACTTCCTCATGGTATCTGTAATAAGAGTGGACTTCTTTTCACTTGAGGTTGATACTACGTTATACGCAGATAGTCTCATGTGGGAAAGTAAATAAACAGTCTTTGTAAAGTCTGGTGTATTGATTTAATTGGTCTCATGGTGTAAATGGACAGTTGCTCAGTTGCTCAATATAGCACAAGAATGGCAGGACACCCTGCTGAATTTTAGTATATATGCAATCTGTGCCATCAGTTGAATGAAGATGGCTGGCAAAGTGGGTGCAATTAAGAGAGTAAACACCCAGTACACAAATAGTCAGCTCACTGATACATCTATCTTAAGGTTTTCTTGGACTGGTTTCAAACTCCTGAGGAGTTCAAGAGCTCCCTGCCTGGGAGCAGCATTTAACCGGGAGCACAGTGTCACCAAAGGCCAGCTAGCCCGGAGAGAGAGCATGTGATCCCCCCGTGCTTGCTTCAAAGGGAGAAGTCTCTTCTGAAGGTTTCCAGTCAGAAGTCATGACAGAACTGCAGGACAGAAAACTGCCCAAAGACTAAGTATAGGGCAGCCACAATAAGGATCAGAAGAGCTGTTCCCTGAGGAGCTGGGGCCACAGGGATCAAAGATAGCTGCCGTGGTGGTGAAAGCAAAGGAACTGCGCGCCGCCCAAACACGGCTTGAGTGCCACTTCCATTCTGTCGAATGAATGCTGCCGAAAACCTACGCATTTGGAAGGGGAGGGGGCGGAGAGTCTAGAAAAGAGCAAATTAAGCTGTTCTCACTGTCACTTTTCAGAGCCAAACATTTTCAGTGTTTCATACTCAAAGGCATGCGGTGTTGTAACAAGAGCAATTGCACGGGCTCCGTTAACATCACATCCAAAGGCTTGGCAAAGAGTGGAGCAAAGCGTTATCGGGGTAGCGTGTTTTTTCAAGAAGGAAAGAGTGCTAGGAAACAGCAAAGTAATCAAACCTTTAGAAGTGGTGAAGAGGAAACTGATGTAAAGCAACACCTTCACATTTAAAGTTGAAACTTGGTTTTATGAAGTCTTAACTGCTGAAATGAAATGTTTGTGCCATTTAATGATAATTAGGAAAAAATGAAACAAGTATTTTGTTTGAGCTAAAGTTTCTCTAAATGAGCTACAACCCAATCATAGAAGTAATGAAAACTTTGAAGTGAAACAAGCTAGAAACTGTGATTTTATAATATAATGAACCTGACTTATTTTCATTGGATGAATTGTAAAGGATTATTCACTGGACTGGTGAAAACATATTATTTATGATTCTTTCCATTAGTGACATAAGGCAGGGATTCTGGCACATTTAGACTGGACTCCTTGCTTGTACCAGGTAGTAATTTACCCCCCATTCCTTAAAGCCTCATGCGTATCTGTACCCAAACTGTGCACCTACCCGAATACTCTCCTCCCACACTGGAAAAGGAAGGAAAGAAATGTAGAAGGGATAGAGGGAGAAGTCTTCAGGCCCCATTAGAAACTCCTCTAGATTTCAGTGGAAGCCATGAAGACTCCATATCCCTGGAAATGGTTCAGTATTTTTTAACTGGTCATCATTCCCATTGATTTCCTGTTCAGCTGCTATAGAAACCAGCATTTCATGAATATTTCTTTCTGAACTTCCTCATTAGTCTTCCTCTGGCAGCTCTAAGAGCTGACCACTGCTGAGGTGGACCGAGCAACTACAAATAATGCTTTCTTTCATTTTACAGGTGAATCGCCCTCACCCTGGTGATCATCCTCTTCTGATCATCTTTATGGTTGGTGGAGTGACAGTCTCCGAGGTCAAAATGGTGAAGGATCTGGTAGCAACACGCAAACCTGGTACCCAGGTAGAAACAGCTCAAATTGTTCCTATCTGAAAAAGATTAAGAAAATTCATGAGATAATGTTGGCTATAGCACTGATACCAAACCTAGACCAAGCCACAGCCACATGGACAGGAATGGCATTAAGATTTTGCTGCGAAACATCTGTAAGCAACAAGTGTTCAAGGTCTAAGGGTCTGGTTTTTGCATGTTGAAGTCACCACTGAAAGTTTAAACTCAGGTTGGAGACTTCCAAACAGACTGGCAATCTTCTGAAGGAGCTTTTTTCATGTCTCAAAAGATTCATATATTGTGATTCTTTATAAACAGAAATGCTTGCTATGTAGAAGGCTACAGGCTCTGTGGCAGCGTGTCTACAGGGCATAGCGCAGGGATGCTCAGAAGGAGCCTGCCAAGGGCCTGCTTACCATCTAATGACTTGTCAGTGGTGATCCTCCAGACAAGTTAATTAGCATTGAAACAAGATCAATATCTAGATACCCCCATCACTGAACCTCAGGACATTTTGCTTCTCTTCCATTTTGGAGATTAAAGTGATGCCTGCCTTCTACAAGCAGGTGCATGGGTGCAGCACCTTTGAGTGTGCCCATCCTTCTCAGTATTCCTGCTATTGCTTATGCAGTTTATTTTTCCTGCTCCCCCTCCAACCCCTCTGTTTCTTATTGTCTACTTTTAGAAGCAAAGTACTGATGTCCCCATTAGCCATGGAATAGACTTCAGCTCCTAACAGCAGGTGCTACGTTGAAGGGCACCTATGCTAGATGCCTTGGGTAGCATGAAGCAGGTGGTGTGGAGAAAGCCCTACGTCTCTGCAGCTCTTGGATGTGCTGTTGGACTCCTGGAGGGAGGATGGCTCCTGCACTGAAGCTTCAATAGTGTCTATGAATAGTGTCTGCTCTTCCACTCTGTCATCTGAATAGAGTAGGGAGGGAGAAGAGGAAGATGGATGGGCTCCAGTAGTGCCTAAGATGTTAAAAAATCATTGTTAATTATGGAGGAGTGTGTACAGGAGCAGTCAATATCTGCTGAGTAGTGCAGATACAAAGGATAATCCAAAAACTGTGAAGAGATGCAAGGAGTGCTGCATAACCAGCTGCATCATAAACACTAGTCTAGTTTCCAAGATGGCTTGTAAACATCTTGTATGCAATTCTTATGGAATGCAGCTTTGATTAGTGAGAGATCATTAGCAAAACGGAGCAAACCAAAGGCTGTACAGCCCCTGGGTTTGACATGTGTTTTCCACATTTCAGTTGTCTTTGCAAGGCAGTCTCAACCAGTGTTTTGTAAGATTGAGTACCATTTTTAACGATGTTTTTTCATCTGATAACACATTTCCTCCCAATTAGCCTATTGCTAATCTCCTCAAGAGAGTGAATAAAATTCTTTCCCCTCTTGAACAGGGATTGAATTGTGACACACTGATGGACAAGTTAATCCACACCCTAAATGTATTAATATACCCTGAAAGATAAGCACAGGGTTAACGAGCTGGTGGAGAACTATGCAGCAAGACTTTCGAGTAGCTTTCTAGATGGAATTGAGGCTTGACAGTGGTGACATGGGATCTGGTGTTGCATTGCTTTGGCTTAACCCCAGTGGCAGGTCACCCTCTGAGGCAGATTCCTAAAGATTTTTAGGCTTTTACTACATCTTGCCCTTTGTCCAAATGTGCTATGTTAGAGGTGAAAGGACTTTGGGGGAGTGTCAGGAGGAGGAAGAAAAAGAAGAAAAGAAGCAGTTGTGGAAATCTGTCATATAGAAAAGTTTATGAGTTTGTTGGATTTACCTGGATTTCTGCACTATGGCTGTGAATATGTGCCACCTGTTAGGGATTATTCTCTTTTCAAAAAGCCAGGCATTTGTCTAACTCGAGCCAGCATTTAACAGAGCTTTTTTGTGGTGTTCAGGCATTCAGCTTCAGACATCAGGGCAAGGGGAAGCTTTGGCCTCACAGGTCTGTTCCATTACAGACAAAGCACTGACATTTATACTAATTATTGACTCTTGGAGAAATAGAGAGATGTGTGGGTGCAAATATAAAGAACTGAGTAAAGTACCAGAAAAACTGGCAGGATACACTGGTTACAGTGTTCAGCAGTTCTTTGGAGTTGAGGCAAATGACATTTAAATGTGGAGTAGGAGACACGTTTCCATCCAGAGAACCGCTCTGCATCTGAATATGAATGACAAATTTATTTCTTATGGAGAAGCACAAAAGAAAATAGCATTTGCTATGCATTATTTGTTTGTGGATGGTGCTGAATAGCCTCCCTAACCTACTGAGAAGTATCGTACTATGAAAGGAGAAAAAATAGCTTTTTCTCCCTTTAATCAAGAGAGTGAAGAAGGGGAAGGAGCATGATGTTTTACCCTCCTTCCTCCCAACGTGCACAACCAGGCTGAGGCATACGGACAGATGAAAGCGTGGAGATGCACCATCAGATGTTAGCTGCAGCCTTCCCTTCCCTCTGCTTATGGGAGCTGCCCATTGCAGTGCAGTGGGTCAGGCCATGAGCTCCTGGCTCCTGTACCTTGGCTGCCAGCAGGAGGGGTATCCCTTCACGTAAACCATCAAGGACAGGCTTGCTGTACCAAACAGGAAGAAGGTCTGCAAAGGAGACATGCTGTCCTGAAGAGACCTGCCTGGAGAAGAGACAGAAATTTCTTATCTGGGCAACTGGGACTCCAAGAGGAAATTGCTTTTATCTGGCTGTGGCTATTGTTGATGTTTGGCTTGTAGACACAAAAGAGTTAGGTAATGTGTCCCTTCGTGTTTTTCAGAATTAAACTGCATTATAACAAGATGAGCACATACCGTGCTATGCTCTGATGTGTGCACAAAATAAGTAAGACAGCGTCAGCCTTTGGCATCCACAAATTACAGAGACAATTTTTCAGCCATAGGAAGGAGAAGAGATAATCAGTGTCAGTTTGCTGTGGGTTGTGTAGGAGGATAAGGGAAAGGGAGAAGGGAGGGGGAGACTATCATCAGTACAGATGGGATCTGTAGTAATATAACTCCAGATCCCTTTCATTATTTGAAGTGAAAAGATGAAAGAAAGAACAACAAAAAGTTGAAATGTGGTACTACCAAATTCTAAACTGCACTTGTGTTCTAATTTTTTCTTTCAAATCCCCTGCTATATTATGCTGTATAGACTACACATTTGGGCCATGTGATGAAGAGCACAAATGATTTGATAACTACTACAGGAAACAGACACGCACACAATCAAGGTTGTTGATAACTGTGCTTCCTCTCCTTGGATTTGCACTGAAGAAGCAAATGCATTTTCAAGTGAGCTAGTAAGATAAACCTGCTCCCAGGTCCCTGCCCGCTAGCCATTAGTCCTGATCCTGCAAATGCCACTGAGTTTGGGGCTTTCTAAGAGCTGTGTCCTTTGACCCCGAGTTAACTCCAAGAGCGTACGCGCTCCCTCCTTGCTTGATAGCTTTGCCCTGCAGAGAAGCCTTCACGCTAGGCACCTGCCTATTGTTTTTCACTCAGGAGAAACAGATAGGGTGTGCATCTACCAATGTGTGTATTGTCGCTGTAGTGAGTGACGGTTTCATTCATCAGACCCATCTTGGATTAAAAACTTGGCCAAACAAAAGCAATAGCATCCCAGCAGTGTCCGAGGTTGAGCGTTGGTCCTGATGTGCAGAAGAGCATGTGTCCTGTCCACAGGGACATTTCTGAACACGGACTGTAGTTCTCCCAGTAGCCGCAGCAGGCCAGCAACACTTCTGTAGTGCTTGCCTTGCCTTAACCAGAGGAAACGGCTGTCACTCAGAAGGGCCTGTTGGCAAACCCCTGTGCTATAGGAGAGGAAACTGCTGGTTGATCATCTGGTGCCTCACAGTAAACACAATGGCAGTCACAACAAACCACTGGGTAGGCTGTGGGTAGAAATGACTCAAAGCACACATTCATTACGAGTACAATGCTACCAGTCATTATGCTCCTTAAGTGATTTAACTACAGTTATTAGCAGGCAGACAGTTTCACTGGGCAAGCTGCATTGCCCTATCAGTAAACACCAGAAACACACAGCAGGTCTGGTGCTGTGTAAAGGGAACAGTTCGTATTCACAGCTCATTAATACTGCAGTCAGTCTCAGTCCCCTTAATTTTGACTTCTTGTTTCTTTTCACCCTTCTTTCAGGTAATTGTGCTCTCCTCAGCACTCCTGACACCACTCGGTGCTATTGAGCTGTTGTTTGCCACAGACCATCCCCAACCTGACACCGATATCTGACGTGGGAGGATTTGTGGAGAAGATGCCTTGGCTGGAAATGTCAAATCCCTGGTCTGTCACTGTTCCCAATAGCTTTCCCAAAAACAGCATGTCCCCTGCAGCAGTTCTGGTTCCAGCTGAAGCAGCTGGGTATCTGGCTGCAAGGGAACCAGTGCAGCTCACGGGGGGCTTTTAAAAATAGTCCAGTTGTCCAGTGAGTATCTCCCCTCCTTAAGGATCACACAATGTGGTGCTGAATCATCCCCCACCACTCTGCACAGGCAAGGATGATTGCTTATAGTAATTCCCTAGAAAAGGAGCAGCTGAGGATGAGGTGGGGCTGAATGTGCACTCCCTGAGCAGTAATTTTCCCTGCAAGTAATCCTGATGGTTTCGTGGGGGTTGCTTCTGGTGGCAAGTGCTGCTGAGGGAGGAAAAGGCCAGCAAAATCCACCTCTCTGTCATGTCACCTTGCAAAAGATGTGTGCCTTATACAGCATCAACAGCCTCTGCTCTTATTTCATCCAGAGGGAGGCCATGGAGCACAGCCCCAATTTAGCTGGCAGAGCAGCTCCCAGACCAGTGATGCTCTCCCAGCTGAACTGGTGGAAGCAGAGCAACAGAGTGGCAGAACGAAGGGCTGAGTTACGCAGTTGCTTCTCTAGCAGATTCCTATTTCCTGCTCTAGTTTATCCACCCACAGTCCCAGGAGAAAAGACTGTTTCTGATGGCACACTTCTCTGTAGTTTAACACAGGAGGACATATGGGCTGTGATGGGTTGATGTTAACCCTGGAAGAATCTTCCTCTCACATGCATTTAAAAAAGAAAAAAAAAAAAAGCATGTTCCCATTTTCAAGAGGCCGCATTGACAGATTCTTGAGCTGGATTTCTGAACAGCGTGATTAGAGAACAGCTTTTATTTTTCGTTTATGATCATGAAAGAGCTGCAATCAAATTCAGTTATGTAATTTTTCTTTACAAAAATTTGATATAAACTAGGATAAAAAAGCATCAGCCAATACCGATTGTGATTGTGTATAGCACAAAGACTTCCAAATTGCAACATAAAATGGTGGAGCTATGAAGCTGCATTCTCTTGGTTCATCTGAGGGATGCTAAGACTACAGCTTACACTAAGAATGAGAATGTGAAATCATATGTGAAGTTCACTCTAATGTATCATTCTTTCTGATGCCAAAGGAATAGATGAAATAGGAAGTAGCTTTTTAACCTTTGTTCAGTAGCTAGCTTAAGTTCTCTTAAATGTTTATAATGGTCTTCAGAAAAGGCTGCATTTTGATTTAAATTCACTTTTGAGTGACTAGAAGGAAACAAAGGACCAATTATAAAGCATGGACAATGTTGCCTCTATGAAAGAGAGATTTATGAGTGACTATAGAATGAAACTTTGTGCTATAAAAAATGAGAAATATTATGAGATTGCAATGTTAAAAGCTCAAGAAATATTTTGAGCAGAGCAACTCAAAAGCAAATAGCTTGTCTCTTCGTTTATTTTCTCTTTCCTTCTATACCATTTAATCTTAGAATACAGATGTTTTGTAAATTATTTAATCAATAAAGCAATGCTCTTACAGTGCATAAGCTCATTCTTCATCTCTTTCCCTCCTAGGACACAAGGCTGTGCAAGCCAGGACTGCATATTCCTGTGACCCCTTTTTTTTTTTTGCACTGATTGCCCCTAAGAACCAAAGCCTTCTGTCCTGGGAGGTGTCCTGGAGGGGCTTCCACACTCTGCTGGTGGCAGAAAGCCTCTCCTCCCTCCAGTGGCCATTGCTGACCTCTGTCTGCAGCCCCAAGCGAGTCCAGGTACTCGTACCTCTGAGCTGCTGCTGCTTTCCTGAGATGATGGAAGCTGGCACTTGTGGTCTTCTCTCCCTCACCTGTCTTTCATGAGATGCTTTCAGGTCTCTGACTTGGCTATCTGAGGACATGCTCTATCAGGTAATGAGAGGGGGGCTGAATTTAAGCAGATGCTGGTGCTCTTGCATGTCCTGTTGGTCAAGCAGCTCCTCTGGCTGAGGCAATGAATGGTTTTTCAGGCTCCCCTTTGGAGGGATCTTTTCAGCCAGTGGAGCCACAGCTGTGGAGACCGATGCTTCGACCCAGCCATCTCGTACTCAGTAGCTGAAGAGATGAAAGCAGATGGTAACAAAAAGCCTGCTCCTCTTCTAGAACAAGACTGGAGTGGGGTCTTTTCAGTGGCCCCAGTGGAATAATTAGCTCCTTATTTGTAGAAAACAGCTGTAGTAGCTACACATAGCATGTGCTGGGGAAAAGGCCAGGGTGATGAGTGGTCTCCTACCAGTCACATGTGAGTAGGAACAGCACAGAAGGGACTTTGCTTGGGCAGGTGCAGGCCCACAGCAAGGAGTGCCTAAGCCCTCTGCATGTGACACTAAGCTGTATTCGTCAGGTATGGGGTGGAGAAAACACAAGGCCACCCGTAGCACATGGGTTTGCTACAGGAATAAGCAAAACAGTATTTGGTTATAAGCTCAGACTGGCTGGGCAAGCTGTTGTGTTTGTATTTTAGTCTTAAATTGCATGGCTAGGTGAGGGTGGTAAGCTCGTGTCAAAAAGATTACCATCAGCAGGACCTCGTCAGTGTTTTCCTACACCACTTATTACAGCTGTGTGCTAACCATGGGAGAGCCTGCATGGCAGCCACTCTAGTCCCAGCACAAACATCCCCCTTGGGAGGGCTCACGGTAAAAGCACTTTAAACGTGAAAAAAAACAAGTTGAAGGCTTGTAGTAATTTGATTAGATTCTTCATTGTCATACCCCCCTCTATATAAAGCTGTTTTTTTTAAAGAAACTGGAAGTCACTTAAAGCACTGTTTTGCCAGATACTGACCTATCTCACATTGTTATTTTCTCTCTGGAGTTTTTGTTTTTTTTTTGACAAGGGGATATGAAGGATCTAATTTTAATTTGAAAGGACTCCACCTTTTTTCAGTTCCTCTTCTAAAAGAATTTTGTAAAAGGAAGTTGTAAAACAGTTGTGAGAGCTTCCCCCCTGCAGATTATGCTAATAAAGCAACAGTATAGGCAGCAAAGGCCTTCTTACAGCTTCTGTGCTGTATGTTAACTACCCTGAAAAAACAATTACTGCATCTCAACACTTCAGTGGCTATTACTAATTGTTTCTCACACACAGGAAGAACACACAAGAAAACATGCAATTCAAAAATTTAATGTTGAAACAGGCAGTAAGAATGAGAAGTCCACTCCATATGAGGAGTAACTGTACACAAAATAAATAAGTTACAGTTTAAACAAAAGCACAACTGGCTTTTTAAAGTGCATGTGTGTAAGGCCTTTAGCCTGTGAACTCTATTGGCTCAATGTAAAAAAATAAAAATAAAAAAAATAAGTAAAATAAGTCAGCCACACGTGTTTAAGGATGAACAGGGACTGGCTCAGCTCTGAACAAACGACCAGCATCATTGCCTTAGGCCAGCTGTGTTTCACATGGAGCTGAATCACAGCCGGGTTCTTTCTCTGCCTGTTGTACACTGGAGAGAGAGGGAGAGAAAAGTGTCCTACACTGGCAGCTGTAATGGACTATCACTAACTCCAGGCTCATTCCTCAAAAGCTCTGTGTTAGATCATTTAGTCTGGACAGTATTTTTGTTCTGGAACAGTAAAAAAAACCCGCAAGTTATTTGTAATTAGATATGTTTACACCCTGTGCACAATAGTTTTGCATACAAAAAGTCCGGTCAAGTTGTCAGCACTAACAGAGCTAGTAAAAACAAACAAACAAAAAAAAGACCATTGTTTACAGTCTTGATACCCAGTCATGTCCACATATTTTACACTTATTTTTACAGAATGGTTTCATGTTTGCTTGTTTTGAAATACATGGGAAATAAACAGCTCTTCTGTGCAATAAAATTAAACAGATACATCATGCTGTCCTTCATCCAAGTGAAAACACAGTAAGACTCAAGTGGTTATTTCTGAACAGCGAACTGCAGTTCAGGGTGTTTCCCTGCTCAAGTACAAGTTGAGAGTTACAGCTAAAAGGTTGTCTCTGCACAAACATTAAGCCAGATCTGTCCCATTGGAGAAAAGGCAAACTGAAAGCGTATTTCATTTACGGGAAAGTTCCATTTCCAAATGAAAACACTTGTTCTACAAGTTACATCCTAGAACCATTTCAAGAGTTTTGGGGGATTTTTTGTTTTTGTTCTTTTCTGATCTGCCACTGTTCCTTTTTAAGCAACTTCTTGCTTCCATAGCCATGCAAAATGCTACCTGAACCATCCTTCTCTCACAATGCCTTGGACTCTAGATGTGCCAGTGTTAAACACCCCAGGTTTCAAATTTGGGAGAAACGTTGGGAAGACCAACGCCTCCGCCTGGCTCTGCTGTCAAACAGAAGTGACAGTCCTCACTTTAGCAGACAGAGCTTGCTTAAACCTTCTCTTCAGATCTTGCATGTTGGGCGATTTTGGCCGTGGAATAAGAGAGGTTCTCCTTCTCTCAGGGGTGCTGGTGGTTTGTTGTTTGCTGACTTCTTTACAGAGGACATGGAAGGCATTGAAGACATCGTTATAGTTTTCACTGACAGACACTTCGTAGAAAGTACAGCCCAGCATGTTGGCCAGCTGAAGTCCATGCTGAGGCTCCACCTCTTTAATATGCAGGAGATCAGCTTTGTTTGCTACGATGACAACAGGGACGGTGTTTCCTGGGTGCAGCTGTCGAACATGATGGTAAAGGTGACTGAGTAGTTCATAGCTCTTATAATCTGTGATGGAGAAGACAATCACCAGGGCATCTGCCCAGCGAATGCATCTGTTCAACTGCTCATTACAATCCAGACTGTGTTCATGGATCTGAAAAATGAATGGTCTCAAATTAGATGGCTGAAGTAGCAAAAGACTACAGGAACCTGTCTTTAAAAGTCTGTAAAGCTAAATAGCATTTTACAGCTTCAGACGTATGTATCTGCATTTCACATTGTAAGTACAAACTTAATCTGGGCATGGTGAATAAATACATATGTTGATTCAGCTGCAAAAAGCTGGAATTTAACACTGGAGTTTGCTATACTCAAATGGAAAATTGACCTGAGTAGTTCTGCATGCAGAGAAAGACTTTGTAGTTCCACAGAATGGGAAATTAACTGGCTAGACAGTAAGTCTGGGGAAGCAAAGATATGAGCTGGAAGCATTTAGTCCTGGAGTGTTGCCCAGTTCAAAAAGGCAAGAATCCAGCATTACTCAGGTCTATACATTCAAAACTTCAATTTGTAACATCCTAATGAGTGCAGCCCTAATATAACAGACTTAGCTTTCTACTATACAAATTTATGAGTTTTGTTGGGTAGTAGTCATGACATTTTCTTTTACATGTGTACTATATTAGACAAAAAACAAACTCTTTGTGCAAATGTTCCTAATATACAGGAACAAGACACTCGAGTAATTCAGCCATTCCAAACTAATGGGCCTCCACTGTACAAATGATTCACCAAAACAGTGGGCCATTTCTTTTTACTACCAGTATACTACAGGCACCCAGCACATCCAGCTTGGCTGGTTAAAAGCCAAGTTGCCAGCTCTGCCACACAGAGCACCGCACGCTGAAATGGACAGCAAAATATTTTCTAGGAAGACCAGAACAAGGTGCCGCACACAGAGGGACACACACACAGACTCAGGGCTGCTTTGGTGAAATGCATGGATGCGCCTAACTCACCTGGACTCCCGGGGTGTCTTGCACTTGTATCGCCAGCATCTCTCCATCTATCTGGATGTGTCTGCTGTAGAGATTCCCTAGCAAGAACACCAACAGGTTCATAAACGCAGTCACCACCCCGCAAACAGACGAGTGCTGCTTTTGCTGCCCATTAGTCATGCAGGGAGAGCTGCATCGCTATTTTTGAAGTGAGGGACCAGTGTTAAGGCTTATTTTTTTTTCCATTTGTAACAATGTTACTAGGAGCCCAAGATTTATGATTATTTATGATACTGCTAGAAGCCTGGGATTTAATCAGGCCTTGACTTACTTTGGAGCTTGGCATTTAGCATTGCGCAACCTGGAGCTCAGTCACTCCTCAAAGACCATCTTAACTCAGGTGCTAGAGGTAACTGTGCAAAGCACCCAGCTCTGCTCACAGGAAAGCCGCCTGCCTGTCAGTACTGTTGCCCCTCAGCAAACAGTTTCTCCAGCAGACTATTTACGAGCTCTCAGCCGGCCGCGCGGTAGGATCTGGGGGGTTCCCTGGTGCCCCCCCAGTCACTCCCTCAGCAGGGGGCTGTGCTGTAGCCTCCCCCGAGTTTAGCTTCCCGCCGCACCGCACCGCGGCTCAGCATCGCCTCCCGTCCCCCCGTTAAGCTGGCGCTGCCCGCACCGTTCGGCTGCCGGCACCGAGCTCGCCGAGGGTAGAGCAGATAGACGAACACTAGGCTTCCACAGCGTTCTCCTGTTTTAGGCACAAAGCTCCCCAGAGAGGGCCGCTCTCACCCCTAAGGCGAATCCCGCGGGGGGAAGGAGCCGCCCAGCGCCCCGCACGCCGCCCCCCGGCCGCCTACCTGCGTTCCTCTCGTAGTCGCCGATGAAGCGCCGCGTCAGGAACCGCACCACCAGCGCTGCGGGCGGGCACAGACAGGCGTTAGCCGCGCTCCTCCGCCTACCACCACCTCCGCCGCCCCCGGCCGCGCTCCCCCTCACCTGTCTTGCCCACGCCGCTGCCCCCCACCACGGCGATCTTGACGAGGCGAGGCCGGGCAGCGGGGCTGCCCTCGCCGCCGGGCGCGCACTCCGCGATGGTGCCCCGGCGGCCACTCAGAGCGCCCGGCAGCCCCGAGCCCCGCCCCGAGCCCCGCCCCGCGCTGAGGGGGCTGAGGGGGGTTGGGGCGGAGGCGGTTAGAAACGGGGGCGGGCGCCGGGCTCGCCTTGAGCTTCGAAGCCTGGAGCCGCTACCCGCGGCCGGGCGGCCCCGGCACCTGGCGGCAGCTGACCGAGCGTCCCTGGGGAGCTCCGTCCTGCCGGGCTGGCTCCTCAGCCACCCTTCGGGTTTCACCCTGCCGGGGCTCGCGAATTCCGCTGCCCCGCAGGGAGCGGCGTTGACCTGTGCTGCCCCGCGCCCCTGTCCGCCCCTGGGGAGCCTCCCGGTCCCTCCCGCCCTCGGCAGGCGCTGAAACACCGCCCCGGGCGGGAGCGGGCTGAAACACGAGGTGTGGCGGGTGCTGAGAGGCGAGCTGGGGCTGAGGGCTCCAGGCAGAGCACCTCCGCTGGGGGGGGTCCGTGCTGGCTCACCTCGGCTGCAAGGCACGGAAACACGAGGGGAAACGTCAAGTAAATCAGGGGTACGGCGACGGTTAAGGGCACAAGGGAGGTGCTGGTGAGGAAGGAGGAATGTAAATGAGGGGTGGGTGGGAAACAGGAAGGCGCCAGCCTGGAAGCAGGGAGCGGCTGACCACCTGAAGCGCTTGCTGGCCTTAGAAAGGAGCCAGAGCAACAAAATGGAGGAATAAAACCTGCCCGCGTGCGAGGCAAAGGCCGCGAGGAGGGAGGAAGCAGAGCGGGATGAAATCACCGTCCCCATTCACGAAAGACAGAACCCATTGTAAAGGCCACCAGATAACAGCGTGAATTGTGCAAAAAGAAGAAGGAATAGACCCAACGTGTTTGGCTTAAAACCACAGCAGCGGAAGTGTTAAAAGAAAGTCAGGGTATAACCGGCTCTGTTGGTGGCATTGGCCAAAGCCAGTCACCTCGCAGCAAACAAGCATTCATGCAGAGCTTTCTATGAGCTGCAAAGTTATATTTGCATATGGAAAGAGATATCTCAGATATAATGAAGCAAATTGCTGCTCCTCAGTAGCTGCTGCTTTCACAGATATAAATGTGAGAGTAGACACTCTGAATAGCAACCTGGGCTGGGTGCAGTGCTGGATGCGACAGAGGGACGGATCTCCTTGCCAGCCACCAGCACGAGAAGAGATGATGATGTTTTAGATTTGTAAGTAGCAACGATGTTGTAAGGCCACTAAGGTCATAGAAAAAAATCGCTTGATAGATTTCAAGTAGATGCAATTTGAAATAAATGGACGGGTAACAAATAGGTCTATAAAAAGGCATTCTAAGTGAAACGCGAAAAGAGGCAGAGATCTAACTAGAAAAAAATCAACAAGGCTGAAGGACTCACAGACCTGAGTACAAAGGAAACACTGGACTTCTTTATGCCAGAGCAGCAGAAATGATCTGGACATTGTATCTTATGCAAAGGGGAAGGGTTTCACAGAAGATCTTCTGACAGCTTGATAACTAATGTCACTGGAAATAGAAAGCCTGAGGTAATCATGAGGAAGAGCCCTCACCTAAGAAAGTTTTGCCTTCAAGATGGGGAAATACAGAAGGTAAGCAATGATAGATAGCAGCAGTTATTTCAACCAGGGAAAAAGAAACAGGGTTGCCATGCAGTGAGAAGGGCATACAGATATAAGGAAGTCTGGCAGTATTTCCAAAACCAATGAGCATTTTGTCTCCATTTTTAATAAAGAGGATTAAGTGAAAGATGGGAGCAAAAGGAGGATGAGTAATGGGAAGAAAGTCATGGGTAATTACTGCAGTGGGGGAAAACAAGCTGTCTTTTCCAGACTGCTGACAGACCAAGTGTGTGAAGATGAGGGTGGAAGGAGAAAGAAGTCTTACTGTAGCTCTCAACTCGTTCTGGAACACCTGCATTAAAGAAAGGGAGGGAAATGATTCACAATAATTTGGACAAATTTTGAAAGAAAGAATAATGAAAGATATGTGAATAAATGGGATAAAATGAAACATGGGATTGCATGAAATGTTGCTTCAGAATGATATCTTCCCCTGATACAACTTTGTTTCCCTTTTCTTCAAAGGAAGGAAACGTGGTAGATCTCTTCCATTTGGGTTCAATAATACCCAATAGTGCCCAGACAGGAAATGGTTGTTTAAACAGAAGAACGTGGGGATTGGGAGACAATGACAGAGGGGTGTTCTATATGGGAAGTGGCAGACTGGAGGAACGTTGCTCTGTGGGATTCATCAAGGCTTCTGTCTTCCTCCATATTTTCCTTACAGTGGTGTCATCCAGAACATGAATGTGCTAACGAAATCTACCGTTGGCAGAGCTGGGAGACATCATCAGTTCAAACAAGGGTGGGAATAATATGCTGGAGAAACTGGGTGCCTTTTAGAACTAGATTAATTAAAATATAATTACATTTGATAACATTAATGGCTTGTAGAGATTAATCACAAAAATTTCTTCCATCAGCTATGAGATCAGCACTTGGAAAAGAAAGACTAGTTAATCACAAGATGAGTAGGAGTCATGTAAACAGGCAAATATAAACCCAGTTATGTCAAGTAAGTTATTTCAGAAAATATCTGAAATATGAAATATGATTCTGTCAGTCTCAGGAAAGAGTAAATCAGAGCAGAACAAGTATGGACAAAAATTACTCTGATGATTAAGAACTGGACAGACAGTTTCAGCAGAAAATAAAAACACCTGGTGCATTCAGTTTTGCAAGACAAAGAAAGTGGGGCTTGGGGAAAGAGGGCCCAGGAAAGCCTGCTTAAGACTAAGGGCCAATGTCGGCACGAGAAGTGGGTATAAACTCATTTCTGTGGTCAGAGTAGCAAAACAGTGGACCAGCCCTCTAACAAGAGCGGCAAGAGCAAAATCAAACCTCATTTCTTTTAAACGGGGCTGGAGTTTATATAAGGGATTATAAAATGTGGTTGACTGTGGTGGCAATGAGACCGGATGGTCGAGAGGTCCCTTCCAGGGGCCTCTAGAGAATACTCTCATGCCACTACATAAATAAATATTTAGGCCCAACATGTAACAGTGTGTGCAGCAGTAGTATCTCCAATGCATAGAGAGATATGGTAGAAGGGGAAATCAGAAAGGGTGATGAAAATGAGACGATGCCTTGATAAACTGTGAGGATATCAATAGTATTCTCCATTTTATGAAGGAGATGATTAATTAAAGACAAGCTGAAAATGCCAAAATAACCAGGGAATGGGATCTTCTCCCTCTGTCTCAGAACAGAAAAAGCAAAACAAGTCAGTGAGACTGAAAGGTGAAACTTCTGGAAAAGCTGAGATAGAAAACATTTTTGTAAATGTATGTAACTGAGCTCTGAATTAATTGTTACAGGAAGGCACTGGGATAAAAATAAGATTTGCAATATACAAAGCAGTACATTTATAGATTATGAGAAAATGCTGTTTTACAGTATTTTATGCTAGCATAAAATTCGTAAGCGGCAGTAAATTACTTTCCTCAACTTTTGAACCGATCTTTTTAGTATTAGGGACCAGAAGGAACTCTAGTACAGTGGGGACACACTTCCTCATCCACCAGTCTTTTTAATACAATTTAATTCTTATTAAATTTAATTTATTAATACAATTTAATTCTTAACCTTTAATGCAATTTAATTCTTACGTCTTCTTCCTCTAAGCTATGTGGAAGTGACTGCTGTCAGAGACAAGGTCTTAGCCTGCATGGTCACAGGTCAGAGCTGGTGTGAATGCACACTTCCACAAGTTAGGGACGCATTTCCATAACCAATGCCAGGGGAATTAAACTTACTTTGTTATCTAGTGCATTGGTAATTAAATTCTAACATATGTCTTTAAAGAAACAAGTGGCCTGGACAAAATGTTCAGAAACACATGGGTGCTCATTCCAGATAAGTATTTACGTTCAAAGCACCATGTATTCTTTGGTTTTATAGGAGTAAATACAAGGAAATTCTCTGTTCATGGCACAGTGAATACGTTCCAAGCTCGCAAAGTCTAGCGTGAAGCCGACCAACCCCTGTGGAAAGCCAAGGAAGAAGTGGGTTTACCCACTCCACAGGCACAGCGCTGTATCACATCACCTTCCACGAGCAGAACAAAAGAGGGAGGGAACAGAGGTATTAAAAGAAACTACATAAACAGGAAAACAACTTCTCTCTGCACTGGGAAAGATCATCTGGCCACGAAGGCCAAGAGTGAGATAGGATCTTCATTCCAGGGCAGAGAACGTGGCGGGAGGGAGGGGCGCACTGCAGGCACCCTCACCTACCCACGTGCCCTACGCAGTTTCTATAGCAGCACAACAGCAGACATATTTCTCGTTCCACAAGAAAGCCTGACTAATGTTCTGCAATTATATTAGTCTGCATTTTAATCAGATTTTATCTTCTCTTGAGCTTGCAATTTTTTTTCTCATTTCCTCCTTATGTAACGTTCCCAAACTCTCATCCAAGAAGTGAAGAGCTAAGGGTTTTCTTCTCCTTTCGAGGCTGCCCATCTGCTGCCAGTATTTTTTCATGCTGGTTTGTGCCCCCACAGTACAAGCAGCTGATCTGCACACGGAATGCCAGTTTGATCTGAAAAGGGAAGGAAAAAAACCCTGATGACGGAATCTCTTAAATTAATACAAGCTCTAATGCTTCATTCTAATTCTCATATGTATGAGAACACTTAGCAGAATTTTTGTTGTCCATTTTAGGAATGCCTTGGGATCTGTATTAAGCCATCTAAAGAGCTGTGGCAGTAAGTGCCATTGCCAGCCCCTCTACATCCCACCTTGTGTTACAACAGGCTCGGTTTGTCAAGGGGCAAAATGCCTGGCTTACATTCGGAAAGGTCACTGTTAGGTCCTGCTGTGCCAGGCAAAACTCAGACAGATGCCTAGACTGGCCAAGGAGCGCTGGGGCTGGTACAGCTCCTCGCAGCTGCTGAGCAAACACAGAGCTTTTTGCTCACACCATCTGCAAGTCCAGCCTCTGCCCATCCTTTAGCTCGGACTCGTCCCGCAGAAGTCCCGTCCCTAAAGCTGCGGACAGGGAAGGCAGTGCTTCGGCAGCTGCTTTTCCAGATCTCAGTCGTCGCCTTGGGGCTGGCAGCCACTGGCCCCGCAGCCCCAAGGGTGAGCATCAGCCAGGCTGGCACAAGCCATCGAGCATGGACTGGGCTGCCCTTCTTCTGCAGCGGAAAGATACTGGAAGCTTTACCTTCCTAATACGATCGCTTTAGCAAGAAGGTTGTATATTCAAGTCATGCCTACAATCTACAACAGAGTTAAGATGAGTGAATGTGTAGGTTGCAAAGCCAAAAGCAGAAAATATAGGAAATGCCGGAAATAAGATTGCCTGGGCAACATTAACTCATCCTCCCACATGCATATGCATTTTGTTACAGCCTTAATTGCACAATGTCATACCATTACACACTGTCTCCTGTCATACTGGCAGCCTGTCTTCTATTTGCCTGTGGGAACAGAGCACCTAAATATACTTGAAGATCTGGTTGTTATTCAGCATCTCTTTTAAATCCTCAGTTAATCAGCCTGTGGTGCAACATATGAAGTATTCCCTTCATACAGTAATTACTAACTCTTTTGCAGGCTAGTCATGGCGTATAGCAAAGTTGTGTGAGGAAATTTCAAACTGTAAGTGGACTGGGCTGCATAAGTCATGCCACTTAAACCGCTGTCAGTTGCTACCTCATCCTGAGACACCTAAGTGCTCTATATGCTAAATCTCTATATTCTGTTCTGCCTGAGGCCAGAGCTCATTGGTGATGCTTTGTGAGGGATGTATTTTTAGGTTTCTAAATAAGCAAGCACTGCTGCCTATGAGGCAGCCTTAAATAATTTTTATTCATCAAAGTTTCAGAATAGTCATTAGCATTCACACAATTATCACACAGGCAGTTGACTGCAGATAGGCAGCCAAAAATTGTCAAAGAAATGACATTCATTTTTATTAGCAAAAAAAAAAAAAAAAAAAAAAAGGGAGACTTTGGAGCTACTGCAACACCCAGCATTTTAACAATCCATTTTTCAACAATGCACTGTTAGGATGGCTAAACATGCATGAGGATTAAACACAGGAAGCTTAAGAGCAGACTCTGTCAGCTATGTTTGTTTTCTATAAATCCCTTTGTGATTATGATGAACTGCACCATAACAGAGAAGGGTAATTTAGTGTTATTGTATAGATGACTCATATAGTCTCTACAGTTTGACAAGAGCAGGGTTTTTTCTAAATAAAGAAAGCAGTCAGTCCAAAAATAGAAGTAACACTCAGAAGAATGCAGCTCCTGGAGGAATTACAAATTCCAGCTACCAAAAACACAGAGGTTGGTATGCTGGGGCATCTCTGCTGAGGATATTGTGTGAAAGCCATTAATGCTTCATCTGGAATGTAAATCTGTGCCGTCCAAATGGGATTTAAGTATTTCAAGGTAGGACTTCAGCTCCTGGCTGGAACCGGTTTTAACTGGTTGTGCAATTTTCATGGTCGTTTTTCTATTTGCTTTCTTGCTCAGAGCCCAGAGTTATTTGCCCTGCTACCTGCGGCGCTCCGGCGTGGTATGGCTGGAATGGGTCCCGAGGCTAGGAAGGAAATGGGGCCCTCGTCCTGCCAGCCGGCCAGCTTTCCTCCTCTCTTTACCCCTGGTAGGGCCTCCCTGGCCAGCAGGCTTCAGGGTAATTGCACTGCTTGCAGACTCGAAGGTGACACGGCCACTGCAGTGTATTCAGCTGCACGCTTTAAGGTTTAACACCATCTTGGTGATAGGAAGAGAAGCATAGATTCCAGATAGAAGGAAAGCAATTTCACTCGGTTCTTATGCTACACCAGATCACTTTATTTCCCAGCTTTTCCTTGCTCCCCAAAATATCCAGGGACTTTGAAAAGAAGTGCATTCATTTGACTGAAATATCCTGGAGATGGGTTTCTGTGGCTGACCTACCTTTATCAGAGTCTCACTAACTCACTAAATTCTAAATTCTTAAAAAAAAAAAAAAAAGAAAAGAAAAAGACTCAATATACCAATCCATTAGTCTTTTGTTGTTGTTGTTTTTACCATGAACAAATAACAGAAATCTCCACCAAATAAGCAAGGAAAAAACTAACAGAGAACCACTTATTTTTTAGCTTCCAGTACATCTAAAAAACAATAGAGCACAAGAACGAGGAAGAGGTGAGCTAGGAGCTGTAAATGTCAGCGCCTGGGATGGGCTGTGCCAGAAAGCCCAGTGCACAGACACACCAGCTTTATCCAGCTGCCTGGAAATCCCTTGTAAGTCAAGCCAGGTTGAAACTACACTGTACAAAATAGACTCTATATCTGATGGACCAAGTCAGCTGGATAACAGCAGAGAAACTTCCAATCTAGTTCTGTTGTAAGTAGATTTAACCTCATTTGTGATGCCCAGAGAGTCACCCTGTTACAGAACTGCCGCAGAAGGGATGCGAATATGGCACAGCAATTGCCCCGTGTCAGACAGGAGGGACATCTTGAGCTGGAGGCAGCCTTACATGTACCAGCAAGCAACTGGGCTCTTCCAAGGCTCAGTGGACAGGCTGCCAGTGGACAGGCCACCATTTAGAAAGCAGGACTGGGCTTGGTTTTGCTCCTTTTGTTCTGTTACAAAATATAAAAATCCCTGCAAAATAACCAAAACAGCCAAGACAGCCAGTGGCTCATCCTCATCTCAGTATTACTCGTGCTTAGACCTGATGACAGCTCTCAGTGCTTTTTGCAGCAGGGATGCTTCCCCGTGCTTGGAGCAGGTTGCAGAGCGATGCTGTGCCACAGTGTGACCTAGCTACGAGTGGGCTCCATCTGAGCTTAGGACTCCTCTGACTCCTTACATTAACTGGCAAAGGGAGGATAATCATATGTACCCTACACCAGAGCTACAGTCTCCTTTAAATGCCAGCTTGAAACACGCTACTTCTTAAATTTAAGAGGAAAGGGCATTTGAATGCAAAGTACCATCCTTTATTGATTAAAGTATTTAATGCACCATTATATGCTACTGTACTACTGGTGCTATTGTTATAAGGTATGTATTTTGCTAAAGGTTTGGTCCCACCTCCATTGGCAATCGTAACAAAGTTTACATTAATTCCCATGATGCAGGAATAGAATTATGCACTACAAAATGCATTCCCAGGTTTAGTCTGAAGTTGGGAAAAAAAAAAGAACAAACCTGTGTCCAGAAATTCCGGGGAAAATATATGCTTCTTTACAGTTGCATTTGTAGAACAGACAAAAAGATTTTGTTTATTTGAAAAAGAATTCTGATCAAAACTGACTTGTAACTGAAGATATTTCAAGTTGCTGAAATGAATACTAAGAATCAGCATCATTGTTCTTGGCATAAAAGAAAAACTTGCTAAGAGCATGTGGAAGAATCTGTGTACTAAGTTAGGTTTGAAAGCAATTCCAACTACAATCAACTGCTGAAAAAAAAAATGACAATGTTGCAATTTAATACATACTGGGCTTTTACTGAGTACTAGGAAAAGACTCGCTGTATCTGAAGGTCTAACTACAAAGAGTAGTAATTCTCCCCAGGAGTTACTGCCAGTGTCTCTCCTGAATTACCTTGGGCATGAAGGGGAATAGCTTTTGCACGACAATAGTTGGGAGATCCACTCAAAGGAGATATTATTCCAGCCATACTACTTAGCTATAGATGTAGACAACAGCTGGCTCTGCTTAGAATCACACATTCTCTCACTTCTTGGCCTCTAAAATAGCTGAAACATCACAAACTGATAACAGGATTTCTAAATGAGAAGTAGAAGTATTTTTCATTAATATTACATGCAGCCATGAATAAATCATTAACACGTAACTCGACTGTTTTTCACTTGTATCTGAGCAGTAACTGCAATCTCAGCTGTTTCAAAATATGTATTCTTTCAAAATACCAGAAGGCAGTTCTGTACATAAAAGATTCATTCTCTTCTGGAGTATGAATCAGCCATGAAAGAACTGAAGTTGCAATTCATTCTCCTGTCTGCTCAGCAAGCAGCAGAACTACATTATTACTGATCTGGGACAGATGATAATGTTATAATTAACCCTGAGATAAAAAATCCTGAAAAAAAAATCAGTGCTCAGTAAAAATATTCTGGGGGAAAAAAAAGAGCAACCGAGTGAGACTACAATAGAGCATAATTTTCTCTAACTCCACTCATGCAGTATTTTCTAAACCAACATTTACATTTATTAATGAATGTCCCACTTTCTTTGACTAGCAAATCATTTGACTGCCGAAGTAGAAGCCTTTGTTCAGAGTTATAATAAGCAATTGCATTTACAGAAAGTAACATTTTTTTCAAGACTCTCTGGAAGCTGTATAGCAGCTCCTCTATGACAATTGAGTTTACGATTTTTCCTAACACTAGGACAGACTGTCCTTTAGCTGGCAAAGAAATAACACAATAAGCAGGGATATTTTATATATCATTTCTTATTCTTTCAAACAAAATACAGAGGCAAACTATGCAAGTCTTGATTTGCGTTTCAGGCTTGTAGTTCCACTTGCACTTGAAAAAGTGCCCAACGTTTTTAGGGAAAGACTTATGAATGAAAATATGAGAAAAGAAGACTGCAACAAGTAGAGAATGGAAAACCAGTTCTGTAAAGGAAACAAATCGCAACTGGCACTTGGGATGGGAAGACAGGAAGAGGCTGGTTAAAAACCTCCTGGTAGTACTCCAGAAAGTGAGGGGCCTGGAAAGAACACATTCAGCCTATAATATTTCGCAGTTCCTAATGTGTAGGTTTCCTAAAAGGAGTGATAGCACTGTAGTTTGCGGGTAGTTGCTTCAGCCATTACATCCTGAGGTTTGTCAGTCCCCAGCAGCTGCGGCAATGATGTGCAGCACAATTCTCGCACTGCCAGAGGAGCTCTGCTGCCAGCCCCCTCCTGCTCGGCTGGTGGCCATTCACTGCTGCAGCCGAAGCAGCAGAAGGAAAGGCAGACGCGATTCATCTGCATCAGAAAACAGATTAGCTTTTGCCATGAGCAGGGAAGTGTATGGGCAGCTGGAGGTGGAACGAGGAGAGCAGAAGAAGTAATAAACCTTTCTCTTTTGCTCACTTCAGCTCAGTCTCAGTGCATATCCAGATCCAAAGCTTACTGAAATCACTAGGGCTTCTTGAGCTCAGTGGCTTTGGGTCAGGGCTTCTAGGAGGCAAGTGTGTCTCCCTAGGTCTGAGGCATCCAAAGCTGACTTGTTTGAGTGCCACCACTGGCAGCAGTAGGTAGCAAGATGAAGAGATGGCAAACACCTCAGACAGCAGTGACCATGGAGCCTGCCACTGATCGCACCTCAGGACAAAGCATGGCTGGTCCCCTTGCTCCATCCTTGCACCACCCACCCTAACATCAAGACAGGACCAACCAAATTCCACTCCAAACTCTTGGGTGCCCCGAGCCAAAAGCGCAGCTCCCGCCTTGGCAGCACCCCTACAGACTTCGGGGCCCATCTGCACCAGGCCACCCTTGTGTCTGAGGGTTTGCCGGGCCAGAAGCCAGAGCCCCCCCGACCCTACTGGTGCTGACAGGACACCCGAGGCAGCTGCTGGCTGCCTCCCCAGAGGCACTGAGAGCAGAGTAGAGCAGAGCCAGCCCCAGCTTTGGCTGCCAACCACCTCACGGTCTCACCGGTGGTATGGGCACTCGAGTGCAGCGGTGATGCTGTGCGAGGCGAAGTGGCCTGTGTTCAAAGTCAGGAAGCCCTGGCCGTCAGGCCAAGCTGGTCTGTTTGCTCTCACAAGGGCTGTCTGTTTTTTCCCCTCAGAGTCTTTTCACAGATTTTCCCCTGGCTAATTATCTATGAGTCTCTCATCTCGCAAGAAACTTCTCGTGGCTTGTAGGTGAAACCTGTGTCTTCAAGCATGGCTTAGCTGGGGGCTGTATAAGAAAATGTAAGCATTACGGGTGCGTGAGGCTGTCGAAACTCCCAAGGAGAGGCTGCCAGCGTGGGTGACAAGACTGGATACAGAATACATACAATTTATATTTCATCACATATTACTAGAGGTCATGTACTTCATGTCTAGAAAATGAAGCTGTTATTACAAGATGAAAATCCATACGCTATAAGGCTTGCTTTTGGCTGCGATGCAAGACCGTGCTGTCAGGAGCAGAGTTGCTGTGAAACAGTAAGGGACATGCTCTGAGTCACTGTGTGATCCTGCGAGAGCTTCTCAACTGTGTAGCAGTTGTTTTTCTTATAGTCTCCAAATGGCTTTTGTTCGCCTGCCAAATTCAGCTGACTTGTCCTGCCTTGCAGCCCTTTGGGAAGAAGGAGCAGACCTAGCTGGCACAGTCACAACTAAGGCAAGCTCCCGTGAGCTCACACGTACTTCATCTCAATGGAGAGGATAAACTGTGGGTAAAGATATACAGTATCTATCAAGGAGACAAGTGGAAACAATATGTGCTCTGTCATTAGGTACTAGTGGGCTGTGTTTTCATGATACACACTGGCTCCTTAGAGAGCCAGAGTAAGATTAGTGGGGCAATGCCAAGAAACGCCAAACAAGACCTCTGATGCAAGAGCCGTATGGACTCTTGGGCCAGCACCACTGCTCTGGGAGCCTCCTTAGGCCTGCTGCTAATGTGTACACACTTTCTACATACCCCAGTATTCAGTCAGCTTTACCAAAAGGAAACATGCTGTACACAAAAATAATATTATGGGGGGAAAAAAAAAGTACATATATCTGATTTTCTAACTGCAGAAAAATCAAGAAAACACTTTATGCACAGTCAGGAAGCTTCTTCCCTTTTCCCTTCCCCTCTCCTCTCCTTTCCCATCCACCAAATCTGCTGATAGACACCAAGGTGTGTACAAATTCTGGCCACAGAGTGTGCCTTTCCAAAATATGCTGTGCAGTTCACCTAGCTATAAAATATGTAGTTAGCCCTTTGTGATGGACCATAAATACTGAAACTTTCACGTAGCTGTGTGCTGCAATACTGTATTACTTCCAGTTCTGAACTATATCGAAGGCAAGCTGAATTGCCTCGTTCCTCATTATCCCTATCTCTGGAATGAGGGCAATAATGTTTCCCACCATCGAGAGCTCTAAGGTGGGTGGATGAAAAGCACTATCAAGGTGTAATGCATTGTTAGTAAAATGGTGGCTTGCAAAAACTTTGCAGATGCTCTCGGTGTGCAGGCGAGGTTAGATTGTGCTGGCACAGGATAAAAGCTGGAGAAGTTTGCTGGGAATGAAGTCCCATGATTCCCTAGCAGGAACTTCTATCAGCTTGGCAGGATGGCAGAGCAACCCATCAAAACTGCTGAATCAAGAATGAAGTAAAATACCTAGATGCCCTACACCAGTATTGCATCAGTGGTGCTCCTCTCATGGGGGGTGGCCAAAGCTGCTTCAGAAGGGCCTCCACAGGGCTTTCTGTAGCCCACAGAGCTTCACAGGGACTTTGCTACTAGCCAGAGTCCATAGGAAGGATGGTGCTTTTGTACACAGCCAGCCCATCTGTCATCTCCAAAAAGATGTGGTGTCACATGATGATCTTGGATGCATTAATGACATTGCTGTGTTTCTTAGACCCAGCTTTACTTAGACATTCAGGGACAGTGATGCTCAGAAGCACAGGTCAATTCTTTGGATGCAGGTATTCATCTCATTTTTTTCTCTTCAGAGGGCAGTGGTGGAAATGATGCCCACAACTGCCTAGATGTTTAAGTGCTCACCCAGAAAGCAGCAGGCTTACCTTCAGTGCTGAGATGATTCAAAGCCATATCTTAACCCCTCTAGGAGTCTCCTCCAGCCACTGGACTGCATACTTCCATGGAGACACAGCATTCCCTGCCTCTTCTCTCAAAGTAGAACCTTGGGGCAGAAAAGAAACAAGCTTCAGAGGGCCAGAGAGAGAGAGAACAAGCAAGAAGACACCTCTGTAAGTAGTCCACTGATGTGGGGACTGAGCTGAGGGAAAGAGACTATGGGTTTGCCTCCAGAGAAGCTTACTTATTTTTATCCAATCCTTTACAGCACTAAATATTCAGGGTGGAGTAACAACCTGTACTTGTTATTTTATAAAATAAAGAGGTCTTCAGTCTAAATTTACTTGACAACTATTGGCATTAGCCAACTTTTAACTGTAAGAGGAGTTTAAGTGATGTATACTCCCATTGCAGCTGTGAGAATAATTAACATGAACAGACCCCCTCTTGAAAAATAAAAGGTTCCTCAAGTAAGCTGATCCAATGGCTGTTGCTGGAATGCCATATCCCATCTGAGCAGAGACAAACCAATGACTCACTAATACCTCTAGTTGGAAAGGTACAGGCTGTTTTCCTGTTGATGAGAGTAACCTCCCATCTCCCGCTATAGCGCTGACTAGAAACAAGCCCGAGTCAACCTTTATTGTTATAATGAGTCAAACACACTGTGGCAACTCTTCAGACCTCCCAGTTAGGGCTGGAGCCCTCTTGTGCTGGGTGAAATAAGAGGCAGTCAGAAAAACAGCTTCCCAGATCAGTCATGTACTCTGACTATTGCAGTCACAGGTTAGCCCAGCAGTCCTCTAAGCTGGGACTCTAAAACTGCTGGCTCAGCAGCCTAACGATAACCAGCTTGGGGCTGAATTTGTTAAGGTCATGGCCAAGTGCATGCATTTCGTGGCATTCATTTTCTACCCCCTGCTGGCTCTGCTTTTGAGAGCAGCAGGGGATAAAGAGTCACAATGATCCAGACCTCTGAGAGGGGAGTGAAGGTCAAGTTCAATTCCCTCTTAATTGATAAGCATGGAGCCAAAAGCTAGGATATGGAAACAGGGCAACATGCCTGCGTGTGTCCTTCACCCCAGGCTTGCTGCTAATGCTGGTCTGCCTGCTAGAGATGTTTAATGTTGTAGACTGGTGCTTTGTCCTTCATTCTCAAGTTTCTCCATCAGATTTTTCTCTTGAATCTGTTTTTCTGGGTATCTGGAGTTGTCTCTAGACATTAACCAAGACACTCAAACCCCAAAGTTTTCCTTGTACCTAAAACCTGAGAAATTACATCTTAAAGATCACTCAGTTAAACGAATTAAAATTATACAGAATAAAAAATGTTTGCATGTCTTTCCAAACATCAGTGCATACTCAGCACCTTAGAACCCAGCATAAAGAACAAGGTTTATATCAGATCTTAACAGGAAATAAAAATGTTTTTAAAAGCTGTGTTCAGTGGAAAGAAATATTACTCTCCAGTAAAACTAAAAGTAAACATTTTGCTTTCTATCTAGCTTTACAAGGATGGGCAACAATAAGGTAGATGATCTTTTAGAGTAACCTTTTGTCCTCGAAGATATACAGCTTAGTGTCATAGGAATACAGAGGCAAAAAAAAGGGGCACAGAATAGTGGAAATGAATGAAAATTTTATCACTGAGCAGTTGCTGAGTTGCACATTTTGAAAGTTTCTTGAGAAGACTTGCTTAATCAAAAGCAATAAAGTAGGTTAAAAATCCCAACAAAGTCTCTAAACTACATTACAGGAACTAATGTGTTAACTCTGGAAGCTTGCTGAGGTTGAACTTGCAGGGCACAAAGTAGCCACACAATCCTTTGAGTTCACCATCTTTTTAGGTTAGGTCCATTATTGGTAATAATTCCTACTGTGTTTATAAGTTGGTTAATCACTACAAGACAGCTTGAATGCAATGGCGAACTGGGAGCTGGAGGAACTTATAAGACAAATTCCTGGCTGACAGTTAACAGATTTCAAAATGAACAAGCAGCGAAAGTAGGGAGTGAGGTCAGACTGCCCGGTCCAACTACCCTACTGACTTGTTGGGATGGGGAGAGGAACATGCAGCACATGAGACACTGAGGCTGGTAAAGATAAGAAATACTTGTAACTTGCTATTAAAGTGTTTGGTAGCTGTTCTACCAACTTTGATGTCATACTGAAGTTTTAAAGCTTATAAAGAAGGACTTTTTAGAGAAATGTGATCCCAAAGCCTCAGCAACTGCTCCCACATAAAAGGGAGAGGTAAAATAACATACTAATGCTCCAGTTACAAAATGCTAGGAGGAAAATTACAGGCAATTTCAGTCCCATTGCTATTTTCTTTACTGCTTTGAAGGAATGCAGTAGATTACCTGCATTAGACAGGCAGGCTTAGAAAATGGTTCTCTTTTACAGGCTGCTATAGTCTCAAAGACTTTAATGCCTTTGGAAATGTCTACACAGCAAAATAAAGGACATGAAATAGAATGGTAAACCTCAACAAGCTTTTATCTTGCTATTACAGATAACAAAAGCAACAAAAAAATAGCAGGTAGAAAGGGCTTTCCACACCAGCATGTGTCTGTAACATCTGTACAGAGCCCCAGGGTGGTTTATGTTTGGGTTGCTAGTTTGTGCTCCAGTCTGTGTCAGTCCATCCTGTGTTGTGTAGGCATGTTTTCTGTCTTACAGGCGGAACACACATGTAGACACCAATGGTAACAATGCCTAATTAATGGAGCTTGCCCTCACCCAAATGAAATCTGAACGGGCTGGGGTCAAAACCAATTTCATGCAACATCAACCAGTGTCACAGACAGTCAGCAGAAGCTTTGCTTTGCATGTCAGGTTCATTTTAACTGTGTTACCCAAAAAGCAGAACCTGTTAAGAAAGATCCACAGGGAGGAAACCTTTCAGAATGGTTCAGCCTATTGTCTGACTTATTGTTAAACAATCACATTAACATTATTACTTGCACCATGGCAGGTGCTGTACGAATAGGGCAAAGCAATACAGGAGCCTGATGTAAGGAAAGGAGTGAGGTGGATGCCACTAATTTGGATTAACAGTCACGTGTACTGGCTCTGAACAAGAAAGCAAGGCACAAAATGGCCCATCAGTAAAACCAGAAGTGGCAGCTTGCTGTGTCCATGCTTTGCCAGACCAGTGGCTACCACCTACCTGCCAATTATACAAGATCCAACCCAAGTTTATCGTGATTGTCGGTATACCTCACAGCAACACTGGATCATTACACTCCTTGCCACTCTCCACAGCAACACCATGGTCATTTGCGTGTTAATTCCCATTGAGAAACTGCACTTTCATATACCACTGATTGAGCTAGATGGATTTTTTTTTTTTTCTCCACTGGAAAGTAAACAGTTTCTGTCAAAAATCTAACCTACACACCTTTCTCCCATTTCTGACTTACCACTTGTCCAAAGAAAAAATCAAAAAATGTTGAGGAAAACATAGAAGACACTGATTTCTTTCCATTTTCTTTAGCTGAAAATGATCTGACCAGGAAAAAGACCCCGATCTGCTAGTAAGACCATGTATGCATTGACTGGTGTTACTAGCTCAATGTGCAAATTTCCAATGAAGTTAAGGAACACAAGAGAGAAGAGGCTTACCGTATTCCACTTATTCCAGCTGTTTGCCATTGCATTGGCATGTTCAGTGGAAAGAAATCTGAAGTCTAAAGACTGTGATAAGTTCAATGAAGAAAAAGTATACCAGGCTAACCTGGATATTAGAAATGTGCTATCCCAAAGCTCTGGGTAGGTTAGTTTAACCAAGAGATAAGGTGCGTGTCTATGACCGTGACAAATACAGCTTTAAGTCATGTCTATGTAAGTAAGTCACTTTACATGGATGCAACACATATACATTAATGGCTTTCCATTGATAACCTCACTGGCGTACGTTTTTCTAAAACAGATAACGAAATAACATGCAACCTTCCCAGCTGAGAAATACCCTCATCTTTTCCTATTACAGAACAATAGCAATAAAAGGGACCCAGACAGGTCACACAGCCCACCCCATACCCCCACTCCAGGCAGGAACAACTAAATTTAAACCATCTATCACAGGCACTGCTTACTATACTTTTCTTGTCTGCTCACACATTCTTTTTAAACCGACCGTAACCCTTCTCTTTCAATTAGAAGAGGATGGATGATATCTTTTTTGCTCAATAGACTTCCTGCTGTTTCTCTCTTTTTATGTGTTGTTTTTGCTGGATATTTTTCAAAGTTAAATGCCCTTGCTAGAAGTCTGGGCACCTTGTTTTTGGAGCTAAAACTGCTGTTGCAGTTCACTGCTGACTAATGTGTGGAGACTGGGATTAATGTCGTTTTTATAAGAAAAGCATATGCTTGCAGGAAGATACTGGGAATATATATTATAGTGGGCTTTGAGACATGCATTATGTAGATGGTATGTTTTCTGTTTCTTCTCTAATAATGTCCTTGATTTTCTGGGACAGATTCTCAGCTTGTGTAAACACAGTTTCTCATGCATCTGCTTACACTAAGCAATAAGATGGCTCTCAGTGTTGACTGACAATGTACTTGAGAAACCTTAAATGAGAATTCACAATATTTCTCTGTGGCTCCAGCTGCACTGTACACTACGGTGTTCACCAAGAGACAATATACACCAGTGGGAATACACAGGTTTGTTTGTAATATGCAGGACTGAGAAAACAGCAAAGATCCCCTTACCATTTATGAGGTAGAGATTTTACATACAAGATGTTATGACTCAAAGGCATATTTTGGCCAAAATGCTATGCTCTGATAGAACACAGAAAAGTACAGACCACAAGAAATCAGCTCTGATGAACAAATGTAGCATAAACACAGTTATCGTGTAATTACATCTCTGTCATTCTGTGTTGTGAAGTCCAGGAAAGCCCTTGAAGAATAAGGGTGTGAATACAAAATAGCCATTTTCTTGTATTTCAAATGATGCAGAAAGAAGTAACAGTCTATCC
Organism: Anseranas semipalmata; assembly: GCA_013399115.1. Lineage (NCBI taxonomy): Eukaryota > Metazoa > Chordata > Aves > Anseriformes > Anseranatidae > Anseranas > Anseranas semipalmata. Next base: position 540,789 of record VXAA01007033.1, read on the forward strand.
ATTTTCACTGTGCAGTTTTTTAGTGTTCCTGACCAGAGCCTGGATGGTAAACACTTAATAAAAGGGGAAAAAAAGGAAGTCTCCTGCCCGTTTTCTCCTCATATGTATAAAACTAATTACTCTGCTTTAACAAGGGGAACTTTGTTCTCATAATTTCCAAGTTTCATTCCAACCCCTGCAGCTAATCATGACCACGGTCGCTGATAATGAGTAGTAAATTGTTGGAGTCCTCCGAGCCTGATAGGTGCATTCCAGCCTGCATGGTGTAGCTGTGCTTCTCTATACGTTATTGTTCACAGATGGTAGTTGTCAAACTCTGTCAGCTTCATATACACATTCAGAGAGTCACATCCGCATTCCTGGAATTTATGACTGCACAGCCCTCACCTTCTAAGGCCCTTAATTCAATAACATGTCACGTCCCTTCAGTCTCACCCTGCTCTAAAATACTTTCACCCACTTACAGGCCTTCCATTTAGAAAAAAACCTACTGAGTTATTACAATGTAAATATTTTAATAGAATAGGGGGGAAAGCCTATCTAGCTTTAAACAGTCCCATTATTACGTTAAGATTGATGATCAGGAGCTAATGGAGCATTTGCTTTAAAAGTTTATTTAACTACAGGGAAAGTGGATATAGATATGTATATATGTTGACTGCCACATCACTGGGTCGTTGGGTAACAGTACATAATATGAAGAGATGTGTGCAGGAGTTTCATTTTCTAAAGGGTTATTACTTAGTCCAACTTCTTGTAATATCCAAACCCTATGCAAAATGAAAATATGTATTAATAATTTCCATTTCATCTTAAAAGCATTTACCTTTAAGCTAATAAGTATTACTCATTGAATATGGAAGTCAGAACACTCTGTCAATAATAACATGAATGAAAAAGGAGAAACTCTTTATTTTGCCCAGAATGAGTAGTGCAAATGAGTCAACAAAGCAAATAAGACATAAAAAGTAAATTAAAAGGCTAATTTTTTTTTTTCAAAGATGTTACTAGTAACCCAGACAGAGAACTTGCTTGCTGAATGCATCCACCCTTCCCTGCTGGACTCTTCTAGCCAAGCTGCTGCTGGCTTAGGGAAGAAAATCTGCAGAAGCACCTTTCCAGAGCTTTTGCACTCCAAAGCAGCTCCCTGCGTGAATCAGGATGGCCTCACCCTCAGGTAGTGATCATTATTACTTGTACCCGGTCACCTCTTGGTCGTGACCCTGTCCCTCTAGCCTCTGCAGAAAGCGCATTTTTGCTGAAGAGCAAAGACCAGAGACAAAAGCTGACCTAAAGCTGCAGTAGACAGGCAGGAGGAAAGGGAAGAGATGCATAAACACATACAAGCAGCCCTGTAAGCAGCAGTCCCCATGCACAAACCAGCACCTCAGCCTGCCCACGGGCAGCAGCAAGCCACCGGGCAAACACCAACCTGGTGGTGAATGTTCACTCAAAGGTGACCTGGAAACACCTCTTAAACAGAGAAAACTCAAACTGCCCACATAGCAGAGATCAGAAAATGAAATGATATGCACATAACTCTCCCACTGTGTTCTTGAAGACAGAGCCTTACTGAAAGGCTTGTTTTTTTTCTTCAGTTTCACCTCTTCCACAAACTAGGAACACCCAAGCATTGCACTGCTGACACCCATATAAGCTCACAGTGTGTCACCAATAAGTCAGCAGACACACTAGCTTTGTTGAAAATTAAAGTCATTCATGCCATGAGCTGACTGGATCAAGTTTTCCTCCTACATGTCTTTCAGACTAAAGTCATGCAGTTTGATTCCATGAACAAGGCAGTAGGACAGAGCAGCTCTTGGAGAAACACTTCAGTTACACCCCACACTCCCAGTAAGAGGAGAGCTATGAGTAATCTGATAGGGGTCACTCTGAAGGTGAGAGGCAATGCTGGAGTCTCCCCTCCCTCATTAACCTTTTTAAAATAACCCCAACACTCTTGCCAGTGTCCCTGGCGGGAGCTGGTGCCACCATTGAGGACATGCAGCACACCCGCTATGTCACTTTATGGCCATCTCCTCCACTATGAGCATCACTGTGAACCCATTGTCATGGCAGTGGTGTATATGCCAGACAAAAGGTTTGTGAGACTGTAACTCATCCCAAGCTCAATGTTCTGGGACTGCCACAGTGGTGACCTTGAGATCATCTCACAGTGGGACTCCTTTAAGGGTTCCCCCCCACAAGAGTGCATCCTGCCAAGGTGAAGGTGCAGCCTGAGCCAAAGGCTGGCTCTTGAGAAATCTTGGGAATAACATTCTGGAAACATCATGTTCTGTTGTCTTCCTTTGCCTCCTATAAAAGGGCAGCAGTTAAATCATTGCAAAATGTATGAAACGATACTCTGGTGCTAGCAGCAAGCAAGCAAAAAGTGGCCCCAGGGATTTACCAAGAGCTGTGATTTTAAATCAATACATTCTAAAAGAAAGTGCAATAGACCAAAGACACCTGGGAATGTAAAAAAATGAAGAAAGAAAGAAAGAAAGAAAGAAAGAAAGAAAGAAAGAAAGAAAGAAAGAAAGAAAGAAAGAAAGAAAGAAAGAAAGAAAGAAAGAACTAAAATGCATCTACCCCATTAGTAAAACATTAACAAGGTTAAGAATGTCTTCCAGGAGTAGATAGTCTATGATTTCTGAGGTTTCCTCTGTGCCATGGGTCTTCTGTATAACTGGGCAAATTGTGTGTAGCCTGCCTCTATCTTGGAGGAGATAAATACATTCAAGACTCCAAAACTATTCAGATATCACAGTAAAAGCAGCTGCAAAAGGGGCTGCATTATCACAGGTCTGGACTCAAGTCAGGAAAACCTCTTTAGTCAGGAAAGCTCTTCAAGTCACCAGGAGATATGGTCCACTCACAGTGACACTTCCCAGTGCTCTGCTGTTTGTCTCTTCAGAGGGCAGAAGCAGAAGGCTGTATGAAAGCTATTCAGTAGGGGTTTATCTGCTTTTAAATTATTGGAAGGGGAAAAAAGCAATGTATAGGCTCTGATTTTAAAGAGGCTCTCATGTATAGGTTTCTGCTGTGCCAAGACAACACTTCAGTCTGTTCTGCATATTCTAGTGCTGCAGGGCATAAAAGAGAAGAGAATTACACCACACACAACTTGCTAACAGAGCTATTTCACATCATCAGATGTGAAATCTGGCAGCCAGGCCGATTCTGGCTCCTTACTCTGCTCTGATTTCTCGATAATCGTTCAGCTAGAGCTATATGGGATGTCTGAGAAAAATAACCTCAAGGAATAAGCTAGTCTTCCTAGGAAGATCTGTCTAGATCAGCCAGTCATCGAAGTGAAGACAGCCATGGATACCAATTTCCCTTTCAGGTGCGCCGGTCTATTGCCTGGGACATCTGATGAAGATGCATGGTGTAATTAGGAGAGTAATGAGCAGCAGTTAGTGCTGATAGTGATTGAGGCCCACCGCAGCGCATGGGCCAAACTTCTGGTTGGTGTGGTTCTGTGGTGGCCTGTACTGGGGTAGCAGAAGCACTTCTTCTCTTAGTATGTTTTGTTTAAATAGCTTACCCAAATGTGACTGCCTGACCACAGCAAGCATGTGCAGAATTCAGCGGAGTGGGGCTCAGATCTTAGTTGATAATTTAAGTGTTAATATATGACAAGTAATAGCAACACATACTCAAAAGAAAGTGCCAGGAAAAAAAAAAAATACATGACTTTTGAAAGGCTGGTTATAATTTTTTCCTCAATTTTCAAACGGGGAAACTTATTACCTCGGTCTTACCTATAAGAAGAATTGCGGGTTATGGAGAAAAAAATCTTTCTAACAATTATAAAGTTGTCTGGATTCAGATTTGCAAACTTTCTGCACTGTTGGAGGATCTGAACCAAATCCAAATGTTTGAAAGCCACTGAAATGTGCTCTTTTCAAAACACAAATCTTGTCCACCCTAACTCTATGCCCTGCTTGTTACCTACAAGAAGATGTTTTTTTTTTTCCTGTTTACGTCTCAGTTACAGCTTAACTGGGGATACAGTGGAGCCACTGTCCTGACAATGTGCTGCTGATCTGTGAGGCATTCCTTCAGGTGCAGATTAGACCGGCCTTATCGCCAGGCTCTGTGCAGGTGGCAGCGCGCTGCTCGGGCAGCAGGCTGGGGAGCATTCTTCTGCTGAAACACCAGGGCCCAGCTACACGCTGAGGAACACATGCAACGCAGCTGATTCCTGGACAAAGTCCACAAATGATAGTAAAAACTATTTTCTAGTGTGAGCAAAAGTGATTTTGCAAGCTGGGTTTTCCCCTTCACCTGCCAGGAGACTTAGAAACATTCCTTTGTTGAGCAAGCTTATGTGAAAAATACACAGCTGAATCAGTAAACAACAAAATTTACAAGTGGCTTGTAAAAAATGCTCTGGGTACATGTTTTTTTTTTTTTAATATGTATTGGTCTGTAGTGCACTGCCTATTTCCAAAGTGTTCTGTACCTTGGGCAACAAGATTGTGGATTTTCCTGTCTCACCAGGTGAAGAAGAGGGATGGGGTGAGCAGCAGACCTGGCAAGGGCTTGAAATGTTCAGATTTTGGAGGGAACAGCATTTAACCCAATCTGCTGCTCCCCTTCCCTTCTCTGCTGGAGCCTTGCACAGGCTGGAGAAGATGATGATGGAGCTGATGGGTCACGTGAAAAGGCCAGGACCCACAGCAAGCCCTGGGAAGCAGGAGGCACGGGGTATTCTTTCCAGCTCAGGGGGAGCGGCATGAAGAACTTGCTTCGTGTGAAGAGGCCCAGGAAGCATGCCTCCTTGCTGGGACAAGCAATGGTTTAGATAGAATTAGACAAATTATCTCAGCAGCTGTTGCCAAAACCACTCCCAGTGGTTTGAAAAGACTGGTGCTCAATGTGATTTTTATCCAGGCAAACTGTACTCAGCACTATGACCTTAAGCTTTCAGGAGCCCTGACCAAACAGCACATCCAGTGTGCTGAAAGCATCACACCGGCAGCCAGACACCCACGTCACATGCTTCCTCGGCACCACAGCCACCTAGCTGTTTGGGGCACTTTTGGGATAGAGCTTTTTCTAGTTGGCATATCAGAAGCAGAAGTAGGTTTGGGTTTGTGGTTTCTTTCTTTCTTTCTTTCTTTCTTTCTTTCTTTCTTTCTTTCTTTCTTTCTTTCTTTCTTTCTTTCTTTCTTTCTTTCTTTCTTTCTTTCTTTCTTTCTTTCTTTCTTTCTTTCTTTCTTTCTTTCTTTCTTTCTTTCTTTCTTTCTTTCTTTCTTTTTTCCCCTCCAGAATAAGGCATTTTGTTGATCTGCAAGGTAACAAGGTTTTTTGATGTGATAATTTGTAGGACTAACATGTTTGTATGTGAGGAAGACGAAGGTACCTTGATCATGGACTAGTGGAATTTGACTGCTCTAACAGTAAGAACTTCAGCACAAAGTTGTTTAGCCACTCTGATCTTGATTATGTTATTAACATGGAGATGATTCAACTATATGCAACCTTCTCTTTAACAGTTGAATAAGGTACTCTAGATGTACTGTGGGATATATAACTTTACATATTTTTAATAAATATATCAATTAGATTGCTGGTTCATAAAAGGGCACATCAGTACAGGGAGATAAGTGTGGTGTTATTACCTCCTCTAGGGTGCACAGGGTCAAGAATTACCTACATACAGTCAAGCAATAAGAACAATGTTTTCTTGACTGTGGTAGAAGGATTGTCCTAACTGTGCATTGTTTTCACAGCAAAAAATTAAGGTATTACCAGCATAAACTCGTGTCCATGTGATTCAGCAGCAAGTCCTCTATTAAGTCTAGTACTGTCTGAGTTACAAGATCAGTCATCCTTTGTGACTCTTGCTGTAGAGGAAGGATGGGAACTTTTCCCTCCTTTTCATCCCAGTCATTCTGTGGGGCAGGATGAGAAAGTTCACACTGTACTAGTGCTGGGAACAAAAGGAACCGTTCCTTCCTCTGGTGCTGACAACCTAATACCATTCACAAGTACTGCCAATTTAAATTAAGAACGTGAACAAGGTACAAGAAGTTTAGGCAGTTTAACTGAACTGATATGCTTACTGAAAAGGGCCCCTGGTACCCCGAGTTTGTATGCAGCCAGCCAGGACAACAGATCACCAGGAACACAAGCGCAGACCAGACACGCTTCATTCAATTAAGCAAAGATTTTTGTCTCCCACCTAGGCATTCTAGCAACAAGTGTACCTAGGTATTAGATTGTTACCAGGAAGGTCACAAGCATTCTTAAAAATAGTGCAAATTGACCTATTTTCTAGTAACAAAAAGCCTTAGAGGTATGATTTTTAGGCACCTTGCATTCAGTTATTTTCATCTCTCAGTGTTTTGATATCAGCTGAAAATCATCTCAAGTGTTACAGTGTGGTGGTGTTAAGTTCCCTGCTCTCATGCTGGAACAAGAAGGAAAGCTTGGTGATGTTCTTCCCATTTACTTGCTAAAAGTTGAATATGTAGAAAAAAAAAAGAAGTGAGAGGGTAGGCCAGTACAGTCTTGAATACAGGTGGTGAAAGATTAAAGCCTAATGGTTTCAAAACCCCTTTAAAGATTGTTCTGAGAACAAAACGTACTCACTTTCCCCAGTATGCTGAGAGATTGAGTACAAAACAGTGCATAGGCTGCCTGTCCCCATAATAAAAGAATTGCCAGGCTCTGGCACAGATCTGCAGTAATTCCAAAATGAGATTGATATGGTTATTATTAACAACTATTTAGCAAATGCCTCAGCTATCAGGGGTTTGTGTGTGTGTGTTTGAGTTGCAAAATAAAGGGAAAGAGGAAAAAGCCACTGGTCTTCTCTCCAATCCCATCTTGCCAACTCCACATTCCTTCAGTGCTGACTATTAACCCTTTGTTGCTTTTAGTGGGGGCTCTGGATCCTACACGGGGTCATGAAGACCTTGGTGCGAACCTCTGGATAATTTTCTTCCTTTGTCCCTTTGCTTTGTGTAAGTTTGAGATTTTCAAAACTGAAAAAATGAAGCTTAGTTTTCAAAAAAAACTTTATAATAATTTAGAGCAGTTTTTTTCCCCCTTAGTTGATGATACAATGCAGTGTTTTTGTTTTTCAGTAGTATATGCTTTTCAACATTTTGCCCCTTGTTCAATCTGTTTTATATTCTTCTCCTTTCAAGCCAATGTGTGATTTCACTTGAACAAGGCAAGTGATTGGACAAGTGTCCTGGGCCAGGTATGCTAATATTTCCTTCACAAGACAAAAAGCCTTTTTGTTATTATTAATTAGGTTTCAAAAACTTATGTAAGACATTTTGCTTGAATCTTATCATTCCTGGGACTAAAGGAGGTTCCTTTTCATGTTGCTCTGAATCAGGGTAAACCAAGTATAAGCTACCACTTGGTAAAAAGCAGTTCTGCTACCGAATGCAGAGAATCTAACAATTAAGATGCTTTGCATAAATGTGGCACAAGTACATCTTGAAACAAAATGGTATTTTCCTCTTTGGGCAACCAAGGTGTTTAATTGTAGGGTGGGTACCATGAGGTAATGGATAACACAAAAAGGAACTCATTTTCTCAATGCAATGAAATCCATTATTTATTATAGTATGATTATAAGGAGACATATTTGCTCCTAATTCCAGCTACTTAAAACAATTGCAGAAGTTCATAAGTATTGTTGTTATAAAATCATTAACGCTAGAAATCCTGTACTGCTGCTGGATGCCCAACGCTATAGAAAATCAGATTCCTTAGGACATATCCAGGTTTCATAACATAATATCCCCCACAAAATTAGGTCTAACCAGATTGGCTTGCATACTGCAAAAAGTGTAAATGCAATTTTACACTGTGGGCTTATTTACCATGTTTCTCTGTGCTTACACCAACAAGGGCTGATTCTATAAATTGCAGTGGACTTTTTTACATTTCATTGATCACATCCCTTTAGGCTCATTTGTAGATTTGCAGCTCCAGGAGAGAACAGAAAGTGAACTCCTGAGTGAGGGCACTGTGCCCTGTCTTGCTCTACAGCTGGATGAGTGCTTACTTCCACTGGTACGTGAAGTGTAAGGAAGCCCCATCCGTTTCCACTACCTTCCTCCTCGCCCCTAGCTCTTTCCTGAAGCCATAATGCCCCACAGAAGCTGAGCTTGCTGGGACCTCTGTTCCAGTCCCATGTGTCCCTCTATCTTCATTCTGCTTAATCTTGTGCAGCCACTCTTCCCCGGCACAGGTCATTTCTATACGTGCGTTTACATCAGCAGACCTCATCCAGGCAGCTTGGAATCCAAAGCAGCAAGCAAATGCAATCAAAGCTGCATTGTGTTTAGCTGGGAAGCTCTAGCAAGGAACCAGTCTGTGATCTCAGCTGCTTCTGACTGACTCAACAAGGTCAGAAACCACGTAGCCAGTAAAACCAATTGCATTTGACAACTCAAATATGTTCATGCTGAATGTGAACACAGTGTTTCTAACAAAGAGAGGTGATATTACCCTGGTTTGTTTTGTCTGTTTGTTTGTTTCAGCTGAATTAACAGCAAGTACCTAAATGAACAGTTCATTTTCTGAACAAGCTGCCTGCAGACAGGAAAAATTATCCAAGGTAAAAAATCAGATGAGCTTTTAAAGCAACATTACTGAGTTGCTATGTAACGTACTTAATCATATGGCTTGTGTTTCAGACACCTTTTTAGTAGGCTATGATTGTGAACAAAGTATATGTCAGCCTCCTAAGCTATCCATCTACAGACACTGATAACCAATGACTGGTATTAAATATCCCACCTTTTGCTAAGTTATAGATCAGAAATGTGAAGAGTGTGAAATGCTTCTGATTTATATATATATATATATATATACTATCAAACAAGAAGAAAGACTAGCTTAGCTTCAATGCAGACCAGACATACCGAGTTTTACAAAATGCCTGCATTTTGTTCTGTCTTTGACAATTTTATATCAGCTCTGGATACATTTTGATCACAACTAATTCTCATATTGACTTTGATCTTGTCATTTGCCATATGTCAGTAATCTTTTGGTGGAAGAGACTGCTGAGATCATGGTGTCACAAACAATATTTAACGTCTCTCTAACACGGGGCTTTGAATTTTTTTCCCTGAGTTAATGTGTTTAGAGGACTGAAGAAATGGACTTCCCACAGCAGGTAGCATTCATTGTGCAGTGGTTTTATTGAACCATTCCAAACCAAAGAAAGCAAAGCTAGCTCTCCAGGTTCCTGAACAACATATGAAACACAAAACACTGCATCTTCACTTTCTGCTTTCATTCTTCAGAAACATTCACACAACCATACCTACACTTTTCTTCAATCCACTCCAAAAAACTTAAATCAAATCTGCAGTGGCTTTCCAGTTGCAAGATAAAGTTGGAATTACAACACCCTATATGTGATGGGTTTTTCCTCAAATCTAGATCCTGTCTATTAAAATAGTTCATATTTGCAAGAGTGCTTGTATCTTCTGATGCCTTTGTTTGATGATATGTAGGGCACAAACCAAGCCTTCTTGGCTGTCTACAACTACATCTATGTGTTTTGTATTTCTTTCAATGTCTACGGGAAAATAAACTCCTTTTTTTTTTTTTTTTTCCTCTTGGCTTCGTGATATAAGTATGGTATAACATTATCAACATTTTCAGTGTGGCCAAATAAAAGTATTTTGCTGAAACAAAGTTGCCCTGCCACCTGAAGTGATTAAGGAACACCAGTGATTTTGATTTTAGTAACCAGCAATGGCTTTCCAAAACTATCAAGCACTGGCCAGATTTTCCTTTATTGACATCAACAGTAAAACTCTAATTTCAAAAAAACTGGAGCGAATCCAATTCTGAATACTTTTGAAACATCCTGCCCTAAAAATCCTTACTTTAAATTACTTCAAAACATGCAGTTTATAGAAACTACCATGAGAAATTCTGCCAGAGTGGATCTGAAATGCAGCTGAGAATACAAGCAAGCAGATGATCCATTTAATATTATTACTTGGAGCTTTGAAATCTACCAACTAAAAATAACTTACTTGGAAGGAAAAACAATTCCTCTCCATCCCCTTTCAATGCATGAAATATTCACCTCTAATTTATTTTTCCATGAGAAAATGGCAACAGCATTTTGCAAGTTGAATTCTATGCAAAACCCTCTCAAGCAGTCCAACTTGTACTCAAATGTCAAGGCAGCAAAAACTATTCAGAAGTCCAACAGGAAAAAAAAATATATAGTGTTTAAATCACAGGCTGTAACTACTTCAAAGATGCTGATTACAAGGGACTTTTTCTCTCTGTTCCCGAAATACCAGGAAGATATAAAATAACCTTCTTAAGGCAGACCCAGTAAAAATACAATTACTCTGAGTAAAACCCAAAAGTGGTGAAATGGCAATAATTCACTGATATTCAGAATTAAACTGCAGAAGCCATTGTGGAAGAACAGATCACTTATATGGAAGAGTAAAGATCATTATTCTTAAAAAGAAAACCAAAGGTAAACTGTATGAGTCAAGCGAGAAGCTTATGACACCCTGCTGAACAAGATCAGAAATGCATTCAGGTTAGCAGCATGACGATGAAGTGAGAAATGGTATAAATAACCTGACTTTATATAACCCAAACCCTCCAGGCTGTGCCAGGACACCTGGCAGCCCAGCACAGAGCAGGGCTGGTGAGCTGCTGAGACAACAAAGAAGCATGACTGAGGACAAGACCTCAAATCATGTTAGACATTAAGTGTTATGAATAGCAACCTCCGAAAGATAACCAAGGTCTGTAGATAGGTGATGTGGGGCCTGACTCTCTGCTGAAGTAAGCAAGTGCAGTTTCATTGAATTTTGGTGAAACTACATGGATTTACCCCATCCAGAGAGCTGGTCCTACCTTTGTGCTAGCATGTTTCTTATCCACCATGCTGGTTTACGGATCCTAGTGACCTCCTGACTGACAGCACCTTGGTTTGCATCCTCAGTTTTGGAAGGTTTTAAGCTACCTGGATTTGAGCCCTCATTGATAGGTCTGTCATCAGAGAATGCTGAGAAGGCAGCTCCTCCATCACACTATGGTTTATCTGGAATGACATCTTTTAATAACAAATGCAACAACTCTAACAATTTTCTTTCAAAATTCAACAATGTTAGTAGCCATCTATATTTTTTCCACATAATAAAGGGTTACATGGCAGCTGTTACTCACTACATAACAAATGCTGTATCTGCTTACAGTTCGTGAAGTGACAGCAGTGCTGTAACTCATAGCATTGTGAAGCAGTTTGAGATGTGTGGAATATTTAGGAGGGTATATGTTCACTGTTTTTCTTTACCCTTTTATTTCATATCCAGAACATATCACTAACCTAACATGCAGAGAGAGCACTTGTCTGATAGCTGAAGCTGCAGACAGTTAATACTCATAATTCAAGTCAAAAAGGAAAACCGCCAGCCCCTCTCTAATGCCATAAATAAAAATACTCCAGTTCTCAATGTTTTGTGATGAATCCTTGGTATGCTTTCTTTTTCCCAGCAATTTCCAAAGAAAGCGAGCAAATAGTTCAAGGAAAGAGTTTATATAAATACAGTGGACCACAGAGTATATAGTGCATAAGCCAGGTGGTGCTGAATCCATTACAGAATTATGACAACAGCAGCAATCATCAGTTTTCTCCTCCTGCTCACCTCTAAAACACACATCCTTGTAGGCATATCAGAAGGAAAAATGATTTTTTTGGTGATTTGAAAAATCAGTTTAACCTTGTCTGAAATTGTAAGTATTAATCAGAGTTGCATGGATAGCTACAAAGGGGAGCCGATATTTTTCCATATCTTAAACTTATTTTTGTTTCATTTAGCCGCTCTAATTTTATATCCCTTAGCATTTTTTAAAATCAGTTGCTTCACCGTATTCTCAGTCAGTTCAAGGTAGTTTTTTGTTTACCATTTCTGAGAAATGATAACAACAAGCCTCTAATACCATGGTAAGTCTATTGAGTGTTCGTAAATTGAAGGAAGGAAGCTCCATGATGAGTGAAAATCATGGTCCCTGCAGAGGAGGACTGCAGCCTGAGGAGCCTGGGAAGAATGAGGCCACCTGAGGAACCTGGTGTAGAACTTAATAGGACCAATCTGTAGGAGTACCTTTAGTTCTGCCTTCTGCTTTGACTCACAGTAAGTTGACACACTGCAAAGTCTCGTGTCAAGTCAGGTGAGAAGACATGAAATACTTACTGTGAATCAAAACAGATACGGCAGTAAAATATTAATTTGGAAGAAAAAAAGCAGAGGTAACTATAAAATACATGACCCTGTTGCTTATTTGTATGATTAGGAGAGCAGTTTCCTTTAACCACAAGATGTAGTAAAACAATGCTGGAGAGGAGCTGCAGCTAACGGAACATCATTCTCCAGGTCAGACCAAGAGTGCAGACCGGACCTACCTCGATCTGGGAGACTTCTCAGCCTTAACATGCTGCAGGGGCAAACCAGACCACACCTGCAATACTAAGAAGACATGACCTACGGTTAAAGTACCCGAAACAGGGATGCTCTCCCTACAACAAATAGTGACACAGCAGCATCTTTTTGCATATGGCCAAATGTGATTTGTGCCCTGCCATCAATGATAGACAAACAAGGAGTGTTGTAGAGTCAACTAAGAGGATTCCATAAACCCTTTTTCTTATAGGCTGATACTCAGCTCCAATAAATGTGCTCATTATGCAGTATGAGAAGCAGCAATGACTTGAATCTGGGACAGACTTAACCCCTTGTTATAGTTCTTAGGGTTGCCTTTTAATCATTTTCATATTACTGCTACTGTAGAAACACATGATAGAGTTAAAAAATTTCTTGATAGCAGGAGTGCATCTAGATTGAAGCCCCAGATTTCTTGTACTGCAACAGCACAGGTGCTAGTGTTTTTTTATTATAATTATTTATTTTTATTTTCTATTTATTTTCATCTTTTTTTTTTAATTTTATACCATACAACAAAGGACAGAGAGGCCATAACTGACCTGTGAATTGAAATGGTGACTGCACAGTCTAAAACAGAAGTTTTGAGAAAACCCGTGGGTATCTGGGAAAAAAATAATGATATGTCACAGCGTACAAGCAACCCTAGAAAGCTTGTGCTGTACTGGATCTGAAATCAGTATCTCGAGTCTGGGTATGTAGGAGAGAACACGTTATTTCTGGAAACAGACTGCATCCTTCTGTATACTTTACTTGGCTTTATTCCCTTCTGGTTACTTTCCTAACAAGGTATGTTTTGTTCATTTTATGTTTACACTTTGGAAAAAAGAATGAAGTGATGAATCTAATAGGATTCAGTACTAAAATCCTGGGGACATTACAGTTAGCTAACTTTTCAAGTAGCTTGCAGGGAAATTGCAGAGAAATTTTTCTATAGAGCTTCTATTTTCTTTCACTTTCCAAACTGCATGAGATAATCTTCTATTTTTTGAGGGACAGATCATGATATAACCAAACAGAAGCTGGGATTTCATCCTCCTACATCAGCTGTAATAAGACTCAATGGCAGGAGCACTAATAAAACCTAAGCCAAATTCCCTTATACAACTTTAAGTTCAAGTTCACCTTCACTTCTCAGGAGAAGGACTGGAAAACACTGAGTCACAGGCCACATAACCACCTTTGCTTTGGTGTGCAATATACCGCTGAGAAGGAAATAACAAATGACCTCATCTGCTACCACATGAATCAAACTATGGATCTGCATCACCTGCTGGAACTCCCAGCATTTTTTCATCCCCTGGTTTTGTGCACACTGCTCTTCCTAGGCCTCTGCATGTTTCCAATTACTCCTGCTCAAGAGTTTAATCAAGTATATTTAAATTAAAATATATGTTGTGGGTTAAATTAACTTTGTGCCTTAGAGTATACATACAATCTGAAGGTAATAAGTCATTGTTCTCAGCTTCTACACTTTAATCTGAACAAGTATGAATGTTTTCAGTATTATAGTGTTCAGTATTCATGCACTGAGTCAAAACTGTAGAACTTAAATATCAAAGCATATGAAGAAATCTCTGATCTTTACATCAAAGTCCACTGAACAGAAGAGACCCTCTTTGCAGCCATGAATGTCAGTGAAGGTCATGCAGCTTTCGCCTTTACTTAGATAAACAAAAGTATTGATGTGTTGAAGAATCCAATGTTAGTTGCATCTGAAACCAAATGTAGAAAGTTTTCTTTTTTTAAAGTGTTCTTTATGCATCTGATATCTAATGAATAAAAAAAAGAAACTCTAGCTTTGCAGGAAATGCCTGCCTGTATTGATCCAAACCAGAATGCATGGAATGCACACTCATTGTTTCTTAGGTACAAGTGCATCCAGCTGATATCCTCACCCCACTGCTGTTTTGCTGTTTTTCATTTAATAGTGTCAGGATTAACCAGAAACTGGGTTTTCCAGCTGCAGAATCACAAATTCACTAGCCTAATGAATATATCTCCCTACATTTTAGATAAAGGTTAAATGGCTCTATCAAGAGATACTGATGAGCTAAGATTTATGAGGCTAAAGCTCCCCCAGAAAGAAAGAAAATCCTAAATTGTAATTAAAATCTCTTTTCAAGTCAGGCCTAACAAACTTTTAAGCTAGCTGCTCACATTCCAAGCAAGTCCTCTAAATGCTTTAAAAAGATGAAAAACAAGCAAACAAAAAAAAAAAAAAACCACCACCAATAAAAACCAACCCTTCCTATTACTAAATCAGTACAGATGCTTATTTCCAGGAAAAGACTCTTATCTTCCATTCTCACATAAGAGTGGAATCTTTCATCATCTCCTCTTCTGAATAAGCTGCTCCACTGTTTCCTCTATAGCCTGGTTCTTCTTCCCTCTTCTTGCCACTATTTAATAAAATAACCTTCCCAGCCAAGATCATTTTAGACTCCCTTTAAAAAGGTTTCTCTGCTGATGTATGAGGCTACTCCCTAAGCACGTTGCATACTTCATCTTTACCTGCATTTCCTTTGATCATTGAGTCTCAAAATCAGTTGTAACAACTTACTAAAAGGAACTGAAGTAGGAAATATGCTTTTCAGCTGTCTGCTAAAACACAAAATACGGAGGCAAAAATACCCCCCTTGTCCTGCCTGACAGGCTATCTTCAGTCTTGCTGAACAAGCTTAACACTCCTGCAGATTTAGTCAACAAAAAGCCAAAGCAGCGTTCTTAAATTTGCAATCAATAGCCAGAGTAAACAGAAATGTAGATTAAAAGCTATGTAGTAGCATTCATCCATCCTTATTCCCTCTCCAGCTTCTCTTATAATCCCTAATGTACAAACCATACATACAGAAATTTATATGACAGAATCTGTATTGACGTAATTTAGCTAGAAACAAGGCTAGTTAATACTGATCTGTGATGGTATAAACCAGCTAGTCTTTGACTGTTCTCCAACAAAACTGGCATTTTTTTTCCATTAATCTTCATTTTTCCAATTAGTAATAAAAGGGAAAATTTCAATACTACAACTCTGCTTAGAGGACAGGATTCACACAGATCAGCTCTCTGCAGTGAACTGCATAGCCCCAAGCATACAGCCCCACAGAGTGGTGGTAAGGATAAATGAGCTAATTTAATCTTTATTATCAAATTTAGACTCACTTCTTATTACTACAGTAATCCTAATCCCTTTATTTTGCTTCATTGCTTCAACACATAAGATACCAAGAACCTGTCTGAAATTTTTTAGAACAAATTTGTGAATAAGGACCAAGTCACTAGGATTCGATAGTACTCACCAAGAATTAAGACATGCAAATAAAATTGTCCTATCACCAAATGCACACTGAAGTTGAAGAGTAGTAATGCCTCAAGAAAACAAGTCTCTGAAGGAGTCAGCAAGTGAGCATAAAGCCTAACTCAAAAGACACACTTTACAAAGTCTTCAGATAGGTCCTTCAAGGGCACTACAGGTACCATGAAATAGAAAGGACCATTAGCATGCTTTTAAGTCCTCAATACAGAAAGGATAGAAACAAATGGCTAGTTTCAGAAGCAAAGACATCTCAAAACTCTGTTTCAGCATTAATTGATTGGGGGTGGGTGGGGGAGCAGAATATTCAACACTAACAGACTGTAGAGACTCCAGATCTTGATTCTGATGAAATCCTTGCAGACAGAAGAGCAGATGGAATTTAATGCCTTTGCTTGCCTAACTAATGAATCTGGGAAGGAAAACTCCAACTCTAATTCTAAGGTGCTTCTACTCCCTTCAGAAAGGTCTGCAAGTTTAGGCAGCTCCCTGAAATCATCAACCCAAGCTATCAAACGTAAACAAGGTTAATAGTTAAGGAAAACAGAACATTTAGAAACCTGTCTATGCTGAACACCACAAATTAGTATTCAAGTACAGAAGAGAAGGAAAACCTAGAAAACCTGTCCAGGGCAGCATGGAGCAGATGTGAAATCACATTCCCACAAGGACTGAGTAGACTAAGGCTTAATCCTTGAGCATGACTGGAGAAGATAGATGTCCTACAAGACTTGTAGGAAAATGATTGTTTCTCATAACTGGAATTAGACCACTGTCAGTTTAATATAAAGATATAAATATAAAGCACCCAGACAGAACACAAGCTTCTGGTAGCATGTTTTATTTCAATTAATCCACACAGACATAAATGAACTGCAGCAGTTTTTGTTAAGAAACTTCAGTTTCAACCAATGGCTAGACTCCTGTTTAAACATGATCATTGAAGATGTGTAGCTTTAGCCATTACTTATCTCAATTCCACTTCCAAGACAATACATTACAGAGGACAACTGGAGTAATCTTGTGAAGTCAGTAATCATCCACTCAACAAATCATAAGCTGATGTTTAATATCAGTTCCAATCTCCTGCACATGCTGGTTTCCTCTCTATAAAAGAAAAGTTTTTAAATTTGCAATCAGCATTGTATACATCAAAGGAGTCAACTGGCCTATGACTGAACTATATGAACATGCTACATGACACTAACCTTAAAGTCAAAGGCATTTCTCAGTACAAATCATGTCATTTGTACAGGACAGGATTTTCCTTGCCCATACAGTTAGTACAGATTCCAGTTCAGTGGACCAGCTTGATATGAAAAAATGGATCCACTTTCCTCTGATGCTTTCCAATTTAGATTGGCTACACAGCTTTCCACTAGTCCAAGCTAGTTTCACGTGTTTTGTTTTTACAAGCTTTCAGGTAAGGAATAATTTAAGCTTCTTTATGGATAGAAAACAATCCATCCATTAAAGTCTGATAATCCTTTTTACACTACATACCTGGAGAGCAATCAGTTTACAAGGAACTCTTTGGACTCAAGTTGTTTATCACACAAGCTCATGAAGTGTATTCTAGGCAGTCAAGGAGCACCATCACACAAACTCTGGAAATACATGATTAACATGAAAGTTAGATAATATGATTATCAGATGACAGTTCAAATCCTACAAGCCACTTATGAACACAATAGAGTTGATAACTTTCTGAAGTTCAGTGGTTTCATGTGTTCCTCTCAACATGATCCAAAGAAGAGTTTTCAGCCTCACCTCTGGGTTTGAGAGAGAACTTTTATACCCCTCCGTGTTGGCCACTTAAGACACTGCCAGACTTAAGAGGGCAAAGCAAAAAAGGGGAGTAGATAATTTTTTCTTATTAACTAAGATGATGTGAATTTACCATTTACTCAAAAGAATTATAGCTTATTTGAAACTTGTGAATTATCAAAAAGCATGATTTAAAATGGTCAGTAACCATCATTACACTAGAGCACACTTACCTTCTTAGCAGAAGGTATTATTCATTCCTAAATAGTCCTGAGCACTCTTCCAATTTAGGTGTGATCATCCATGTCTAGACCATTTCAAACACGAAATTGCTAAGTGACTCCTAAATAGCACAGAGAAAAATTATTCTAGTATATTTTATACAATGTGCCTAATTACAGACTTTCTTAAAACCATATTCCACCAAATTTCAGAGTCACTTATGTAAAGTTCATTATCAAATAATATCTAGAGCAAAATGCAAATGGTTTAATCTGTTGGGAAGATCAGACCATTTAAACTACATGGCACACATCTTTTTAAATATGCTGCTAAACAGAAACAGTAAGTTTTTAAGGCCTAAATTGCTTTTAGTGTTACGCTACTCTGTGGCTGTATATTTCTACATTTTAGACTGCTCTTTACCAGCTAATTTGTTACTACCTTGTACCTACTTGCACATATCTTGTAACAAGTTATAGGCGGGCTTACCAAGGGACATCAAAAGCTACTGTTACAGACACAAGAGAAGACTGGACCAAAAACCTATGCAAGCAATGAATTTTGCTCGTTTGAAAAGCTTTTTGATTAAGTCAAGCACATTTGTAATACCTACTGCATTTAGTAACCTAAACACTGCAGGTTATCAGAAAAATGTCATTTTCTTGATGAAACCTATAAAGAGCCCATTGCACTGAATCAGATCATTGGTCTGTGGAGCTCAATTTGGAAGAGAGAAGGGGACAAATGTACACTAACACTCTTCTTTGACTGTGGGGAGCTCCTGTGTGTAGCCAGGACTCGATGATCCTCGTGGGTCCCTTCCAGCTCAGGATACCCCACGATCCTCACCCGGCGTGCCCGCCTTACCTACAGGCGCCCAAACGCACGGCTGCAGCCCCCCAGCACTTCCCATGGCGGGGGCCGTGCGGAAGCCCCGCCGCCACCTCGGCACGCTCCCTGCCGCCTTCCTCCCCGCGGGGCTGCGGAGGAACAGAGAGAAGTCAGCGCGGAGGGGCGAGGGAGGGGAGCCGATGTGCCTCACGACAGGATGCAGGGCGGAGAGGGCGGCTCCGCGCTGGGTTTCTGTGAGGGAAAGGCGCTCTATCCCCCTGTGTTGACTCCTCGGAGCACCGCCAGGCTCCGAGGGGGCGAATTGTGAAGGGAAGACGCGAGGCAGCTCCCGTACCGCCCACCCCGGCCTCCCCCAGCCCCTCCCCGCGGGAGCGGCGGGCGGACGCCTTACCGCAGCGCCGGGCGGCGGGCAAAGAGNTCGGCACACGTGACTCGAGAGCGGCCCTCCCCACCCCCTCCATCCCCCAACTCAACGGGCAGGAGGGTGCGCGTGCGGGGCCTGCGCGTGCGGGGCCTGCGGACGTTGGCCTGCCCCCCGGGCGACCGTTGGGGGGGCGCGGGGAGGCCGCCGGGTTGCCTCGCCTCGCCTCGCCCCTTCCCTTCCCTCCCGCCGCCGTCCTGCCGGGGAGGCGGCCCTGGGCTGCCCCTGGAGCGGAGGGACGGCCCCAGGCCCCCAGGGGACGGCCCTTCCTTCGCCTCGCTGAGAAGGGGCGCCCGGGTCGCGTCGTCGCGCTCGCTGCGGCCGTCAGTCAGGCGGGCCCGCGGCCGGGGTGCTGCTGGGGCTCCCGTTGGGACACCGTCGCTCAGCTCTGCCCCAACAAGCACTCCGGTGGCCCGGAGATCTCTAATGTGCAGAAGCAAAGGCGTCTTCGGCGTCAAGTAGCAGCTGCGTAGCGATTTTGAGGGACTAAATACAGCTGATCTCTGTCTAACCCCCATCTAAACCCTGCTTTAGGAGGCTTAGGATTTGTCTGCGAGGTTAGTGAGGTAAGCCTCCAGCCCGCGCTAATACCTCACTGGCGTGACAGCACACGCAGTTCATTGGAGCATGCAGGGGCAGCAGGCGGTTCACCGAGTGGCATGGTGGCACCAGGCCTGCTGTTCTGCAAGTTGGCGCACAGCGCGTACTGTCTGGATGCAGACCGCAGCTATCGGTCCACCTCAGCCGAGATGTACGGCCTGACTGGGGGTACTGCTAAGAGGTTTTAGGGTGAGTACAAGCAGATTAGCATAAACCATAAATTAATAATTTGTAGCACAGAGACTTTTAATGTTGTGCAGTAAAGCTAGGAGGTTGGAGCCATGACATCTTGGCTCCCATGGAGTTCTAAATTCAGCAGGAATCCCTGCTTTACACAAAGGTGGATATATTGCTGATATTTCACAGCTTCCTGTCTCAATGAGAAACAGTACCTCTTGGCTCATGCTGAGTTGACAACTGAACAGCACCTACCTGCAAGTGTGTGGAAAGAAAATTATAGTTTGTCCTACCATCCCTGAGAGTTTTCTGATCCCTGCATTTAAATTACAATCAGCAAATCTAAACCGGTTCGTTTGATTCAGCCTGAAACAGACCAGAAGCAGTCACATAGTTGCAAACAAGGGATAGTTATAGCTATTTTCTTATCCCTTCTAGTTACCTAGTCTGTCTACATCTTGATACTTGGTTAAAACATTGTTGCAGATGTAATCCTGTGCCAATATGTATATATGTGAGTACATCAGGATTCCAAGCAGTCTCGTGACTGTAGGTATGACGTTCTCTGGATATGAGTTTGTGGAGGCACCTAGCTTCAGGTTATTTCGTGTGGGGTTCTCTGCAATGACCATTTTTCTACCAATAGATAAGTCAGATCAGTCTTTTCTTGTAATGTAGCCAACAGGATGAAGTGGCAGCCAGGCTTTACATTTTTACCATCCGTGCCAGTTATCATGGGACTTTGACTAGTGAACACAAAAGTATTTGGGGGGACAGGGAGAGTTAAGGATGTTTTGTTTCATGAACAGCACTTAAGATTCAGGTACTTATGAGCTACATTTTTTCCACACCGGTCACCTCATGATGAAGTTGAGCCATTCCCTCTCGTCAGTGTGAGGGGTTAGCAGGTTCTGTACATGCCCAGGAAAACTTGTCAAGCACCTGGTCAACCATGCTAGTAGGCTGTTAGGCCTGTTTACACTAGACACCTCTGATTTAGGCAGTCATCAAGAAGAATATTTGGAGGTTTGCATAAGTGACAGCTGGGGGCCTTGGTTGTTTTGTGGATTTAGTGTTGATTTTTTAAAGATTCTATGGTTATCTAAATCCAGCTGCTCAAGTCTTGAAGACTGGTGGTCTGATCATCAAAGTCTCTTTATGGGATGCATGAACTTCATCTCAAAGTTGCTAGTTTGATACTTTTCTAAGCTGACAGAATTTCATTTGTTCAAAAACATCACACTGAGTTCATTAAAATGCATAATTGTCATTAATGTTTCATTTCAATTTCACTGTTTTTCTCCACACTGATGTGAAGGAAAACCAAGCAAGTAAAATCTTGTTGTGACCATCAGTCTTTGCTGATGGATGTCATATCCATCTGCATTAAATAATTGGTAGATTTGGGACCTTACCAAGCAGCCTTCTTTATTTTTATTTTTCAAACCTATATGTCCAATGCAATAAAACATTGCCTTAATAAAAACTGTGGGATGCTAATTTAATAGAAGTGTAATTTGATTAATTTATGCCACAATTTACATAAAATGAAAGGGCTATTTTAAATTCATGCTCAAAATAGACTAAATGCCACTTACAGCTTGTCTACTGTCAAAATATCCTTTGTGGTTTGTTCTCAGTGTGTATGTTAGTTAAAATTAGAGCCTGTAGAATAGAACAAAAATAATAAATAAAATCTTTGGAGGAGAAGAGGAGGGCAAACCAGACTTGTTATTTCCTTTCCTTTCCAGAGGCAGAAATACCAATACATTTCTGTTAGAAACTGAAGTTTTCTGTTGTTTTTTCCTCAGTGAGTCTTTTCTTGTTTGGTAAATTACTTCCATGGCTATAAGGGTTGGTCATCTCTTTCTAGGCAATACAGAATGATTAGAAGTCAAATAGTGTTTTTCCAACTGAAAGCACATTTTGTATAGGTAAGAAAAATGACGGTAAAATTCACTGGTGAACTTGCTGAAGGACCTTATAAAGAGGCTATACTGCAAGCATTTACCTTACGGAAATGCATGGGAACATTTTCAATTGAGTAGTGTGTCAGGGAAGATTAATATTTGATAAATCAATGAACCACTAGCCCAATATACTTCTGTTATTGTTGCTGTTCAAAGCTCCTAATGCAATTTTTTGCAATGTAATTTAGCAGAAGGAAAAAAGCAAGAGTAAGATATTATGAGATAATCACACCTCTAGGCCATTATCGAGCAACAAACTGACAGTAAAGGCCTAAACTGCCTGCTCATAAATTAAACTGTTTAACGGTTATGACCGTAAACCTATTAGCCCCTTTTATCTACTCAGTCGGCTTCTGGTGTATTTGCATCTATCTTTTGCTGTCTTTGGACTTTCGAATCTGATATTTAATGGCAAAAAAATGGAGCCAGATGCTGTAAATGTATTTTGTTGTCTTCTGTAAAAAAGCAATTTCTGACAAAAAGGAAGAGATAGTACTCCCTCTCTGCCAGCTGGTATCATGTTTATATTAGCAAAGGTAGGCTAGATGCACAGATGAATTTAATGTAAACTTCCATTTTCTACGCTTTATATTTGGTAGGTGACAATATGACTTGCTAAGATTCTAAAAATAAATAATTACCATGTTTTAAATAATAATAATAATAATAATAAAAATCTCAGATAATTTGAAAAAAAAAAAGGGGTAGAAGCAGCTGTAAAGCTGATACTGTCTTAAAGAAGAAAGTTGGGGCTTTTACTGGGATAAGAGACCTTCCGGACACCCCCCCCACACACGCAACATTTTCCATGGACTGCCATGAATTTTTCTTGGACTACAATCCCCTCTTATCATTAGAACTTCAGAAGTAAGTAGAGTGGCTTCTGTTGACCTACGATGAAGCATGCACCGTAGCCTCAGTCCAGGGGCTGCAAGCTGACATTTGGCACTGTACTAAAGCTCCCAATCTGTTCTGCAATGCAGGCCAAGCTTCATGGAAAATATCTGTTGGCAATGTTAGGAAGGGATTATCATGGGATTTACTGCTTTGTCTTCTCTCTTTTTTGGCTTTTTCTGTAGGAAAACACAATTGTTTAACTTTTAAATAGTCCCTACTTATATGAATTCCTAATACTTTGACAGAGTCCCAAGAGCTGATCTTTCCCACTGAAGTTAATGTTGAGCTATACTAAAAGCTGATGGCATTATGTAGCCCAAATAAGGTCAAATTGGTTTGGCCTAATATTTATACGGTGTATAACTGACTGTCTCACCTTGCAGAAAAATAAGAGAATGCCAGACAATTTTTTATTTCAAAAATAAAAATTCTATATATTCTTATATATAAGAAGAACAAGTGGCACTGAGGTTTCTTTTTGTCGACTGAAAATCAACTTAAAAATTATAGTCTTGGTATTCTGAAGGGTTTGTTATGTATCTATCCTTAGTCCTCGTGCTTTTTCATTCTGTCAAAGCCACACTGATAGTTTTTGTAGAACATAAATTGTGATATACCAAATATTATAAAGTATTTCTACAATTCTAACCATATTTTCAGTGCTGATAATGTATCTCAGATATCTGAACTCTCTTTTAATTCATATTATGTACTCTCCCACCTTCCAGAAAATCTGAGTATTGTTTTAACTGCCTTTTCCACTGAAAATGTATCCCTATATCCTGGAAATATAACCTAAATTTGATTGTTCCAAATGCTTGCTCAGCAAAACTGACTGATGGTCACCCATTTCTTGGCTATAGCTTATTACAATAAAAATGTAAATGAACCCTCTGTGGAAATGTCTAAGATTTCTGGAGGAGAGGAAATGCAATACCTTCTTGTAGCACAGTGAGCTACTTTGCTGTGTACATTTGGACAAGTGACTACATTTTTGCTGCCTATTTTCTTTGTAAATTAGGCTAATATTAACTTGCCACCCAGTAATTTGACAAGTCTGAGTGAATGTTTGCAAAGTAGTCTGAGACCTTCAGATGGAAAATGTTATGAAAGTCCAAGCCTTGGCTAGCCAAAGAGGATATTTACAATAGGTACTTATTTTACATAGTAAAATAGAAATGTTGAAGTGTATAACCAGATGAGACAAAGACTGATCTAAAAGTAAATGCAGGGGGCATTTTTTGACCTTTCAACAGAAATTATATAAGCACTCTCAGGTTATAAATAGCCCTTTGTTTTCCTTCTCTTTGTTTAACACTCAGAAGAAACACAGGGTTAGTTGTTTGTTATGAAGAGATAGGGCAATGCTTTAGAGTGGAAACAATTGTTCACTGTTCTTTATTTAAACAGTTCCTATAGTGTTTGCAACTAGCATTTGTTGCTTTTCTTAGCACTTTTTTATCTTCAAAAAGCTACAGAAATAAACTTTCTAGTTCTGAAAATGATGACACCAGAAGAAAACCAAAGCACTCACTCCCATTTCAAGTGTGAATTTTTTTTTCTTTTCTGTTTTGATCTGTGGCTGAAGAGCAAAAAAAGTCAGTGCTAAACAATCATTACACTGGCACATTTCCTATTTGTATTATGAATCCTCCAAAACAAGCTGAAATTCTTATGTTCTAGCATCATGAATTGGAAAGAGTAGCCAAGCACCAGCGTGCCATGCTTCCAGGTGCTGTTAGAAGCAGAGGTGCTTGTACAAATGTTAGCAGTTCTCTCTCTTTGAACGATTTCCTCAGCACAGGGCAGGACCAATATACAGGCTTTAAGTTTCTGCTGAGAACAGCAATATTTGCTAAGGAAAAGAGGAATTCTAAAAGGAGGCAGTGTCCTAGGTGAACTCCATTCTCACTCCTCTAAGTTTGCCATGTGGCCACAAGACCAAGATGTTAGACATTTAACATCACAGAATCATTTAGGTTGGAAAAGACCTCCAAGATCCTTTTACCTCTTATCACGAGTGTATATTTAATACACTCATACTTTTTAATACTGATACCTTGGAGAATAGCATGGGCCTTTATTTGTTTGAGCATTTGAAGATGAACTGAGAATACTGCATTAACAGTGTTACATAAATGCCATGGCCTGTAGACTTGTGAGCGAGCACTTAGGCACCGATGTGCATCACGAGACGGCCATAGTCCCTGCACAGCTCCTGTGAATGCTGCCCGCACGAACGGCAGCGCAAAGCACCTGCTGCAGGCGGTGGGGCGCGCTGCCCCGTGCCGCCGTGGGACCTGCAGGTGCCTGGGCCCCTGTGTGCCTCAGGCCGGGTGCAGACAGCACGTCCCAGAGCACAGCGGCTCTCTCACTGCCACACACCCGCGTCGTCCTGCCCGGGCTCTGCCTTCCTGACCCTCACGCTGCTGCCCGCAGGCGAGATTTCGCGTGCGCTTACGGGAGCGCCTGGCAGCGCCGGGGCCGCTCCAGGCCCGGCCGTTCGGCCGCCTCCG
>VXAA01007033.1:566579-689719 GCA_013399115.1 Anseranas semipalmata
AGGGGCGGCCGGGGGGGCTCCCCCCGGGGGCGCCGGGCGAAGGAGGTGACCGCATCCCTGCCGCCGCCGGCGGGGGAGCCGGGCGGGCTGCGCCGGGACCTGCCGGGGACGGGGTCGCCGCCGGAGAGTGCCGGTGTCCCGGCCACTTTGCCCGGAGCGAGCCGGGGGGGACGGAGGTGGCGAGCCGGTGCGGGGCCCTCCGCAGCGGGGCTGAACCCCGCCGACACGCGTTGAAGACGGAGCCGCAGCCTTTCCTTCCTCCTCCTTGCCCTTCCCCTTCCTGCCCTAATAATGATGCTAGGGAACCCCAAAGTTCGTCAGTTCGTCTCTGAATCCACATAAACTCAGTGGCTCCGTTTAATCCTCTCAGGCAGGCACCTGTGGCCAGGAGCTCCCTGGGGTACGCAGAAAATGAGGATGTTTAGTATTAGCCCGATAACAGGCTTTTGGATCCCGATGCTAGGTAGCTGTGTTAGGAAGTCTCGGCTTTAGAGCTGACATCAGGGTTTTTCTCGCACTGCATGCTGCCCAGAGAGGACTGCTGTTTGCAAAGTACTCTTGAAGCACTTAGCATTCTCTAAATCGGGCAAGGTAATTAGGAAGGAATAAGGAAACATTAATATTTCTGTTTGTTATGTTCAGTCTTTGCTACTTTTATCCTCAGAAATAGTTGAAAGGACAACTTCTTCACTGTGTTTCGGTTGACTTTTAGTCCTGACTCTACAAACTCAGAACATCTGATTGGTTTTAGATTTTTAAAACTTCTTGGCAGGGGGAGAGCTTAAAGTTTGTCAGTCAAATGTTTATCAATACAGCGAGACTGTAGTAAACTTATCAAAGGCATGGGTGAGTGCTAAGCACACCAATGCAAACAGAACAGAAGCCAATTTCTGCACATTTTGTTGTTTTAGTCAGTATTTTTTCCCCCTTATTTCCAGGTTCTTCAAGAGCAGCTACACGCAGTTGCCAGCTTCCCTCCATGTGGTGCCCCAGCATGCCCTGTGCTGGCGATGCCACACAAACCATTCATCTGCCCTGGAGAATGGAGCCTACCTCCAGGGTAAGGCGACGGCACAGCCCCAGAGGCCTGGCTCCGCGGGGTCAGCAGCAGTGGTCTGGGGGAGGGCGTGCAGATTGTGAGCCTGCTCCCCTTCCATGTCCATGTCAAATTGTCATTGTTCTTAATAATTTCCAGTCCTGTGGGCCAGCGATACTGCAAAGAAAGGTTTAGGAAACTGCAGTACTGAGGAGACAACCTGAGCTCACTTACCTTCCTTCTGAGGCAGGCCCCAGTTTTTATTGCTGATGAATGGTGGCTGTGATGCCCTGCAGACTGCGTAAGAGAGCACCGCATGAAGGGGAGCTGGAGACTGTTAGATGGTTGTAAGACTTTAGCATTGGCATAAAGTAATAGGAACTCCATGATTTCTCTCACGTGCTTCAGACATGCACTTGGATACAGTAAGCTTCTCCTGAAGCCTGGACAGACAGAGCAAAACCGATGAGGTTGTGCTAATGGTGTGCTGCTGCTCAGCTGTCACTGCCACTACGTCCTGCAAAAGTGGCATCTGAGAAATGGAGAGACCAAAGGGAAGAATTAGAGTCTCAGGCAAAAAATGCACACAAGGGCTCATAGTTCAAGACAATTCTGGTTCACGGTACTGGTACTGTGACAGAGGGTGAAGTTGGTTTAACAATTATGATGCTTTAAAGCTGTGTGTTCTTTGGCTTGTATGTACTTAGCTTTTAGAGATGTTGTATTATGCTGGTCACATTTAGTCTTTTCTGCATAACCCATAGGGTTATGAAGTTCTTTTAGAAAAAAAAAAAAAAAAGCTGAGATTTTCAGAAACTTACAGGAATTTGGGGCTTGAAGATAAACATAATCTGTTGGAAGTATTGGCAACACTGCATTATGGCTCCAAAGATGGGCCCACTTAGATGAAGTGGTGGACTTGAATCCAAGGGACTGTAGGAGGAGCTGTGATAACCCTCCATAAGAATGGGACTTTGGAAGGTTAGACTTACATAAGCAAACCTTTGTATAAAACTGCATATTTGCAATGCTGCTTTGATTTAAGACATCTGTAGATGTCTACCAGACAAAGATGTTAATTCCCAGATCTTGTTCCTGTAATATAACACAGTGCTTGAAGAACTGAGCTACTTACAATCTGTGGCCTAAGAAATAGGCAGCATGTTAGGATGTGTTTTCTGTTTAATTGACTGCCTGAGGTCTAGTATCTCAGATTGTAATTTTGGTCTCCTGAAGATGGTAGAGATTCAGTCTTCTGCAGAAAGGGTCAAAACAAGTGTGGTAAAGCAAAGGAAGCCAGGGACAGTTTTTAACTTGCTTACAAAAGAGATTTAGTACTATATATTCACTGAATAAGCTCTCATATGCTAAGGCAGACACAGTAGGAGCTGATCAGTAAGAAAAACCGGTTTACACCTTCTGCTTGACACAGGTATTTGTAGTATATATTCAAATGCACATGTTCTAGACTTAAACAAAATTACTTTGTTGTCTTTTCCCAGTTTTGTCCCCCCAGTTATAATTATAATAGAGTTACTCATTTGGTTAACAAGACCAAAGAGCTAAAATTTGTTCTGGCGTGGAGGGGCAATGAAGGCACCCCTGCCTGAAGGAATTGGTGGCACTCACATGTGGGCACAGTGGCTATACTCACTGAAAACAGAGATCTAGTTCCCAAGACACTCCTCTTATCTGCCTTGCAGACACTGGGAGCGTTCATCCAGTGTGACCGTACACTAGGCTGGCCACCGCAGGAGGTGCACAGCAGGCAAGCATCAGCTTTTAGGTAGGACAGAAGCAGTAGATGTGAAGCGTAAGATACATTGAAGAAACCCTGTTAGACGGAATACCAACACCCAGTGCCGTGTAACCCTTGTAGGCTCTAGGCATAAACTGGGGATGTGTTTTTAGCCCCTACTACATTGTAATCCTCTTTGGTACTGTTTTTGTGAGATAACCCAGACAACCCAAGTACAGAATGCTGGTTCAGAGGTAGATAGGCATGCTGTCATTTTAAGATTGTTGCTTACCGAAATCCCCTGTAGTATGTTTCTCTGTTTATGAGCTTTTGATACAGCCTCAAGTGCTGAGATAAGCTCATGCGGCAGCTGTGGCCTGGGGAATATTGCTGTTATATGCAGTGAACAACATCTAAACATTTCAGAAGGTATTGACACATTTTTACAGAGATGGCTAACAAGCTCTGTGGGCCTTGTTTCTCCTAAAATACCTTTTATTGTTCTGCTGAAAATAAATATTAATTTCCCCTTTCATAATTTTGTAGTAGTATTTCAAATAATCTGATCTGTACTTCAGAGTGCACTGTCAATTTGATGGGCAGTACATTTTAAACACACTCAGATCTCTTCTGATACAAAATAACATTTGATACCTCACAGTTGCTCCTGGTAGCTGTTGTATAGATATCCTTTGAAAAAATGTTGCAGTTTCTCACATCAGTTTTCTTCTTTATTAATTGGGTTTTCATGTTGCCAGCTCTTCTCATAGTCTGTATAAATTTCATAACAATTGGTGCTTTTCTTCAGGTTCTAGCACCAGGATTATGTGAATACCTGCAATTTCCAGCTTCCATTTCTAAAAACAAAAAAAGTTTTTAACCATCCTACAAACAAGTTGTATAGAAAAACATAAAAAATAAAAGAAAAAAGAGTCTCTACATTCAGGAAGCAAATAAAAATAACTCCTTTTGTTGTTGTTGTTGTTTGTTTTAATGTCATGCTTTTAGAGATTCATTGCAGGATATGTTTGAAAGTGGGACATTGGCAGAATGAGGAATCAAACTGCTAACACAGATTTGGAAAATGCTTGATACCAAAAAATGAGACAATGCTCTAAAATAGATTCTGCTTCATACAATAATAGTGTTCTTGGATTATAGAATTGATTACTATGGCGTTTAACTGGATTCATTCATTTTGATAGCCCATGATGTATATTTCTTCATGACTTTTAAAGCTTCTTCTCACAGAGATTAAGGCAGAATAATAACTGTCAAGACAGTAAAACAGCTATCTGAAGATGTATTTAGATTGATAAAGGAAAATAATTTTTTACATCTGAAAATATTAGTTACAGGTTGTTCAAGCAATGCAATTTGAGAAGTAGTCTCGAGTGCACAATTTCAGTGTGACCTACAGCAAATATAGAAATGAAAGTATGAAAAATATAGCGAATGCGAAGTCTAATTATTGTAGTGTCTTTAGGAAGTAATGAAAGACTTGAGAGGATGGCTAACAAATGAGTACTGGACTAACAAGCAGAAAGTGTGCATTCCATCAAAAGGTAAACAGAAGATCACAAAAGGTACTTTTTGTACTAGACAGAGGAGCATATGCGAGGTGGAAAACATCCTAATATATCGTTTCCAATGCATAACCTGGACTAATGAGGTTTACATGCATGCATGTATGTGATGCTTCTTTTATGGCAAAAGTGGTCATCATGTACCTACTAGTTGTTTAGAAGATGATGAGCATGCTAGGGCAATTGATGAATACAATGTACCTTTTACAGTGTGGGTTTTTTTTTAGGTGTATATAGTCTTTGGCTTCAAGTTGCTGAATTAAGAGCAAACCAGTGCTTATGCTAAATACATTAATAAAGGAACCTCTTAGTTACAGCTCAGCAAGATTGAGTGAGTCTGAATTGTGGAAGAGATGGAATTAAAAGCTGACTCTGGGCCCTGATTAACTGTGCATGGCAGGCAAGTGCCACACAGGAGGTGAGGTTCTGATGGGCTTCAGGAGCCACCACTCTGCGGAGTGTAAATGATGGCCAGTTAGAGAAGCAGTCAGCAAAGTCTCTTCTGCTGATCTTCATTTAGCCTCAAGAACCTGTCCTTGGTTGGCTGTTTCCTAGATACAGTTATGTACATTTATGTACATTATGTACACCTAACACTGCAGTATATCAGTACTTCTGGGGAATAAATGACCTTGCATCCCTACCGTCAGGGCTCCATTATAACCTTGCTCCTGGATATGCTCAGACTTTGCAGAGAAGGCTGCTGTGCTGATAGCTTCAAGCCAGCCATTACTGGGTATTGTATACTGGGATTATTTCACTTGATTTCGCTATTAATGACCTAATAATAAATTCATCCAAACTGTCCTGGGACAATAAAGTCCTTGACTGTCCTTTGAAATTCTGTTTGATAAACCTGTGTTATTTCTGACCTATGTCAGCCTAAGCTGAAGACTTTCAGTGATGGTGACGACATCACCTCTCTGCGAAGTCTATCCCAACGCTTCAGTGCCTTTACGGCTAGAATGTTTCCTAATATCTTACTTGAATTTACATTACCATAATATGAGCTTCGTACTTCTCATCCTGTCCACCTTTGGGATCAAGAACAGACTAATTCATTTCTGTAATAAACTTGAAAATATGCTCATACATATGTAATGTACTTGAAAATATGCTCATGCCCTGCCTCAATCATGTTTGTCTTATGCAACACAGCCCTGTTCAACCCTTTTATACAGGTCAGTTTTCTCTAGGGTCTCTTCATTTTTCCTGCCTTTTTTCAGACTCTCCAGTTATCTTTGCCTTTGTTGAAGCCTAGCACCCAAATCTGGACACAAGGTGGTCTGAAGTCTTACCAGTGACAAGTTAAATAGGAAAGTTACTTTAAGTACTTTGAAGGCCCCTGTCTGAAAGAATTTTGATATTATGTCTACATTTTTTTAAAAAAATATCACAGCATGGTTGATGCTTTTCATCTAAGGGATACAATACAGTCTCCAGACATTGCTGTTTGTTTGTTTGCTTGCTTGCTTGCTTTCAAGAACTACTAACTTAGCTGTGTCCCATTCTGAACAGGTGATTCATCTCTTGTGTGCAGAATCTTGTACTTGTCTTAGCTGAATTTCGACCATTTTCAGAGCATTTCTCTAATGCGACAAAAATCATTTTGAATTCTAAGCCTGCCCTACAACATACCTCATACTTCATGTTATATTGAGATTTAATTAAGATATTCTGTCTTTTGTCCTCCAGGTTGTCAAAGAGTACTCCAGCTGGTGCAGCTGTGATGAAGTTTAGGAGGTGCCTTGCCTTTAAAATGCTCTGAGGCACCACATATGTCATCTGGGTGGCCCAGACAGAAGTGCTGTTGAAGAAATTATAGGCTGTAGGAAAAACTCAGTCTCTTTTTCACTTGTGAGGCCATGTTGAGGTTATGTGTTCTGAAGAAGGAAAATAGCCAAAAAAAAAAAAAAAAAAAGTCACTGCTACTCATTCCAGGAAAAGCCTCAGTGCCACTAATCTAGGAACAAATAAACTGGAAATGGAGACGGACTCATGAGAGAATATTGAGTTGCAATTTGGTAAATGTTGCCTAATTATGGAAACTTTAAAGGTCATTTTTTTAAAAAATTATTTATGGATTTAAATATTGAACTTACAGCACTTCACTAGAAGCTCATATCCAGTACTTGTTCTTTAAGATATATAAGACCAAGTGCCTTAAAATCTTGGACAAAATGTTTAAGTGATTAAGGATTTTAGGTCTCAATTTTTTTCTGTTTCTTGGTAACAACACAGTGGAAGAGGTGAAGTTATTTATGGTATATGCGATACTTACATCTGTGATTAGAGTTAGTTCAGTTTATGCAGAAAAAAATGAATTAGATGTCTCCTTTCATGCTCTTATTATTTGTCTTAATGAACAGAAAACTCTAAGGAAAAATGCACAAAAACAATTTATTTAAATACATTGTTTTAAATCACCTTTCTTTCAGAATATGACTATATGGTGTTTTTTAGGTCAGTCAACATCCTTTTACTATTTACTATGATCCCCTCTATTTTTCATAGCACCCTCTCTTTCCTCTTTTATCTCTTGGCAACAACAACTCAAAATAGTTGTGCTGGAGGAACAATAAAACATTTCTTTGGAGGAAAAAAAATAAAGCTAATCTGGTTAAATTAAATTATTTTGTGCTACTTAAACTTTAAAAAATACAAACATATTTCAGGCTTGAAATTTAATATCTATGAAATTTGAAGGAGGTCGGTTCAGTAATTCCAATTACTCACCATATCTCTCTGAAAGTCGAGGTTGCCCCTCAGGATGGTCAAGGTCCTACACCGAGCATCAGTGATGTGTCTGTTGAAAACAGTTGCACATATACTGCCCGGTGTGATCTCTCTCACTCTTCCTTTACTCTCTTTATGTTGCTTCTGGGAGCCAAGTTTAGATTTTCTTTACTGTTTCTTCCTCTTTCCAGTTATCCATCATTGCCATTTGTTGGTCAGGAGGCCTTCCACATCTTTCTTTACCTTCCTTTTCCCTTCCCTCCCATTTGCTTTGCCTTCCAAAATTCTGAAACTCAGGCTGCCTGGCCCTGAAGCAATTTCTATTTTTATTCTAATTTCTCTTCAACCAGTCTCAACGTCACCCTTAGTTTGTTTTAAGTTTTCAGCTTCTCCCTCCAGGAAACAACTCTATTTCTAGCACACTGCTCTCCCTTTGCTTGAATACTAAGAAAAAGAATATCTACTTCACAGCTGTGTATGATCTGAAGCCCTTCTTTGCCATCTTCTTTCATTGATCTCTTGTTCTTTATATATTTGTTAAATCTCTGTTTTCACAGTTCAACATGTATGTGTTTTTCTTATATTTTTTAGATTTTCTTGTGAATGAGATAGTTCTTGTTATTTCTTACATTGTATTTTCTTGTTTGATGGTCACTCATACTGTGTTTCTGTTTATTGGGGGAATACCTATTTAATAGGTTTTCCACAGGTGACTTAGAAACCTCCTAATTTATTTACAGCATTCCTTTACTTTTAGTTAAGCACATATGTATTTCTAGAAAGTTAGTGCCATACTAATAACTCTATCACAATACAAAGTCAAGTCTGATTTGCTGTCTTCTGTTAGCAGTATCTTTCATTTTGGCTCTATTCCATTTCTCATCCTCCACAGAATAATTGTATTTAGGTTATTTTACTACGTGTGATTTAATGATCTAATCTGATGTATTTGTTTGTTTGTTTTTCCTCTTGCACTGTTATTTTGTGTACATGCTGAAGTGCAAAGGAATAGGAGGTTTTTTACTTAATCTGTTCCATGTGATGCAAAGCACAAGCTAAACTCTTAGCAACATTATCAGAAATTTCAATTGAAATGAAAACTGGCAGACTTATCCCTAGGAAAGCCCAAAGCAAAATAACAAGAGGAGAATAAGTAGGTCATATGGCCAGAATGTTTTTGGAGTGATGCTATGGTAGAAATCTTGGTTTAGCTCAGACAGACCCATGCTTGGCTCTGTCTCCAGGTGTACGTCTTTGCTGTTTTATAAGGGCTAAATGCTGATTGTTGAATTAAGTGGCAAAACTTTAGAGAAATCTAGGATCACTAACACCACAGAATATGTAGTAGGAGTTTCTATGTTGACCTAGTTCTCGCTCTCATAAGGTCTGACTACCATAGTCTTGCATTCCCTTCATTTGTGTATTCTTTCAAGAAGCAGTTATACCTCTCTGTTATCTCTATATGAAGATATGAATTTATTTAACAGCCCCAGATCCCAGTTCATTGACATATTGGTGTGGTCTCTCCTCAGTTCAGGCTCTGTGGCTGTGTTGCCACTCTTGCCAATTTTTATGAAACTGCTGTAGATTCAGCAGTGGTAGGATATTTCTCCTAGCTGAAGCACAGGACTGTTTATAAAACCATAGAGAATGGATTGCATTAAAAAAACGTTTGAGCAGATTTTCGCTAGCAGAGGTGACCAAAATGACTTGCTGGGACTGGGAACAAGGACAATCAAGCTTAAAAACCATGTTAAATGGTCATGGTTGATTATTGTGCAGATTGACCACAATAGGCTAACGTGTTTTCTATATTTGATGTGGTCAGTTTAAACCGAGTTCTGAATCACATTTAATACATCTCCAATAACTTTTTTTTTTTTTTTTTTTTTTTTTTCCAGTTTAAGCCTGGCTTGGGTGTACAGTTTCAGGTGTACTTTGGTTGGAAAATTTCCAACCTTTCCTTATGCCATCATGTCAACTGCTTTTTGAGGAGCCTTCATATACAATACGTAACATATAGAAATTAACGTAGCATGGCATGGTTTGAGTTTACTAAAGAGCCTGTCAAGATTTTTTTTTCTCCATACAAGAAACATATCCTGCTTTGAAGTCTTAGGTCTCTGTGCTTGTTAACTCTTTTCCTACTCTTCTTTTTCTGTAAATTTTACGTATTTGTATGGACACCTTAAAATAAACCGGGCTGAAATTGACCTTGATATAAGAAGGTACGTATCCTAGTGAAATCAATGGGAGTTCCATCAACTTACCCAAAGACTGAATTTAGCCTCCCCATTTCTGGGAACTGATACAACAGTGCTTCGCTGTATATTTGCAACAGCCAAGGCCTAGTTTGGTAGAGCAAGCTATAGCTCTGTGATGAGCTGTTAGTTAGCATACATTGTTTCAACAGTAGGTACTTTGGAAATTTCCTTGCACTCTACAGATTTGGTATGAAGATCAGTTAGTGCACCTCGTGGATTTGTTTGGTTTTCAGTGATAATTTTGTTTGGTAAATCCTGATTCTTGCTGTTTCTCACAATATGTTCCAGATGATTTAATGCTAGAAAAGATTTTACAAAATCATCTGGCATCCTCTGAAGTAAGAAACCTGTCTCTGGAGAAAAGTAAATGGGTAACGCAGGAGCAACTAGTTAGCAGAGCACTTGCACTCTGCTTGTCTAACAGCATACACTAACCTGCAATTTATGAAAGAGTAGGTGGTTGCTTTTTAGAGGCGTTATTTCCCATGATTTCTGGAGGAAGATTTTTTTCAGCATGGAAAAAACTTCTTGCAAAACTGAAAAAACCATCCATTTCATTCTTATTTTAGGGCAGTTAATTTGAATGCCAAACATGTAACTGAAGAAAGCCTTTGCTTTGATTTGAATGCTGTATTGAATGAGTATAAATATGAAGATGGTTTTCTTCAGAAGTTGCATTAATACTCTGTATTCAGAATTTGCTTGTATCAGACAAGGTTTTGAGGGTATCAGCAACTGTTTGCTTCACTGTTAGTCTCAGATAGGCAAATGTCTATCAGTTTTCTCCCTCTCGGGAAGTCAGATGCTTTGCTGAATCTGTGCGTCTTTGGCAAGGCTGTCTCTCCAAGCAAAGAAAATGATCTTTGTATGGAACTTACATAATTATCACACTGTCATCTCAATCGAAAGGTAACCAACAATTGCTTTGTATGGATTCTTCCTTTTTCTGAGTTTCTCACGGAGGCTTAGTGGAGCCCAGTAAGGACGTACAACATATCCCTCAAGCTTTGCATGGAGCCTTGTGCAGGTGAAGTACTAGGGTCTCAAAGGGAACTCCTGGGAAATCCCATACACTTGGTCTGAGAAATGAGCTGTATGTATGTGAAAGAAAGGAAGAGACTCAAAAGAGAGCTGCTTTACTTTCAAGGCTTGCAAATTCTCAAGGAACACCAGTGCTGGGCTTCACACCACTGATTCTGTTGGCTAAAATCCTCTTCTTTTGAAGAGGTTGACATGAAATAACAATCTAATATAGCAAGCTGTGTTAAGCAGTGCTGATGGTAGGTGCAGTAAGGAAATACAAATCGGACATTGGGAAGAAAATGGGGAAGAAACACCTGAATTACTGAATTTGATTACCTGTAACTTTGAAAATTTTAACTGATGAGCTCTCTGGTCCAATGTTATATTGAACAAACCTCAGGAACACAGGAAATTTCAAAGCACTAGGGAAAAATGCTGCGTAAACGTTTTTGGTGCACAAAAGAGTCAGAAGGGACCTGTGTAAATATAATTTGACCTCAGCCTCAGAGAAAACCATCAAAAAGCTGGTGTGGGAGGCAGCTGGTAAAGAGCAAAAGGATGATGATGTTTTACATGTTGGCATCTTTGCAGTGGCATTTTACATGCTTTTACAAAAGCACGTAAAACTGTGCCGTTCTTGTGTGATAGAAATTACAATGGCATAATACATTACTGCTTCATACTGCAGAGCATGTTCAGTGAGGAAATAACTGTATGATGTCAGTAGAGCAATTACTAGACAGATTGAAAATTGGCTGATAGATCTTGACTAATTGTACATAGGGAATACTTCTCCAAATATGGCCTTTTATTCTGAGGTCCTACACAGATCTGTATGTTTGTAGAGTGGACAGGAGTGATGTTGCTGGCATTGGCAGCAATCTGGCCTGCTTGCTTGGTAATCTAAGCTTGTGAAAAATGGGCATTTTAATACAGCAAAGCTACAGGTAACAGACACAAGATTAGTGATTGTACTTACAGAGCAGTAGCTGTGAAAGCGACTTTGCTGTTGGAAAGAAGATACAGGCAAACATAATTTGGTACACCGAGGCAGTGGCCAAGAGGTGTAACAATGCTTACGTACCCTTCCACATTAGCTAGAACAAAATGCATGTAAATTATGCTTATTTTTAACATTTGTGATTCTGTCACTAGAACTGTGTGCAGTTCTGGAGCCCAAGTTTTGTTAAAGGCTGCTGACAAATTAGAAGGGATTCAGAGGAGTCTCAGTAATGTTTAGAAAACCTGCTTTATGTCTAAAAACTGGTTTATCCAAGATAACTTTAAGGGATTTGCCTAAGATCAACAAATATCTTTATGAGACAAGAGGGTAATGGGATCCAGCTGCTCAAGTACAAAGTGAAAATAAGAGGGAGGTGTGTGTGGGGAGAACCACTGTTGTTGTGACCTGTTCACTTCAAATCAGCCATCACTGGAGTGTCCAGGTCAGGCCAGCTCCGCTAGCTAGAACTGCAATTATTTTTGTTGGCTCATGTGACTGTCATGCTTGGCCATTAGTAAGACAGGGTTAGCTTGGCTAATTGTAACTGAAAGGGAAAATGCATTTTTTGATGATGTCCGTGACTCTATTTTAAAATCTTAATATTCTACATTAATTCTTCCCTCTTTCTTCAGGGCACCAATGCCTCTGCTCTGGAAAAAGACATTGGCCCAGAGCAGTTTCCCATCAATGAACACTACTTTGGATTGGTCAATGTAAGTGCAATTTTCAATAGACAAACCATATATAAAACTATGGTTTTGATGTTATTTGAACTTTGCTTTTTTTTTTTTTTTTTTTTTTTTTTTTTTTTTTTTTTTTTTTTTTTTTCTTCTCTAATCCTGCTCTAAGGCAGGACTGCCTTGTTTTGAAAAAGTGCTGCTCATGTTCCAATTTTAGGCAAAGTGGGTTGCAAAATTGTATCAGATGTTTTGAAGGTAGCTTCATACTCCCCCAGAGAAAACAATTTAGTGCTTTATGAGTGTTTCCAGTGGTTAGCACTTACACTTAATAAAGCTAAAAGTCTATTTTAGCTATAAAACATGAGGGACAGTCTCTAATTTTGGGGAGGAAGTGATGGAAGTATGTACAAGCTTAGATACAATGATCTGCATCAGGGAGTCTCTTAGGAGGAGCTTTTTTATCTGACTAAAGAGAGAATGAATGAAAAGGCTGTTTAATCACTTGTTTATTCCTATATAAATTAAACAGACATAGTAATTCTTTCCATTGAAAACATTAGTCATTCTGCTACTAAACAGTAAGACGTAGCCCAACAAGAATGTATTAATATATGGAAACAAATTTAAGAAGATCCACTACAATAAATATACTTCTTGCAAGTGGAAACTTTTACTTTATATCCTAGTTAGTTTAGAACACCATAGGATTTGAGGGGTTTTGTTTGTTTGTTTGTTTTTGTTTGTTTTGTTTTGTTTTGTTTCCTGTGCAGTGTCAGGTGTGGGTGTGGAAATATATTCCTACAGCAGCTGCATGGCAAAATGGCTGATATGTGACAGGGACACAGAAGGCAGAAGTTGAATGAAGCAACTTGTTTTTTCTGATGCACAGGGATTAAGATTGTTTTTACTTTTACCTGGCAGTTTGGGAACACCTGCTACTGTAACTCCGTGCTGCAGGCATTGTACTTTTGCCGGCCATTTCGGGAAAATGTATTATCATACAAGGCCCAACAGAAAAAGAAGGAAAATCTCTTGACTTGCCTGGCAGATCTTTTCCACAGTATTGCTACTCAGAAGAAGAAAGTTGGAGTTATCCCACCAAAGAAGTTCATATCAAGGTTACGAAAAGAGAATGGTAAGTGTGAAACTGGAATCCTCTTAGACATTTATAGGTTGATCAGGAAAATTTAAATATTGGGCAATGTCATATTAGTCAGATGTTCAGGTCAGATTTGTAAATTGCTTTTAGTACTTTTGTTTGTTTGTTTTAGATATTAATATTTTAGTATCTGTGTATATAATATTATGCTTGAAATAGCCATGCCAGGTTTCCTGAGTTCCCAGAGGTGTGTGATTTAACGCTATTGTCACAGCACGGGGGGACAGACCACACTGAAAAGTGAGCTAACACTGGGAATAGGGTGGCATTCTGCTGCATTTTTGTTATTATTTTTAGTGGAGCATGGCAGAGAGAAGTTCTGTGGGCAGTTGGCAGTGTGACCTGGGAGGGCTGTAGGCACAACAAGTCCAAAACACCCTGGAGGACAGGTGATAGGTGTGTGGGGGGGGTGTTCAGCAGACTGCATGTCAGCCACGGCTCTTGTGGGCACAGTCTGACTTTGTGATGCATCGGGCCCTTTTTGAGCATTAAGTTGGCAACAGCATATGCCTAATCTTGTCATGTTACTTCCTTAAGAGATGTGGGGAATATCTTGAAATAAGGAAGCCTGCCACACAGTTCCATTTTGGCCTGGATTCATATCAGTGTGGGTGGTATACTAGGAACAAAGGAGCTTTGAATGAAGAGACAATGTATGAGTCGAACACCTGGAAGAAATTGCTTCCCGGTGACAGCCTATAGATGGGCGGGCTGTCCATTGCAAGGCGGGCGTTTGGAAGTGTGACAAAGTTAGCTCTGAGTCATCTAGTGATAAATGCCCCCACACTGCTGGGGATCACTTTTTGCGACTGGATCTTATGTTTTCAGCTTTTTTGAATTAGGGCCACTCTTGGTGTATGTTAACCTGCTTATGTGTCCAGGCTAGACGCTGCAAAGCCAAAGGGTCTGTGCAATACTTTTTAAGGAAATCCACCTGGGCTTTGTCAGGAGCAGGGGGATAAAAACACACATTTCCTGGGAACAGAAATTCATTTTTCTTCAACATGGTGGGTAAATTAAGCCTTCACTAGAGAAGAAGTCTGTTCTACATCAGCAGTGAGATATTCTCTCCTCCTCCTACAAGCATTTTGTATGGAAGAGGATAAGTCTATGCACATCAGACTTGTGTGTGAAAAATGAGCTTTGTTAGATGGTGTTATTATTACTATTCTGCGTCAGCATCAAATGTCTTCATTTTCCCTAGCTATGTGTCTTACGGTCCAAACTCAGTGACGTTCCTTAGTGTCTGAGTGACATGGAATATATGGGTGGCAGTCAGTGCTGCCTAATGTTGAGCGTCTATCCTAAGCAATCAATTTAGGTTTTCTCTGCAGATATCAAATTTCTCACACCCATCTTAGGCACTGATAGTTGGCTGGGTTGAGTCACCCTCTTGCTTTCTTCATTGACTGTGGTGAGACCCTACACAACTAACTCCAAAGATGAGCCTAAACTTTTAGACAGCTGAAGTCAGGTGAAATGAAGCCTTCCCTCAATGTAGCTTCACTGAAGCCAGTGTGACTGCAAAACTGCTTTTCTTTGGTATGACTCTAAGTACTTTGCTGAACAAAGACCAATACATGTATTTGGAAAGAAATAATGAATTTAGTTTGCTTTCTTGAAGGAAAAGATATTATCAGCTTTGGAAATCTTGACTCTTTTCTTTGCAGATCTCTTTGACAACTACATGCAGCAGGATGCACATGAGTTTTTAAATTACTTGCTGAATACCATTGCCGACATTTTGCAGGAGGAGAAGAAACAGGAAAAGCAAAATGGGAAACTGAAAAATGGCAACATGAATGAAGCTGAAGAGAACAATAAACAAGAACTCACCTGGGTGCATGAGATTTTTCAGGGAACACTGACTAACGAAACTAGATGTTTGAACTGTGAAACCGTAAGCATTGGGAAAGATTTTTTTTTTTTTTTGATTGTTGCCCATTAATAGATAGATACATTTTATATGTATAAATATATGAATCTTTTCAGACATCTGAGAATTGTGGATATTCCTGTAGACTTTACTTCCTGAAGTGAGTATATTCTTTTCTAAAAATTTATTTTTCTAGGCGTTACTTGGCTAACCTATGCCAAGTCTTGCTGTCGTAATACCTATCTCTACAGTTAAAATCCTTGCTAGTTAATCAGTATACTTATTACTGGAACTTCAGGAGAAGATATTTGCATCATTATTCCAATAACCAGTGGAAAAGTTAAGATGGATTTGTGTTAATTCATTTCTAAGAATGTGACTAACATACAGAGGGTTTGTTATCAACAAACCGTATGTTTTCTTTTATCTTCCTAATATTTTTAAAAGGATGCTGTCAGTTTGAAGTTTCTTATGTTTGTAGTATCTGTAAAAAATAAATTTAGTTAGCTGATAGCAAGTCCCCTGTCAATTTCGGTGGTTTCCAATCTTGCATTCCTACTTAGGGGGGCAAAAAAAGAGAAAAAAGAAAACAAGTTTCTCTCAGTGAGGCTGCTGTGTGTTAGACCAACACAGACAGTAACAACCTTCTTTTTGGGGTGAACAATGAAACTGGCTATCCAAAAAGTATGGAATTAACCTTACCTAACCTTTGCTATGTAAGAGGTAGGTGTCAAGGATGAACTGGTTTTCTCAGCTCCTTTTGTAGATGATAGAGATTACAAAGGACCTCCTTCAGGAAGCTCTCTCTATCTGTCTCTAGGCTGTTTCATGAGATAAGTGTTTGAGCAGTATCAGTTATTCTATCTACTCTCGTTTGTTGTACAGCTGTTGTACAGCTTGCTTGTTCTCATTCCATGGTGCTACTCTCTTTCCACTGAGCTGTTGCAGTTGTTTCTGCAGCAATGCTGTAAATTGATCAACAAACTGATCTCATCTAAGAATGATGTGTTTTTAACTCAGACCAATATTACTACCATGGACTTTGTCTACAGAAAACACAACTTTATATTAGCTGCTTGAAGATGGAAGGAGGTGCCCAGAGAAGGCATCTTCCGACAGCAGGCTGAGGTTAAATGTCTAACTTTAGACAGCTGCAGTTAGGTGAGATAAATCCTACCCAGGTCTTAGCAGATGTCTAAAAGAACATATTTTGATATTCTTTAATCATAAAGAATAACATTGTTCTCCAAGAAAATACAACTTCTCAGGAGATTTGGTTCAGTGAGAGGGAAGAGTGATGAGGTGGTAGTCAACATGAGAAAAAGGGTTGTTGGATCAAGTCTGGAACAAGATTGTTTAAGTGAAAACATGAGAGAGAGATTGAAAATTAATTCTTTAACCTATTTCAATTATGAAAGCTCAAGTAATAATAGCAAGTTAAAATAAGTGGAAGGGTAGAATTATTTTTTAACCGACAAGCTTCTTTAAACAGTTGTGGCCTAATTCTAAAATAATATCCAGTGTTTACTCAGACAAACTGTACTGAAATCGGGATGTGTCCTTGAGTAACAGTAAAACTGCACAATACCCTATTTGTAATTCAAAACGACCAAGCTTTATGGAAAAAATAGCACTAAGTACTGCTGCTGTAGGAAGGCTTGTCTGCAGCTTCCTGTGATTGCAGAAATACTTTATGCCACTCAGTATACTTTTCTAGCTTGTTATATTTTTTCTTTTATTATTGTATCTTGAAATCTTTGGAAAATGGTAAAATGGATTAAAAGGTACCCCTTTGCTAAAATGTGAATATATTGTGCATGAAGAATCATTCAGATTCCAGCAGTTCTTACTATCACAAAGAGTGCAGTTTGAATCTGATTTTCTAGTTACCTTTAGTTATGGTCTGTATTATTCTGTAATTAGTCTGTAAATGTTTTATATGCTGAAATCAACAACAAAATTCCTAACTTCTTTGTGGTGTTCAGACAAAACACTAGCATTTGCCAAAGACTTCTCCAAGTAATTAACCTCCTTGATATGCAGTGTGGCTGTCAGAACTTTAGTTCCAGCAGTAGAGACACGATGTTCTCTGATGTTTTGTTGCTCTGTCTTTTGAATTCTAGCTATGTGTTTATACTGCAGTTGATTGCTGCCAGTTTTGTGGTTTCCTGTGCTCTTTGGGTAGAATCATG
The DNA here is from genome assembly GCA_013399115.1 of Anseranas semipalmata. Classification (NCBI taxonomy): domain Eukaryota; kingdom Metazoa; phylum Chordata; class Aves; order Anseriformes; family Anseranatidae; genus Anseranas; species Anseranas semipalmata. The sequence continues at coordinate 583,873 of VXAA01007033.1, forward strand.
TCTCAGAGAGGATTTCTCAGAGGTTTGAAGAAGTGCTGTTCATTTTATTTGGATGCACTTTATGCCTCTGTACATCCATGATAGTATCAAAATTCACCCTGCTAAAGGTGTTCCTCTGGATTCAAGACTGATATGGACTGCATTCAGCACGGTTATAGGATCCCTGACACAGTGCAAAGATGAGCTCAGAGCAGTACATAACTTCCACATCCATAGACTTGCATTGATCTGAGCGTGAGTGACTTGGGTCAGAACAACAGATTCAACCCATCACCGAAGTTCTTGATTTGAACGTCACTATCCTGTGTGGCTTAGTTATTCTAAGGAAATGCAGACACAGGAAGCAAACTATGGAGTGTTCATGCAACATGTTATAAACAGAATTGGTTGTTGTGAATATAACTGAATTCATGTGCAGTAAGTAATTCTGCTACAGTCTTAGTTTCTATCACCTGAAAAAGACATGATGGCTTTTCTGGATTTTCAAGGCCTTAAAAGCCTCTTAATGGATAAGAAGAAAATCACTGAATTTTGGAATTCAATTGAAAATCTGTCCTAATTCATTCTTTAATCTGCAAAAAAATATATGTTTAGATACTGAGGAAGTTTTAGTATTCTCTAAGATTTGAGATGACCCAAAATGGGATCTTCTTTTACTTGCAACATATTTCCAGATCTGTTTTTTGTCTGCTATTCCTGAAAGAGTCCTAGTTAATGTTTGTTGGAGAGAGGTCCCAAACTGACTAAAGGCCAGAACATCTTTGCATTTTGGAGAAGCTTGATCTCAGAGTTCCTGACTACCTCTATAAGTTGCTAAACTACAACTATTCTGATTTGACATTACAAAGATTTTCCTAATTTTGAATCTCAGTACTGATACAAAAGACCAAGATTCTTTAATGAGGTGACCTGCGAGGGATACAAGTAGGATTTAAAAGTTGTTGTGGTTCCAGTCTGCAATAAAACATAATTTCATAATCTTCCATGCAAAAGAATTCTTGAGAAAAATGTTTTGGCTCAGTTGAAATACTACAGTTATCTGTTTAGGAGATTTTAAATATTTTCTTAATATTACTTCGTCTTCAAGATTAAATATTATAGGTGAAAAGTCATTTTCAAAGTAAAAACCAAGATGTGTTATTCTGAAATTGTTTTTTTTTTTTAAACACCCTTTAGCAGAATTTTTCTCCTCTTGTTCCATCTAAACAAAACATTGGCAAAATCATAATAACTTTGCAGAATATTAACACTTTGCCATTTTTACCTTTAATCTCTTATTCAGCCTGGTCAAAAGTATTGATCAGGAGCAATATTCAATGGGGAAATGCAGGTGTGTCAACCAGAAACACAATGACTGGCTTTTAACTGCTGACTGGAGAGAAAATATAATGTGGTTGAATATGACACTTCTCAATGAATGCTTACATGGAAAGTATCTTCATTGCATCCTTAATAGTGGAAATAATTCTGTAAGGCATAAACTGAGATTATGTAATGTAATATATTATACACAGATAAATAAAATTCCAGTATAAAAAGGAGCTGGGTTGTGTTGTGTAACAAGAGAACATATGTAATGCACCAGTTACAGCTAACGTAGGGAATGATGCTCCCCCTTTAATGGACAGAAAACTGCAGTCACTGGCCCATGGTGGGTGGGTTTGGATAAGTGGAACAGACAGAAGTTAAATGATATGAAAGCGGGACTGGTCAGGTTGCTAACCTGACAGAGTGAATACAGTCACACTGAACTAGGGAAAAAAATAAATCACTGAAATAAATTCTTTGTGTAATTCATTTTGAGAAATTGTTCCTTCTTTAGCATTTGCACATAGATAAAAACAGCATTTAGATGTATGATTTTTTACTAAGTCTGTTTTACATGTATATTTTTTGCTACAGGTTAGTAGCAAAGATGAAGATTTTCTTGACCTTTCTGTTGATGTAGAGCAGAACACATCAATCACACACTGTCTAAGGTAAATGAATGCATCTTTTTGACAGATACTTCTATCTGACTTTGCTAAATTTTCCAAGTCTAGTAAATACAGAATACAGAGGAGGAATAGCATTGATTTTTGAGATTTTCCTAAGCAGAAGAAAAATACTGCAAAGTGGTTGTTTCCTCTAATGACAAAATACACATTAATGGGTTTTGTTTTATTCTCACTTTCAATGTCTGTGTTTGGAAGAGAAAAAAATTCCTCTCTTGGGGAAAATAATTGGTTGCCTTGTCATCTGGAAGAATTGCTGCAGAATAATAATTGGCTTCAAAGAGATTTGTGTGTGCTTTTCTTTAAGCTTTTAGTCAAGTGGTTTGTTGATTAGGACTTATGTGCATATTAAAAGCCAAGTGTGTGCTTTGTAGAATGAGTGCTAGAGTCCCTAAAGGGCAAAAGATTCCAGAAGTCTACTTTTCTGCCATGTAAGTTTCTTGTTGTGTGTCTCATCCTAAAATTACAATGGGAAGTCTTTTATTCCAAGTCTCAGTTCTGCTCTTAGTACATGCTTATCTATTAAACAAATACTTCAGAGATCAAAATAATTTTCAGGTTTACATGGATGGTTATCCTGAGAGATTTAAAATATATGGAGTTTTGGCATTGATACAATAAACCAATACTAGGTTTAAGACAATATGTTGCTGCTCTAAGGTAATGATTATCAATTGACCAAATTACTCTTTCAAGTTCCAAAACTGCTACCAACTTTGAACTTGCATTTAGTTTTAGCAGCTCTTCTGGTATACCTAGGTAGGGTTGCCTGACATCTCTCACCAAAGCGAGATTTACAGAAAGAGAAAGCTTATGAGGTACTACCACTTCCTGAGTCAGAAAGCAGTGATTTCTCTGTGGATACAACTGTACTAAGAAACAGTTGTTGCATTTTAAAGTGCTAGATCCAGTAAGTTCTTTCCTTCTCAGCTTCAGCTCAGTCTCCTGTAGGATACTGTCGCAGTCCTCAGCCCTCACGTAGACCACACTGCCAAAACTAGCCTCATTTTAAAAGGAGAGCAAATTGAAGAATTGCTCTGGAAAGGAGTGCATTATTATTTTTTCTGTTGCCTCTTTGTCTGTTCACGGTCACTAATAATTGAACCAGTACTGCTACTACAGGCCTTTGTTACTATGCTTTTAAGTTCTTTGCTGTAGCTGTTACTTTGGACCTGTTTGTGTCAGCATTACTTACCTTTCCCTACATATTCAAAGTGAATTTGAAATCACATTGACATGCAAGGAGGCTGAAGGTACGCATCTTCTGAAGTCCTTCATAACCTGAATTATTTTATGGTTCTATGATATACAGCTACTGGAGACTAAACACGGACTTTTTCTTAGCTTAGTCTGGTGATCCTGTTAGAAACTGCTGCTCTATGTAGGTTACCATCTGTCCTTCAAGCTTCTCCATTTTTTAATTTATTTTCTTAGTTGTTAAGCTTTCTGGAAATGTCTTGTTTGGAAAGACCTTTTTATGCAAAGGCACAGAGTGCTTCAGTGAAAGTGCCAGTAGCATTTCTACTACTGAACAGCCAGCAGCTAGAGCTCACAATGTGGAAGAACAGCAACCACACTGCTGCAACTAACAGGAGAATGGTGGAGTTGAAAGGGACCCCAGGAGGTTACGCCTGCCTCCACATCAGACAGGGTGCTTGTCCCACCTGTTCTAAAAGATCTTTTAGCAGTAGTAGCTCCATTGCCTACCTCAGCCCTTCCTGTTCTTATCGCTAACAAGTGTTTCCTGCTGTGTAATGTGAATTTTCCTTGTTTCAATTCAAGCCCATGACTTGCCCTGTGTACTGTGGACATGAAAATAGGGTTGCTCCCCTTCCTCTTAGCAGCAGTGTTTTCCATACAGAATGTCATCACTCTTCCCAGAGTTGTGTTGTTGTTTTTTTTTTTTTTCTTTTCTTCAAGTTAAACAGCCTAAGGTCATTCAAGCATTCTTTCACAGGTCATCTTCTCTAGGTCTCTGCTCATGTTCATTACTCATCTGCATTCTGTCTAGTTCAACCTCCCTCTTGAACTCTTTCTTGAAGAGCAGTTGCCTAAAACTAGGCACAATATTCCAGCAGAGATCCACACAGTCCTAAGAAGTATGGATACCCTAAAAGTTGTTTATACATGCCAATACATTATCTGCTTTACTCCAGCAATATGACATGCTGTTTGAAATCTACTCGTTGTTTCTTTTAGAAATAAATGGAAGTAAAATCTCTGTTTTTGCTTTTTGGGGTGGGGAGGTATATGGTGCTCTTTACAGATTAAACAGGAAGTGAGTCATCACCTGTCATCTATTCTGATTGTCTTTTACACTAGAAGCAGGTCTACCTCTTTTTGTAAAACATATGTTCAGTTAGACTGCAGATTTTCTCTCACTGCTTTACTGTATTATTCATTGTTATATAGAGTGTAAGTACTTTTGTGGTTTCTGCTGATAGGAATGGCCAAGTTACCATTCTTTTTGTAAAATTCACTGTCTCCTTTTTAAGATAACTGCTGTGCTGTGACTTTACAGCTTTAAATGCTACTGCATTGAAAAGGTAAATTAAAGAAAATCTGTGCAATATAACATTTCAGTAAAATGAATTTATTTGCCACTATGGATGAATGTTCTTTTCAGTTATTTCTGAAGCTCTTCAGATTGAAAAAGTCCTTGTCTGCATAAGAGGTCCAAAGAATACAAGCCTCTGGCATAGTCTAACTCCACAGGGTAGAAAATTGGGCCTGAAGCAACAAAAGTTTAATAAAAAACATAGTATATTTCCATTATTTTTGTTTCCACTAGGAGTTGCAAAGTTTACCAGTCCATTTGATCCTGACTTTTAACTACTCTGCCTGTGCTTTTTTTTTTATTCCACTAAGAATTGCCATCTCTTAAAATAGAAAATTTATACTATTTATGCATATAAACAATAGAAAGCATCTTCTGCACTGTAGCACAGAGCCCGTAGAATGACCAGAAGTGTGGGAGCATATAGGGCCAATGAAGAATTAGTATGTCTTGAGTGGGTTTAATTTAAATTTAAAATTTAAAAATTCCCTTCACCTGTTAAAATACCATATAAACAGGATGCAGGTTGGCCCATTAATGGAACAGGAGAGAGCTGGAAATGTCTTGAAACTAGCTCTGCAGTTGTAGAGAAAGGTTCCTCAAGCCTGTAGTTCTTGTACATGCAGACTGCATGAACTCCAATAATCTGTTGTTTTTAACTGTGAAACATCTGTTACAAGTGCCATGCTGAAAATTCTTGATTGATGAAACAACTACTGAAGTTGCATTTGTGAAGGGCAACAAAAACATCTAATTTTCACGTACCTACCTCCCTTCCCCCAAGGAAATAGTTATTGCTCATATGTATGCCACCATTTTTGTTCCTGGTACAGAAAAAGGAATTAATATGTGCTAAATCAGTAAATGAGTAGTGCCTGTAGATTCTGTGACTGTGCCTCACCTGCTTTATTAGAATAGGGTAACGGCCTTTTATGTGGAAGGTAGAGGATAGATTAGAGTAGGTATTAGGAAGAAATTCTTCACTATGAGGGTGGTGAGGCACTGGAACAGGCTGCCCAGAGGAGCTGTGGATGCCCCATCCCTGGAGGTGTTCAAGGCCAGGTTGGATGGGGCTTTGGGCACCCTGGTCTAGTGGGAGGTGTCCCTGCCCATGGCAGGGTGGTTGGAACTGGATGGTCTTTAAGGTCCCCTCCAGCCCAAACCTTTGTGTGATTCTATGATTCTATGAACTAAAAGACAAAGGAACAAACAAACAAAAGTTGAGGGACAGTTAAGAGAATGTCCTTCAGTTTACCAGGCCTTTTTCTGTTAAGTGCATATTTCTCCTGATTTCACAGATAAAATTCGCATAGGAGTCAACTTATTTAAAATGTTATATGTTATTGGTTTCAGCATAATTAACATGTTTTTAAAGGAATTCATGAACTCTTCAGAGTTTAGTCAATTTTAATGGGAAGCTTAGCTTGGAACAAATCAGTATTTATCAAACTTCTACCATCTGTAAACATTTATTTATGTGAGGAAAGTATTATTTCCATTGCTTTACTTTGAGCTGGGAAAGAAACTAGTAATTTCAACAAGTGTTTGTTTGTTTGTTTGTTTTTGATTGAGACTTTGAGACTTTGGGCTTTGAAAATAAACATCAGACTCTTTCCTGAACAGAATACATAAAACTGACACAAGCACATTCTACTGAATCTGTCGGTATTATGTTCCCTACACATACAACCCATCTCTAACCTTTTCTAAACTTTCATCTCTTCACTTATGATTCTCTGACTCATAAGTGCCATGATTTTTCAGAGCAATTGGCTGAATTCAGTTAATTTTGTCTTCAAATTCAATGTGAAATTTGATATTCAAGATCAATGTTTACCACTGAAATAAATCCTTTCCAATGATCATGTTTTATCTTTCTCTTAGATAAAAATTCTATTTCCAATGAGAGTTTTGTTGCAACTTACCTTTCAAGAGATGTATTGTGTCCTAAATTTCAGCACTTTCTGATCAAATTAAGACCATAAAATGAAAAAAGTAAAACAACAACAACAACAAAACTCAATTAGTATAAATTATATAGATTTATGATCTCTCATGCTCTATCAACCTTAAAGAACTTAAACCTGAAAACGGCAAATCCTTACCTTTTATGAAGTTATGAAAGTAACCTAATACCTATGCCCTGGCAATCCATACAGTCTTCAGCTCTCCCATCTACCCCTGTGGTGTTGAAGCCAGGGAGAAATAATCATCGGGAATCCTCCCCTTGCCTTTGTAAGAGGAGTCTGGAGCTGCCTACTGTGAGAGCAGGCTGAACTTGCAGACAGTGTGGCTTCAGCCTCTGCACACATGGGCTGCAATGTCAGAATGAAGCTTATTGCTGGGTCTGAATTTGTCTGGAGTTCAGAGCTCTGTTAGGTACAATGCAAGTGCAATCAACAGGACAATTCTGTACTTCAGAAACTTCTGAACCTTCAAGGCCAGGTTGGATGGGTCTTTGGGCAGCAAGATCTAGTGAAAGATGTCCCTATCCTTGACAGGGAAGTTGGACTAGATGATCCTTAAAGGTCCCTTCCAACCCAAACCATTCTATGATTCAGATACATCTATTTAAAGCCCACAGTCACAAGAAAATCTGTGTGTCTGAAGTGGAAGATAGGTGTTTATGCCTACATTTACAGTTATCAAAACACCTGCTCAGCTGCAATGTAAGAGTTGAGGTGATGAAAAAATTACTGCCATTTTTTTCCAGTTAAGTTTTTTTAGATACCTAAGATTATGTTCCAAAGTGTATCAGCATTGTGACTTCTGACAAATCTTTTCTGTGAACTGAGCAGCACTATCAAGCCAGGTCTTCCTCTGCCTCTCTCACTTCAAAAGCTCTATCCAGAAACGTTTCTAAGCATATTTACTTGATGGGCATTTACAAAAACTGCTGTAGTAGCTGATGCTTTCCTTTTTAGACAACAAGAAGGTATAATCACATAACTTCTAGATAAGAGCTCAGAGGTTAGAGGATAGAGGAGACTGAGTTCAATTTATTTCTTCTGCATAAGAGAATTCAAGCCTATCTTACAGAACACCACAAAATGGTGTTCTGTCATTTGGGGATGACAGAAGTGCACTTGAAGGTGTTCCATTCTGCAAATAATTTTAAAAGGCACTGAATGTATTGAGCAATTACAGCGAACTCTAGGCAGCCCCTTGACATGTAAGAGATGAGGATGTAGGTCCCATTTAGAGACACCTGACCCTTCCTCTGTATTGTACGTAGGGCCTCAGTATGTAACACAGGGCTGTCACAGCAGTCAGATACTATGAATCCCTTTGCAAGTCCCAGTACTGTTGATATAGGTGTTTTAGAAAACTGGACTTCAGTGGAAACAAGATTTCATTATGTGTGTTTTTTTGGGTTCCAGTTCCACAGCCCAAGTGTGGTACTGGGGCGAAAGTGTTGAGAACCTTTAAGAACTGATAATTGTATTTATTTACAGAGACTTCAGTAACACAGAGACATTATGTAGTGAACAGAAATACTACTGTGAAACTTGCTGCAGTAAACAAGAGGCACAGAAAAGGTAAGCAAAGAGTAGGGTATTTCCCTATGTCCCTCCCGGGTTTTGACAAGCCTCCTCCTTGAAATTCGTTGTGTTTAGATACCTTGCACCTCAAATGCACACTCGGTGTGGGCCAGAGAACCCTACAGACAGATTCAAAACTATTACAAGTTTTAGTGTAGAAGCCACTGCTAGCAGACTACTGTTACTTACAAGGTGCTTTTTTAATGCAAACATTTACTCTTTAAGGAAAGAGTGGCTTTGAACTGTGCAGGTCTTTATCATGTGCACTGTAATGGTTTCACAGGATGCGAGTAAAAAAGCTGCCAATGATTCTTGCCTTACACCTCAAGAGATTCAAGTATATGGAACAATTGCACAGGTATACTAAGCTGTCGTATCGTGTAGTATTTCCTCTGGAGTTACGTCTCTTCAACACGTCTGGTGATGCTGTCAACTTAGATCGGATGTATGACTTGGTAGCTGTTGTTGTTCACTGTGGAAGGTAAGATACTTTCATGTCTATCTCAAGCTATTGCCAGTTCCAGGCATTTGTCAAGGGCAGAGGCATGCCTGACAAAATGGAGGGAGAGTGAGAGGGGAGGCATAAACCATGCTGCTGCACCAGCTTGCATATGTCTTGGCCTGAACCTCTTAGCCACCCTCCCTCATAGTAAATCTGTACCTGTTTAAAAAATAATCTCACACTTCCAGAAGTCACAAGATTAAAATCACAAGAAAGGAAGTAAGTAGGAATCTATCTCCTTCCTCATCAGACCGCTAAGAGAGCTTGGAGCCAGCACTCCGTGACGGCCACAGGCTGTTAGCAAGTAGGCCCTGCAACAGGTCACCTCTGTCTCCTGTCAAGGCAATGAAAACGATGGCTTAAATAAAGATTCTCAAACATGGAGTATTGTCAAATATGAAACAAACAGAAAAATCCTTGGGGCTGTAGGAATATGTCTTGTTCTCCCTTAATCTCAAAGACTGTAAGTAACTAAATATTTATGGTTGATACCAAACTATTTTCCCCTTAAATTTAATTCATATATTTTTTTAAATATTTGCCATAGTTGATGTCTGCTATGAGCAAATTGTTAAGTACTCTGTAGATTAATTTGCAAATGGTCATACAACAGATGAAAACAACACGTTTAGCTTTTAGTTGACTAAAGCATTGCAACAAGGCATTAAAAAGGGAAAAGAGAACATGTCTACTGTACCACCAGAGGTAGGTTTACTATGTTCTTCTTAACATGTAGCTATTATTCAGCCTGCTTTGATATGGACATGTGACTTATCAAAATGGAACCAATAGTACCTTCTAAAGTTATTTCAGGTTTTGTGATTTTTATTTATTTTTTTTTTTTTTTTTGCTTTTTAGAGGACCGAATCGTGGGCATTATATTACTATTGTGAAAAGTCATGGATTTTGGCTCTTGTTTGATGATGACATTGTAGAGGTCAGTATTCTGAAGGCCATGAGCACAACATTTGTGTTTATGTTCTCTTCTCTATTTGGAATTAAAATTCTGATCCAGATCTGGGTATAGATTACTAGTCTGCAAAGTCACAGCTTGGTCGTAATGTGACATTTAGCTCAGCTCTGTTAGGAAGTAAGATTGCAAAAAGAATGATTAATTGTGCAGTTTGTACCCTCTCAATGTCAAAGGGGGTTATCTTATTTCAGAGCAACATCAAACATTTTTAATATCAGATTTTGAGAGTTTAATTTGGAATCTTTTCTCTATCTAATAAAGTCAATTTAATTCATTACAGGAACTATTTTGCAATCTTTGGCAATATTACTTGGCAAAATTTGACTGGGTAAAATTAGGTTTGCTGTAGGATTTTAATTCCTGGACAACTGAGAAGTTACAAGAAAGTCTGAATTCTATACTCAGTCTGGGATTGTCTGGATGTAAATTAGAGCAGGATCTGGTCCATAGCTATCACAGATTCCATCTAAGCATAGAACAATTCATTCCCAAGCAAACCCTTTATGTCACTGTGGCATCTGCCAAAACTGAGGTCTTGAGTCTGGTTTCCCAGGTTTAAATCCATTGTAGTAAAGTAAGCACTGGGACTTTGGGACCATTGGGAATGGAGCATGTCTTGAAGAGGGTTTCTGTCACCTCTCAGAAAGATGAGGTCACATGGTCATATTCATGCTTTTTGCCAATGTTCACTACTGCATTCCGAAGAGTCTCTGTTATTAGAAAAAGCCTAATCCAGTTAGGTTTTCTGAGACAAACATTCCTATTGACTTCCATGAGTGTAATCTGTACGGTTTAGCCCCTGAACTGCGAACAGAATTTGCTAATTGCTCCCCTGAAACATATAACTGAATTTGTCTTTTGTGTTTATACAGCCATTTAATCCATGCTTGGTATTTCTTTTATTTAACAGTATATTAAACGATTCTATTTGTTTTGCAGAAAATAGATGCTCAAGCTATTGAAGAGTTCTATGGACTGACCTCGGATATATCAAAAAATTCAGAGTCTGGTTATATTTTATTCTATCAGTCAAGAGAGTGACTTGGCAAACTGTGACAATTGCGCACAACAAGGCTGCACGCAAAGAAGGTGATGGCCCTCCTGAACCAACTTTTACAAAGAGCACATCTTGTATGGTTGAACAATGACATATTCTGTCTCCTATTAAATGGTCCACGTGGTATTGACTATAACCATTCATTTTTGACATGCGGAACTTTGTTTTGGTGAGGGGGGGTAGTTTGTTGTTTTTAAGTCTGATTGAAAATTTAATTGCAGTCAGATTTTAGTGGAATTTATATGGACTAACATTTACAGATGATAAGATTTGGATGTCAACTGTTAAATCCAATCCAGCTAGAGTAGTATTTTATATGGAAGTGTTCATTGCATTTAGGGCAAAATTGTTTAAAGCTTTCTAAATGACTTTGGGGTGTGTTGATTTACAAAGCATTCCTTTAAATACATTCTGACATATACTTACCCAATTTAAATGTAAGAAAAAAAATCTGCTTCGTAATGACTGGAATTGTGGTTGCATAGGGGATTTTTTTTACATGTTACTCTCCACTGCAAAGATATTCTTCCAAAATCACTTAAGATTTGTTTGTTTGTTTTTTTTTAAACTTTCAGTTTATAACCTCAGGCCTAAAATTCACATAGAGGGATTTAAATTACAGTGGAACTAAATAATGCTGTATGTCCAGTCAATGTGCGAACCATGCAACGGTACAGATGAGGTGAGATTTCAGAACTTACAGGGCACTGGAATAAAGGCAGCAAGATGACACGTGACACAGAGATAAATAGCACTTGTAGAGTCTGGGCTTATTTTTCTGTTAAAACAATATAATAAGTTCTTTACTTAATTAAGTTTGCAGACATAGCAACACTGCTCACGTACAACATATCCATCAGGACTGAAATTGCACAGTCCTGCTAAATATACGTTGTTGGTACAATACATAAGACAGGGCTTGATCCTGCAGTTTTCTGAGTATCTGTAGGTGCCATGTACATTTCTCAAGAAGGATTCCATTTCTTAGCAACATAACCTAACACATAACAACCATTAGTGTACATACACTGTCATGTATATGCCATTGCTACTGTTTTGGCTGTATTTGACAGCATTTGGATCACCACAAAAACAGATAGGGCTCTTGAATGTCTGATTTTAAAAACATCAAAAGACTTATTGCAACTGTTTCCGAATTTACTGGGTGAATTTGGCTGGCAATAGTCATGCACTGGTTAAGAAAACTGCTGAACACACATACTGGAATTTGGCAAAGAAAGAATGTAGAAGAAAGTATTAATAGGGTATGAGAACGGATGGAAAACAGGATGAGGCAGTGGTAACACTGGGTATCTAGCTTGCTTGGTTTGACACTCCGTTATACAATGCTTGATCTTCAGTAGCTAAATACCTGTTCCAATGAAGTCAACAGCAAAAAAACTCCTGTTGTCTTCAAGGGGACTGAGAGTTGGTTCTGGTATTTACAAGGAAATTTTCTCATCTCACAAAATGTATTTCTCCTTGTTATATCTTATTCACTCTTGTTCAGTGTTTATTAGATAATGTTGCTTTTGGTACTTCTGTTCTTTTACAAGCCTGCCTACCATTTTATGGCAGACACTGTTTCAGAAAGTGGCTTTTGAAGCACAGCTAAATCTTATATTTTAGTTTTCTGTAGGAAAGAGAAAAACATTTTTCATTGTAATCTACTGTGAATGTGAAATATCTTTTTGTTGAATAATGGTAAAAATGAAATACTAGCTTCTACTGTAACATCAGTTGAACAGCTGGATTTATCAATGGCCATTCTGTAAACAAAGGAAATGTAGCACTTTACGCTGAAGAAGAAACAGAAGTGGACTTTTCATATAACATTATTTTTGGTTTATCATGTTGTTATACCAATGCAAGAAAACAGACGTAGAATGTAACCTTAGAGTACTGAGGTAGGTGAATAGTAGTAGAGGTCTGCAGAGATTGTTCACGTGAATGAAGGTTGTTATGCAGGCTAAAGTCAAGCATAATTGGGATGCAGTTGTTGTTTTTTATTGATAACGGGATGAAATATTCTGTCTATAACACAGAAGACAGACATCCTACAGGAGACTTCAGCTCTCACTGGGGTCCAGGAGATTTTCCATTGAAAAGCTAAACCTGCAAATCCTTCTTTAATGGATTTATTTATGAGCATTCAGAATTTCCACATTAAAAATATAATAATCACTTGCCTTTTAAAACAGGAGTGTTTCCTGGTTATGAGTGAAGGCACTCTCTAGATCAGCATTCACCAGTGTTTGTCGACGTGTCTGTACTTCACAGTTTACTGCTGAACATTCACAGGGCATTCTTCAGTTTTAAAACAAGCAAAATACATTCTTAATGTATCATTTGAGTGTTTAGGGCTCATGTTTGTACATAAAGTAATTTTGCATAAAAATAACTTTAAGATCAGTTCAATTTTAGGAAAAGTTTTCATATTTGAATTAACTTATCTGAAAAATGATTTTTAATGTTAATAAAATGAAGTAATATATAAATGATGAAGTATAGGATACTAATCTTTGCTTTTCTCCAGCTGCAAGACAGCTCTAGGTTGTAAAACATACAGATAATTGTCATATGTTATTGAGAATAAAATCGCTAGAATAAGCTTTTTCATAAAGTATGAAAACCATGTTAAAAATGATTTGCCCAACTTTCCTGTTATAAATGAGAAGAGATGCATAAGATTTATGACAAAATCTTGGAAAGGTACTTATAGCAGGAGTTCATGCTAGCCCATGAGTGATCACATCACTGGTATCAAACCAGTCCAACATCAGTGGTCTGACATCAACACTGAAAAATCATGGAACATTCACTTTATGCTAATACCAGCTAAATTAAGGAGAATTTTCTTTTGATTAAAAAAAAAAAATTGCAGTCACATTTCTACAAATTGTATCTGGTCTACGGTATGCTGAATGTCTTGTCTTCAGTCCAGCAAAAGCTGTCCATCACAACTGTAAGAGTAGTTCCACTTCAGTCAGGAGAAGTTCTGATCTATGTCAAATTAAGCACATTTTGCAGGATTAGGATCCTCACAGGAACAATAGTATGACGTAAAGTATTTTAGTTGATTAAATAAAATGTAATCTTCTCTTTCTTATGATTATATATAGGTTTCCAGTCCCTTATGAAAGAACGGTAAAATATCTAGGACAAACAAAGCTTTTCAGTCAGCAGCTAGAAAATAAAACATAGCACAGATGTCTAACAGTGCCCTGTGCTTCCCTAAAATGACTCTTTTTATGGTACTTGGTTCTGAGTCTGTTAGGCCTAATGACATCTGAAGTTCTCTGTTTGTTTCACATGCTGTTGCTGAGAAGTTTATAAAATTTATTACCATGTTCTTACTTGGAAAAAAAGAACACTTCTGTCCTGTGCTGATTTTCAGCTGAACCCAATGAAGCACTGCAGTGCTGATGAATCAGTTAGCTTAGAGGATGAGCTCAGACCTCAACTTTTATGTTTGGCAGAACAGGCTGTCAGGATTTTATGTAATTTCTATTTCTGGGACACAGCAGAGGGAGGCAGAAGAGGGGAGTAATGGAGAAACCGTATCAGTGAAGCAGAACACCTTGTTGCAATTAAGTCCCAAAATTACCCCTGTCAATTCTATTTTAATAATTTACAGTTACCACAGAGCAGCAGATAACATCTTAAAGATCTTGTTCCTTTAGCAGTTGGAGTAAAGAAAATAAAGCAGTAGGTGTTTCCTTCACATTAGATTGAATAAAGATATTAAAGAGCTAAGCTGAAACTAAAATTCATGTTATGTGGTGGGTCCTAATGTGACACCACACCTGTCTTTTATCTTCAGACATTACATTTAATTCTCCCATCTGTTACAGCATCATGTACTTGGGACCTGAGCTGACAACTTGCAGCTGCCAGTGATTTGATGTCTCTCAGCAGCAGACCCTTCTTGTTTTATCTCTTTTTTGCTGCTTGTGGCTAGCGAGTTTGAGCAGTATCTTATAGCTGAATGTGTATTAGAAATTTTAAGAAGTTTTGGATTTGTACCCATTCCCTGTTAGTACTTTTTATCAAAGTCTGTTTTAATTTATTTCTCTTTTGTTGCTCTGTTAATGTGTTTGTATAATAACTTATGTAGTTAATATTATTAGTTTTCTGTTTTAATTTTTTTTTTGTACTCTGAGTTTTTATATGTAACCAACCTAAGCACTTTAAGCATCAATGTCAATCTTGTGAAATTCCAATCAGCTTAACACTTTGCTGTTGTCTTTTTGCTTTTGCAACCTTTTGCTTGTGATCCAGCATCTCTAGTTACAACCCAATTTCCATTTCTATGTTTGTAGTCCTAGTTGGGCTGTAAATTTGGGAAGCCCAAATTCTTTCAAACATATTTGTTCATATTGCTGTAGAAGGTAAGAGGACAGACATGCCATAAATACTACATCCTTGTCATCCTTGCAGTGTTACGGTGTGTCTGTCCTTTCACCTTCTATAGCAATATGTACCTGATGAATTGCACTTACACTGCACGTTTCACAGCCTTTTTTGCACTCTATCTGCTAACCCCTTTGGGAATGACTGCAATACTTTCATCTGGTGCACAGTTATCAATGACCATAATTTTGAAAAGCTCCACTTCTCCCATGAAAGTTCTCTTTCACCAAACACACTTTTACCCGCCAATCAAGTGATAATGCATGTATTGCTCCCTTTGCCATTTTACATGTGCTCTGTGCAATCTCAAACAATCCCAAGAGCTGCATTTATTCTTGGCCTTTGTGTGAGTACAAGCAAGGAGAGCAATCTTTTTGTATCTTCCTTCTTTCCACTTGGGCTCATATAAATGGAAGATAGTGAAGTAGGATATGTGCTGCTTAAAAAAATAGTAATAACACCCCATCTACCAAAGGCACCAGACATTTCTTACAGAGTAGTGTTGGTGGTAACCATAGCAGAAAGTCACTGACTTTGTCTTGTTAGTGCAAAAGAAATTGGAAAATATTATTGTTAGTTTTTTTAGACATAGTACTCTGATCAATGGAAAGACCTGTTGAACAGAACAAAAGAGCAAGTTTTCCTGTTGCTGCAGTTCTGTTGCTGAGGTGTTTCTTCTCAATTTAATATGGTACTGAATATTTAAATAGCTCTTGGCAAGCCTCAATAGACACCCTTTTATTTTCTTTCCAGCTAACATGCTTTACTTCAGAGAGATTGCTTGAACCCCGGCCGCAAGAATGATTTAGATTAGCACACCCCTTTTTCATACAAGGTCAAATAACACCTTTCAGGAGGTATGTGCCCACCTGATGGGACCAGCTGGGCTAAGCCCACACCTTTTTACACACTAATGATTCTTTACCCCCAGGAGGTTTGCTTGCTGGCTTTGCCTGAAGGATTTAATATGAGACTGCACATAACTCCCTTTATTCACGGTCTCAGAGTTGCTATAATTCTTTAATAATTCTGCTTCATTGGGTTATCAGGGCTGGGACTATTGCACTGTGTAAAATAAATTAACTTGTGTGTGCCATTTACAAATGCTTCTGATGAAGGCTGTTACAGGTGGCAACTTCACTGTACGTAAGACTACTAAAGAAAAAGATATTTTTCTGTGTTAGCACAGGAGGTCTGTAGGAGGAGCTGGATTGGCACATAGCATCTTAACCCTCAGCTTACCCAAATGAAGTTGGTGCTCCATCCCCTAGATAATCCTAACCCTTCTCCTAGGGGTTCCAAAGTGGCAGAAGCAAACCCTTTGTGAAGACACCCTGCAGTTTACCTGCACACAGTAGGTAATTAAGAAATATTTGCAGTCCCTCTCCCCCCAAACTCAAACCTTCATTAATAGGTATACATTCTTTAAAGAGGCTGTGCTTAATCATCAGCTTTCTATTTGCCATGGTGTTTGTATGCAAGAGTCCCATGACAGATTGTGTTCACATACTATATTATTTTCTAGCCCTTTTCTCAACTCTCATTCTAACCACAAGAGCAACTTCAGGGCAGCTGTGTTACAGATTCAAGTGCTTTTCCTATAAACAATTTTCCAGCTTCAGTGGCTTTCATTAAAGAGCACTAACAGGAGCTCTGCAACTTACCTGTGACTCTAGGAGTAAAGTCACCGTTATTATACGAGTCTGAGTGGAGGGTATGGGGGAAGAAGAAAGAACAGAGGAGGAAATATGGAAAGGGCTGTTTTGTCTGAGGCTTTGGATATGTGTATCTGCTTGTAAATATGTAGTCCCTATCTACCTGGTCAAAAAGGTGCAATCATAGTAAAACTAATTAAGTATTTTGTGCTAGTTTTTTGAATGGAGTAAGAGGTAGTAAAACTATTAGGCATACAACTTGGGACACGTAAAAATACTGAATTTCTTGTAAAGCATACAATACACAGTGTGTGTGTACAGCTGAGTATCTGCTCTTTTTAATCATGTACATGTAATTAAACCCTGCACTATCTGCAGAACTGTAAGATAAATCTCATGTTGGATATTAAGGTTGTAACATAAGAAAACAGTATTTTCTCCTGTTAACATGTTTATATTTTACATAAAATAAACTTCCTAAGCTGATCTTGCTTCCATTCAGCTAGTTTTGAATTCAGCTGGAGCCAGACTAAGGCTGGACATTGATGTTAGTTGTTACACAAAATACTTCTGCGTGCAAGGTGTCTGTATACTTACAGATGGGGAGACTGCTGATGCTTGCTTTTTATTTCACTTAATGGAGTCACTGCATTTTAAGTGACTTCAGAGAATGTTTTGCCACCAGAGCTAACTGCCTCTGGAGTGTCTTAAGAGAACAAATTTTGCAGGCAGTCCATGAGTTGTCTTGGTAGAATATACACACAACTGCATGACCGATCTGTACCTAGTTAAAGAACACCACTGACCTTGCCAATGTTACTGAGAACAGCTAAAACTGAACAGAATAAAAAGCAGCCAGAACTGAGCTACATATTGCGTCAGGGAACAGCTAGAACCCCAAGGCCTTTAGTCTGGGATTTTACTGTGGCTACTGGAGTAGGAAAGGGTTTTGCTAAAGAGGTCTAAAGTTCTGTCGGAGGATTGAAAGATTCCTGTAGTCTGCTCATTTTTCTGGTTATTCATTAAATACAATTTACTTTCTCAGAAGTGAGGAAAATAAAAGGCTGGAGTTTCTTGCTCTTGTCTAAATTGATTCCTGTTATTCCTTCAGAATCCTCTAGAGAACCAAAATCAAACATAGTTGTCAGACTGTATGTTAAATTTATAGGTAACATGCTACAAGATTTATTGGACATCAGACTATCAAAGGACTAGGTTGAAAAACACTTCACATCTTACAACACAGACTTCCTCTCAGTTAAAAACCTTGAAGCACCTTCAAAGTCATTCCTAGGTTATTAGAACATAAGCTTTAAACTGAAGGATGAGGAAACAAATTTAAAATGCAGGAGATGACAGAAATAAATCTCAAATCCATACTTTTAAAACATTTTATGGTGTACATATAAATAAACCAATACAAAAATTCCGGGAACTGTGTTCACAGTCACTCTGTGTGGACTCCAGAAGAATTGCTCTCACTTCAGAAATGCATTTTCCCAGGAGCTGTATGATGCTCAGCTATGTCCCTGTCCCTTCTTTTTCAGTGCGAGTTAATCATTTTTAGATTAGATTGGGTTGTGTCCTATGTACCAGATAAATAGAGAAATGCTAAAAATATAATTCCATCTTGATTGAAAACTCAGGTAAGGTAGGAGAAAATGATAAGATTCCTCATTTCAATACACTCACCAGAATTAAAAACAAAACACAAACAAACAAACAAGAAAAAAAAACCAATTAATTAGGCATGACCAAATATATGACACAGAAGACCATGTTTCTGAATATGATGATTTCCTTGAATGTCTGTGTGCAATTTAAAAAAAAAAAATCAAAAAATTTTAAGGAAGAAAAATGGGACAACCATTTTCAAGATATAAATATATATATATACATATATATATTTATATTATATATTTATATAATAATATTTATATATTATAACTGAGAGAACATTTCAATTCTCAGTTCTGAAAAATGTTCCTCTTCACTTATTAATTTTATATCAAATTGTAAGAGATTCCTCCATAGACTTGCTGAAGTTCACTCCCCCTCACTGCATGACTCATTTGGCCACTCTGCTGTGACCAAAGAGCTTCAGCCTTTCCTCAGTCTATAGTGGTTGTAGCCATTTGTCCTTCTTCTTAATGTCCCTGGGAAACTTGTGTGGTGGGGGCTGTGAGGCCAGAATCCCTGTGAACTGGATCTTCTGGGATCCTTCCTCCTGGGCAAGTTCATCTTTTCAGCAACACATGGTTCACACTTTTTTTATTATTTCCAGTATAGAATCACTTTCCTTTAAATAGGAAAATGCATCAGCAGATCTAGAGAAAAAAAGATAAACAGTATGTACTCCCCTGCTTCAGTTCGTTCATACAGTGGTATGTCATCTGAACCTAGAAAGGAATCCTTTGATGAATCAACCCAAGATCTTTCTGAACCATAACAACTTTTCTTTTTTTTTTTTCCTACATTTTTTTTCCACATATTCTCATATGGCTGGGGAGAGGCACTCTCAGTCCACTTTGCCACAGCAGGTGATATACTGCTCTGAGCACAGTGTTAGGGTTCAGATGGGAAGGACAAGCCTGCTGTGAAAGAAGCGTTGGTGGCATTCACCACTGTAAAGAGTGATCATTATCAGAGCAAACACACTCTTTGTCTATATCAGTTTAACCAGCCACAAACCTTCACCTGCCACTAACAGAGCATTTTATCTCACCATGAGTACAGAAATGGAAGAGGAGGCAAAAGCCTGGGGTCTGTAGGTTGCCCCAGGATGTATGGAGAGATCTACCAGAATCAAACAGAATTCAAGGGGTGGAGATTAATACAGTTTTTGCCAAATTGCTGCAAGTGTAAAAAAAAGAGTTCAATACTGAAATGAAATTTGGAATAAGCTGGAGTGAAACCCCATTCCCGGAGGTATTTAAGAGGCATGTGGATGGGGAAGTAAGGGATATGGTTTAATGATAGGACTCAGTAGGTCAGGTTGATGGTTGGATTTGATGATCTTGAAGGTCTTTTCCAACCTAGATGATTCTATGATTTTATGATTATCCTCTGGATTTCATTTCACGCACATATGAGGTCATGGTCCAGAGCAGCAAAAGTGTTGAAAAAGAAGATACATTTTTCACTCAACTATGTGACAGAGACCAAATTCTACTGTCAATCACATCAGTGTAGCTCTGAAGAAGCTCCAGACAGGTTTGCAGTTTTATAGCGGGATTAGTAATAACAGGAACTAGAATAAAGTTTCTTACAACTTCCTCATAAAGGTTCCGGTGTGCAGAGCTGTGCTTTCTATGCAGAGGGTGGTGTGTGGAACACTGTAAGCACTGGAGAACTACAAGTGGGATTATCTCTGCTCTCTGAAAACACGATTCAGGAGCACGAACAGAATATTACATTTTATTTAGTCACTAATCATGTAATTCTCACTGTCATTTATGAAGTGTTTTTCGTCTGCAAAATTTACCAGCCAACTTAATAACTTTCCAGCACTTAATTTTTCTGAAAATTGTATACATTGGGCGATGTGTACCCAAATCCCTACCTATCTGAGATAACTACAGCTTGCACTAAGTCTGGCCACCCCTCAGCTAGATAATTTTAAATAGCAGGCACTTGTTCACTGGCTCTTTGGCATGTGCTTCGATGACCTATTCACTTCTGGATGCAGTTCAAAGTGCAGATCTTGCAGCACATGGCTCCAGTATAACTTGATCCCTTGCTATCTCTGAAACAGCTTGGCTTGCCTGGAATGCACTGGGGCAGCTGAAGTTACTCGGGAAGTTTGTCGTGGCAGCACTTTACTTTCCAAGGAATGGATTAGTCCCCCAGTATTTGTTAATTATTACACACTATCAGGAAATGTTAGGTAAAGGAAGGATGATGTCATTTATTTGGCTTGTTTCTCTTTCTCTATTCTGGATTTTTCTACTCACATTTTCAGATCAACAAAAGCATTCTGAGGTAAGGTCACTGAAGTTTTGACTGTTTTATTCCTTCAAGATGGAATTCAGGCAGCGGCTACTGTTGGCTAAGACACCAAAACAGCATTCAGTGGCCCCTCAGAAGCTGCATTTGAGGACAATCCCCCACCCTAAAGTGAAGCAGAATTCTTGCCCCTGATCTTTACAATGACAGGAATTTTAAATGATAAAGCACAGGCTGCTAATTCTACTGTTAATATATATGAGGATGTTTCTAGTCATACTACATCACTATGCTGCAACACAGTTTCAACACTGAATTAACCACACTTTTTCAATAACATACTTCAAAGTAGCGTGAAAGTTACCTTTTTTTTTTCTCCCATCCAACTGCTAAAACCACTTGTAATGTTTTTACCCTGAGAGGACATTACCAGATCCTAAATAGTCTCTGGACATAGGGCCTTCAAAATCTCCAGGGCTTCCCTCTTCAGAAGGCAAAAGCTCCTTTTTGAATCTGAAGAGGAAAACATACACTGCCACCAGACTTGAGGATGACATTGCCATTTTCATTAACATGTATGTTATACGTTATATAGTCTAAACCACAGCAAGATCTGTTATCAGTTCAATATTTGTATTAAACTGTATTTTTGCCACAGCTCAGAGAAAGTGGTGCATGAAATCTAAAAGCTGTACTGTATAGCAATGTTACACCTTCATACTCATTTAATGTTCCCAAACACAGTTACAAAGGATGAGGAAAGAAAATCAGTTTATCACGAAATAAAAAGTACTGCAGAACACAGCCTGTGCACAGGCAGCATTTGGTGTGAATAAACACCCAGGATGTAGTTGGTCCGTTTAGTTGTCGTGACACTTGCAGAGGAAATATACCTAAAAAATGCATTCCTTTAATACACAGCATCTCTCTCTTGTGCAATCACTCCCAGCCCCCAGACAGTGAGCTGAAAAAATAAACACTTTGTTTACCATGCACCATATACAGTTGAAATTTGTTTATCCAAAGGCATTTTATTCAACATCCTTGTAAAATGAAAATGAATCGTATTCCCCAGGCAAAACATTTTGTTTCATGAAACTCTGCTAACCGGAATTCATGCAACCATTTCTTAATAAAGAAAAAGAAAAAAAAGAAGAAGATGATGCAGGTTCCCTGGCACAATTTGAAGTGATGTTCCACCCCCTTTTTATGGCTTGCTTGTTTGTTTGCTTGTTTGTTTTATCCCATAAACCACGATGTATGGGCTTCTTTATTTTTCCTGTTACTCCTGTACTTTTGGACAGTATCTTCTACTGTCATTGAATGGATGAGTACTTAGCTTCCCACTTTCTGAGCAACTGCAATACCAGACCACCAGCCACAAAATATCCTGCGCTATAGGATGTATTCACAGCACTCGTGCAGCCTTCAGCAAAGGATGTTCAGGAAAGCAGCAAGGTCTATAGACTGAACATGAGTGTTTGTGATTTCTAAGCACATTGCTATCGAGAACCCATCGTATTACATGGAGCAAATAATGCAACCTCTCATCTGGAAAATAGGTATGCCAATATTCATCTGTCTCAGAGATGTATGGAGCTTAGGTCAGAGGAGTAGAGGCTGCAACCTCCGTCGCTGTCATATGCACAGTAGTTAGGTTGTAACAGTATATTTTTTCCTTTTCAGGAAATCTTCTGTTAATAAATGCAGCACTCCCTTCAAGAGCAGAGAGCTGCAGACAGCAAGACTGGCTGACTGTTATTTAACAGGAGAAGAACTTTACAAAAAGATCAAACAGCTATCCAGAGGTGGCAGGAATTAATTCAGTGATACAAATATACTCCAAGTTTGTCCAGAAAAGGCAGTATTATTGAATTTTGTTTCCAGGCAACATATTCCATCATAACCCCAGCCTAAGTCAGTGGGCAAAGATCAGGTCCAGTGTGAATAATAGGTGACCTAGCCAGGGAACTGCTGTGTGTTTCTTCCAACTTGCTGTCTCTCACAATGACTGTATCTAGAGATTTCAAAGGGAAGGGGGCAAACCCCTCTGCAGGCAGCTATGAAATAAATGGCCTGTTAAAGAATGTCATTTCCTTCCAAAGAAGAGAAAGGAAAGTGTCCAAGCAAAAGAAACTTCCTCTCCAAACTTACTCAACTAATTGTTGCTTTTTTTATAGATAGGAATTAGGCTAATGGGTTACGCACTGAGCACTGCCTGGTTCTTTACGTATTTGCTTAGCTCATTTCCCCTCTAAAAGATATTTGTAAAGTTTTGTCACCAATAATAGTTTTCCATGTATGTCTTAGATAATAAGATGCTATCATGTTATTTACAGTGTTGCTTATTACAGATGTCAGTGCTTTTTCTCCTTCACTTTCAGGACCAGCCAAACGGCTGCTCCATTTCCTAGGCAGATGATGATGGATAACATCTTGGCCAAAAGAAATATTCAGCAGCATGAAATGAAAAGAGAATGGGTTGAAATTATAAGAAAACAGACAAGCAAACAAACCAACAAACACACAAAAACAAACAAAATTTTTGCTTTGGTCAAGCTTTTTGCAAAGTTACTTTTGGGAAGTATTTATATCATTACTATCTCTGCAATTATTTTCTGTAGTCTCAATAGATGTGTTATGTTACTTGAATATTCCCAGTCTTCTTTGTTTATTCTATTCTTTTCCTGAATGGATAAGAAGAAACCAAGTTACTCCATTTGCAGGAAGGCACATTTTCTGTGGCAAGTAGAAAAACTTCAGGCTTTCCTCCCTTAGCTAAAGTAATAGTTTGATACCATTGTAAGCTGGTTAAGTCTCAGCGGTGTCCTGACAGAGGAAGTTATTTGAGCCAAACCACTACTCTCAGTCTAATTTTACCCATTGAAATATTTTCTGATGGGACAATAAATCTGATAACGGTCTAATTGCACACTAGGTGTGGAAAGATGGGTTTCATCACTTCAGGCTTTTCACCCCAAACTAGTTAATTTTGAATAGTGAAAGCAATGATGATAAAAATGTTAGCTAGGGTAAATAAGCGTAAGACAAATTTGTATTTTGAGTCAGACACAGGGGAGGGACTAGCAGTGACATGAAGGACCTGACAAGAGCACTGAATCCACACAGCAGAAGGGTTCAGTCAAGGGAGGTTTAAGGAAAAGATAAAATCAGAGCTGGAGAATTTAGGTACGTACGTTTTTTATTTTCAGAAAGCTAAATGAAGAAAAAACATTGGAAAAGGCACTGAAGGAGATGCTTATAGAAAAGAGATCCCTTGGAAAAGGTATGGTAAGATACCACTCACAACACACATGCTTGTCCATCTCACACCTTTGAGTCCCTGGCTGAGTCTGCTAGGTTAATGTCTCTTCTCTTAAAGCACCAAAACCCTGGCTCTTCCTTAACTGTGTCTATGTGCCAGTAACACTCACTTCCAGCCTACAGACGTGGAGGGCACTGAAGCAGATGGGGAGCCTTGCTGAGCTCAGCCAGCTCCTGGCTGTTTGCAGGATCAGGGACTGCAGCCGCTGCTTGATTTCTGATCTTTGGTTTCTGTTATGGTGAAATCCCTGTGCACCAGTCAATGAGAGGAGGATGTGATCACTCAGTGTGAAAAAACAGGTGCTTAAGTTTAGACTGGGAAGGACAAAGAGCTGAAATTAGTGAAAGTTTTATCTCCAAATTGTCTGTCATTAAGAAACATCCCCAGATATTCTGCATTTTTAGTAACAATGCACAGGATCTCTTCCTTGCTACCGAGACACAGATCTGGGGCCAGATGTTGGCACCTTGCGAGCACAGCGTGATGGGGAGCGAGGGCATCTAGCTCCCAGGGATGCAGAGCACGAGCACTCGAGTACTTTTGCAGAGTAATGCAGGACTATGCACATGTCAGGTAGGTAAAGCTAGCTCTGAAATTGTTCCTCTACATTTCAGATGAAGAAAGAGTTTAACTCAGGAACCAGTTTGTCACCAAAAATAGCAGCCTGCTTGCCAAGTCTCTCCATCCTTAGGCAGAAATAATTAAGTTGGGTTACAGCTACTCAGGGTGCCTTGGGAGACCTGGATAATTGCTGTATAGATTATGCTTTTGCCTTCAGGATCTTTTCATCTATGATTTTTGTTGCATCTAGATTTTACCACTTCATCTCACTGTATTTTCAGAATTGACTTGGAAGATGGGCAATGTAGGTGACAGTCACCACAACACTCAGCAGCTTTCTTTATCTTAAACTCCAATGGAAAAGAGTCTGGAGGGTGCAATAGCTCTGCAGGTATGTGAAGCACAATGGGAAGAAGCTATATGGACTATAAGCAGGAATAATAGAATGCAATGTAGGAAAAAAAAAAAAAAAACTATGTATATTATTAGTGAATTATCCCTTAATCCAGTTGGGACAGAGAAACACTAATACACCTTTGGATCAGGTTTCCAGAAAACCCACATACTGAGGCTGGAACAAACCCTAGCAAATATGCAGACATGAGCCATCCTCAACAGTTGCTGTGATGGCCTGATGGTTTAACGAGCTGCCGTTCATTTTCAGTGTTCATTCTTATCAGACCTTTCCTGCTGGGCACCGAGCAAAGAAAAGGCATCTATTCTCCTCCAAAAAGAAGAAAATATGAGTTTGTCTGAACATTAATTTTATAACGCTTTCCAGCTACAGCAGAATCTTCTGATTTTGTTTCCTCCCCACACCCAACATGCACACAAGCAGGAAGGGACTTTACCTTACCTTTTCAACTCCTTTGAAGAAATTAAGCAAACCTGTATGGATGTGTGGCTTTTCTGCTTAACAGAGAGGTCCTTCACAGAACAAATAAGAGGGGCCAAAGACCTTACCAGAGAGTCACTCTCACTTAGTTTTGTGCCTTATCAGCTATGGGACGTGAAAATATTTTGTGTTTCCTAGTGCTTTTCTTTGTGGATGTTTTCCAAGTGTTGTCCTTATTTTTTGGCTTCTCAGTCTTAAAATAATCATCTCAGTATTCTCAGACTTTGGGAAAGGTCAGATCCAGACCTAAAATCAGTTCCAAGCTGTATGAGTTTGATACAATATTAGTAATGCTTGTTTCTTGTCTTCAGAAACTTATAAGAAGAAACTTATAAGAACTTATAAGTAAAAAGGATTTTTTTTCTAAGCAGTTAAATCATCATCCACTTTTACTTGCTTTTCAGTCAACACACAGTTTCTCACACAAAGAATATTCTGGCTCCCAGGTTTGAGGTTTACTTGACAAAGTGGTGGAAGAAGTGATGGATGGCTGCCTCAGACATGAGCCTCAGGGTATGCATCCTTGTGCTCCAGAGCATCCCACAATGCCAAGGAGAGCACCAAGCCTCATTCTATGGTCACTTTTAAAAAAAGATTACTCTTCATACAAAGTGTGCCCAGCTGGTTTGCAATAGCAGCTTCTCCTCCTGTGTCTGTTTCCTCCGGACTGTAGAACAGATATCAATCAGAATAGAGAAGCTGCAGTAGGAGAAAACTGCGATCTTATTTCTCTAATACAGTGTATTTCCTTGGAAACATAACTTTTGACACTGCTCTCATTCACTTTGGAGCTGTATTTTCCTATTCCTGTGAGTTGCTGTTAGCGCTGCTTTTCTTCCTCCAAAATCCAACCTGCCGTCCTTCCACAATAGGAATGTAATGAAAAGCCAAACAAAGCAACCCCCCGTGCCTCAGAAAATCCTAACTGCCAGTGGATGAAACAGATCCAGGCACTGATTTAATGAAAGATGAGCTCAAAACAGAACACCACATCCAAATAACCCCCAACTGGCATTAATTATCATCATCTAAATCATGCAATATTTGATACACATGAACAGATGGGAAAGAAATCCTGGCTTTTACACGCTACGATTCAGTGTGCTCTGTGGCATTCACTCAAGCCAATGTGAGCAGCCTTTATTTTGCTGTGCTGGGAAACTGGCTGGGACTGCTGGTAACTACGTATCCGATAATTTTAAGTGCACATATAATACTTGCAGCTAGGTGCATGTTATTATAGAGAAAATGTAGTGTATGGAAGTGGGACCTTGGCAGTTCATGATGAATTTCCTGAAGTTACAAGCATTCTGACACATTTGCCTGTGCTTTCCATGACAGTTTCCAGACAACATGAGGCTTTAAAGACAAAAAAGTGCCAGGTTTCTGGAGGAACAATCAGTTCCAGAAGCACTGTGGCTCATCACGAAACAGCTGGGCTTGGAGGTCAGTAATTTTTTCCCCCTCCTTTGGAGCACCTGGCCGTAATCTAAGGACTTGTACAAGAACGACATGTATATAAGGAGCTTGAAGAGGAACAGCTTCCAAGCTTTTTGATCAAGGGTCCATTTGATGGAGGGCTCTGTTTGGCATTGGAAGCAAAGGGAATTTAGAATATGCATGTGCTGAACCTTAAAGAAAATTCTCAAAAATATTTTTATGCTGCCTTTCTTTTGATAAAAAGACTCCAACAACTCTTTCCTGCACGTGTCTCTCATCAGTATGTCTTTTGTCTCCACAACTGTTAAATTCCAGTCTCCAGTGCTACAGAAAACAGAAGGTAACAGTTAAAATAAAAATCATGTCTATTTTTTAATTACTTCATGACTCTTTTCACATGAATCACATAGATCACTTGCATTTAAACTGCCTAGCAGGTCTCCTACAAAGATCCTTTGCATGCATCTCTATAGCAACACATAAAGGAGCAAAAGTTTTTGTTTTGAGTGTGTACATAAAAAATAAACCTGCATTTTATAGATACTGGCATAATATCTAGCCACTACTTTCTTAATTAACCTTTCTGAAAAGGCTATTACACTCTTCAGAACAATAAAAGGGGTAAGTCCTAGTATCCCTTTCGGGGCTGTGTAAATGTCTGGAAACCTAAGCTCTTCAATAAGCAGTTTGGGGAAATATGAGTCCTTCACTCCCTTTTCAGGACCACTGAGGTTACCTCTGGAAGTGTATTAGCCTGGTTTTCTGCAAGGACACAAAAACCCTTTGCAAGGGTGAAGTTCTTGATGGAGCAACTCAACACCCCAGTGGCCCATGGGCAGTGAAAGCTGGAGCTCCCAGCTCCTACATCGCTCAAAGCTCAGCACAATCCCTCTGACTGCCAGCCGCACTCTGGATGATTTGCCCTTCATCCCATGCCCGCTGGCACGTGGGACCCTGAGGTAATTATCCAGGTTGCTTGTTGCACCCATTCTCACTGTAGCCATAAGCTGCCAGCTGTTATTACAATAAAGCTCTGTTGACCTGGCTCTGGAAAGGTCTGGGGCTTCACCTGGGAAACACCACTAACAGTCAGCATCAAAGTGTCTCC
The DNA here is from genome assembly GCA_013399115.1 of Anseranas semipalmata. Lineage (NCBI taxonomy): Eukaryota > Metazoa > Chordata > Aves > Anseriformes > Anseranatidae > Anseranas > Anseranas semipalmata. Next base: position 611,840 of record VXAA01007033.1, read on the forward strand.
CACAAAGCACAGACAAATGTAATGGTGATAAGTATGAATGCTTTTACAAGCAAACTGAGAATACTGTTATAATTCTTTCAACTTTGGGCTATTTTTGTATGAACTTTGATTAATGCAAATTACTTCAACTATTTTGTGGATATTCAACATATTCTGGTCCATTTTTAGGCTTGAAAATAGGCAAAGCATATATAATTGCTACTTATATGGTCTGCTTCTGCTCCTTTTACAGTCAGCAAGGAAAGCTTTCCTTTGAATTGAAGAGACTTTGGGTTAAGGCTGCCTTAATAAAGCTGTGGGCCTGGGCCTGGTCAGTGCTGGACACTGAAAAATGTGGAATAGATGCTCTTTTGGTCATACACAACTTGCCACTCGTAAGCTCAGTTCATTTCAGTGGGAATAGCACTAAATATAAGGTACTAGCCATAAGCTGCTTTATTCAAATGTTACATCTCAGTGGAGCTGTTCATTTAAATATCAGAATATTGTTTGGTTAACTGGTAGAAGTGCATTTAGAGTTAAAAAAAATCAATATATTCAGACTATATTTTTTATATCCACAGATCCCATGTGGATTTTATCAGCAACTTTCCCCTCTTTAAAGTTCATAATAATAGCTGTCCTTCCTCCTGGCTCCCTCCATAAGTTCAAATTCAGCCTGTGATCATTACAGCCCTTCCAGAGTTAAATTGCTGATAATTCCTTACCTATTCAAGTCAGAAACTCATCATATAGTGAAAGCTATTAAACTAAAAGAGTGCTTTTGCGGTCCCATTGTATCTCAGCTGACAGAGTATTCATAAAGGAAATAAATCAGATCAGCTAATGAGACAAAATAACCAGCTAAAGTACTGTATACAGATTGTCACTGTTTGAAGCCTGTTTAAAAGTCAGGCTGGTTTATGCCCTTATACTCCATTACAACCCCCTACATCCAGATGTCTCTCTCTTATATACCTACAAATTCCTACCTCTTCTATTTGAAATTTGCTATGTAAAGTTTCAAATGAGGTCTTTCATTAGAGTTACCTAGTTTTTAGAGCAAGGAAGAAGGTTTTTCCTGCCATCAGCACGTGTTGAGTTCAGAGCTTTTTGCCTCATCCCTTTTGCTCTGGGCCTGCCCAAGGGCTTGCTAACTCTGGCATGCATTCCCAACAACAGTCATTTTTGACAAAAAGCTCTGTAGGCATCTAAGGAGTCAAAATTTCTGCTGAAATAGACTGGGTAGCTCTACTGGGCCGTCAAAACTCACTGACTTTCACCAAATGGAAACCACCCTACATCTTTATTTGTTGCTGTGTTTTCTGAAGCAATGTGGTTCTGACTTCAGGCATGTAAGTTATACCTGGCCTTGGGGGTGGGGGAGAGCAGCTATATGAAACTCTTAGCGAGTTACCCATAGCGTGTTTGGATACATGAGACCATGGAAAAAATCATCTACTCCCTTCCTTTTTTTTTTCTCTTTTTCTGTAAAAAAATGATTATAAAATTACCAAGAAGAGAGAGATTCAAGTTTCTAAACTACACATTCATAACAATGTAGAAAGCTGTAGGTCTGTGTTTTTCTCACAAGCACTTGTACGAAGCAAAATAAGAGTCCTTCTTATCCCTGTCTACATGATTACATGATGCAGAGTATCTGTACTGCATACCTAATGTAGATAGTTGTTTCTTCTGTTTGTAATAGAGCATGAGATGGGGTTTCAAAAAGCACTTAAGGTAGAGTCACAGCTTCCCTTTGTTAATGCATGCTTGAAACTCCCACATCAGCAGGCTTTTTATACTGCCACTTCTTCTGATTCATGTGGCAATATAGTTGAGTTGTATTTGGTAGGTGCGCGTTTAAAGGGAAAACGATGACCATATCCATCTAGAAATAAGCCCTGACTTTCATAACTATTATACTGAATCATTAGGAGGGGCTTTGCTATCTTTCCTAATCTTCATAAGCTAGGAAAAAAGACTGATCTGAATCGTTCATCTTTCAGAATAAACTGCCCCACAGGGATGGTTTGTGAGGAGTGGGCAGAACAGTGAACCACTCAGCCGTGAGAGGGGAGGAAGAAGTGCCCCAGTGGGAAGCAGGAGGTGGGTGCCATGCAGGGGGCTTTCCTGCCCGCTGCATCTCCCATAGCAGCTGCAGCTGCTGCCCACACCAGACTAAGCAACAGTTCCACCAGCCTTGTAGTGTGGGACAAGAAGTTAGAGGAAAAAATAAATCATACAGCTCCCCTCCCCAAGCAAATTCAATCACAAAAGCCTGATGTGTTCAGCAGTAAGAAAATCTTGGCTGCAGAAAATTAATCATCTTCAAAAAAGAAAAGGATGCAATACCAATATAACTAAGGATATCAGCTGTGATAAATCATTGAGCTTCTTGGACATTGGACTGATTTGAAGCATTTTAACTTGAAATGCTTTTGTACAATGCACATTGGTTAATTTAATCTGGGTAAGGCATTCATCCACTGGAAGGATGATTGAATTTGTGTCATGGTGCGAGTGACAGTAACATATTTCTGCTAATAAGAGTGGAGTAATGTTAAACAATACAGCAGAATAAAGCGCTCCTTGCCGAAGTCATAAGCCAACATATGAGCACTAAAAAATGTTTTGATGTCATATTTGGAGGCAGACATTTCACTGACAATATCAGAGTCAAAAAAGCAGATAAGAAAATACAAGGATGCCAGTATTTTTGAGACTGGGAAGGAATCTCTCTCTGTGCGATAATTTTTCTTTGTCTTTTTCTATTGTCTTTTCTGTCACTCAAAATCTTTCTTTTTTTTTTTTTCTTTTAAATTTGAAATCAAGACTAGGCTACTACTACAAAAGTATTACTAGTTTCTCTTAAATATCAAATATTAGAAATATTTTTCTGATTTAGGGTGCTTTGTACTTCCTTGATCAGAAGTGATATAGGCTGTAATCTTGCTTATTTTCCTCTGTCAGGTGGTGCAGGGTCCCAGCAGACACACAGAGACAGTGTTAGGGTGACACAGGAGCCCTGCTCCTGGACACCAGCCTCCTTCAGATGAGAAGCTTCAGCTCCATGGGGGAGCCAGACAGCACCAACAGGAGACACTGACAGGGCCTGAGGGACTTGTGGGGTGCTGGATTTCTTTTTTTATTTTTTTATTTTTTAGCTGAAGCATCTGCAAAGGTTGGTGGATGTTTATACACGCGCAGAGATGGAGCAGGAGACTGGAACCATCCAACTACAAGCAAATACACACACATGTACACCAGGCCTGGCAGCGAAATTCAGGAATGCTTATTTACACAGAGTGTGGCTATTAGCTATTGTTCATACAGGATCACTCACGAATTTAGCATGACGAAAGGATAATACTGCCTTTCTCTGTATCTCTGCAGAATATGTGAGCACACAGTGACAGCCAGAACTTCATGAAATTGGAGAACTCGTGGAGAAACAAGACTACTTGTGGGCAGCATAAGTGGAAGAGAAAAGCATTCAAGACATAATAAAAAATGTTAATTATGAAGAACACCCACAAATTCCATCATGCAGCATTTTGTAAACCAACACTTAGGCTTAAACCTCTGCATAAATGGCTAATAGCTCATCTTCTTAAGACCCTAGCAAGCTTTCATCTTCCTTTGAAAGACAGAAACTTGAAACAAATAGATGAATTGCTCAATGCAATAGATCAGGTCCGTGATACATGCAGGAACAGAATGTAAAAATTCCCACTTCCCTCTTTAAAACAGAACAGAGCCAAGAATGAGTTGTGGTTTCCACCTTCACCAAATATGATTATAACTGAGCTGAACCCTATCCATGAGAACCACACCACACACAATGGCATTTGCTTCACCCACAAACATGATTAGCTGAGGATGTCAACATGAATTGGTCTTGCACAGGACCATAAAATACACTTGTTATTATTTGTTTCATTTGTTTTGAACTTTCCTTTTGTATAATCTACCTAGATCTTCTCCAGTGACTTTGTTGGCCTGGTTTTCCTTCTTGCACAATGCCCAGTTCTCACATATACAGATAGATTGCAAATACAACTCCCTGTAGTTATTTATATGAGATACTCACTGTAGTATCTCTTTAAAAACAGTTTTGTTTTATTAAGATGTCCAAGTGTCACATTTCTATACCACTGCAATTACCAGGTGACATTGTTTTTACTTTTAAAATACCATTTCCAAGTTTATCATCCCACTCCATGACTTGTAATTCTTGTGGATAAACATGTTTCGGATCTGTGATGGTATCCCTGGAGATGGTTGCCATAGTGCTTCACAGGATTTTATTTTTGCTCATTCCTCAAAAGCAGGACTTTGGATCTCCGTGGGAAGCCCAGGATTGCACTAGTCTCAGATTTTATTGGCTTTGCTCTTCTGCCCCCACTAGGGAATAAACTGCCCAGACATGTCACTGTCATCTTTACCGTATTCCATCCGCTCTGCTCAAAATGCATGCCTCAAGCCATTCTCCGCATTTCCGTAGGACCTTATTACATATCTGTTGAAGTTCTCATTGATTTCTACTTAGCTTCCATCTGAAGCACAGATTATTCTCTACTAAAAATTTCAGACTATGTTTTCTAACATCATGCACAATACATTGAGTTTTTAACGTTTCAGTTATGTATTCAAAATACTTAAAAATAGGAAATAGCAAAACAACTGTGGTTCTAATTGCCTCAGATCCTATGCTTTCCACATGAGCAAACAAGCCTGCCTCTGTCCAGTTCAGTCTTTCCCTCACTTTGATAAATGCCTTCCCCAAACCCTTTTATTCCTAGAAAGTTTAGAAGAAATGCTGAGTCTCATTTCTCTGAGATGACTGATGAAATGACTATCTCAGAAGCGATGTCAGTGCCAATTAGGCACGAAAATATCTTTGGGAAGCTGTGCCATGCTGAGCCATCTGAAGAGGCAGACCACTTCCACTGCTTCCTCTTATGTTAAAACACACCTTCAGCAGTGCCTTGTCTAAACAAAGTAAAAGCTGAAGGATCATTTCATACAACAGAGGCAGAATCTGGTTCACCATAGTTCCAATGTCAGGTGTTCAAACTGTGGTCTCTAAAGGGCGTATTTATGTAACACTTATCACAACACAACCTCTTCTCACAGTAGATAGAGCAATCGTTTTAAGTGAATAAGCACAGATATACACATTTTGTACATGTTTTATATAACACACGTTTATACACGTTTTGTATAAAATAGCAGCAGCAGCCTCTCTTCTGAAGGATTTGCATCTTCAGTGGTACTGAGGAATAGAGAAGCATAAATGAATTCTCTGTTAGCTCTATTTAATTTTTAAGACTTATTTGACCACAGGACAAATTTAGCATACACTATTCAAGAAATGTGCAGGATGCAACTGAAAGATATTAAGGAGGAGAAAGCTCCCAAAGGAGCATGGGCACAGGGCAGTAACCTCCCACATTCCCTGCACAGGTGTTCAGATATGCTAGACAGCTGGTGTCATAACAGTCCACAACTAAAGCAACTATTTGGTGACCTTAGACCCAGTCCTGAGCAAAGCAGGTTGCATGAGCAGCAGCACTTGCCCAAGCAGGATCCTGCCTTATGGACCCATGCTTCTCCAGCATCTCTGCGCTGTGGCATGGCAGGATGGAGATGATGGAAAGGGCACAACAACATCAAGCTTATCAGAGTTGCCTGGGAAATGGCTCTCTCCAGCCCATGAAAGTCTAAAATCTCTCAGATTTTTCTGTTCCTTGTCAAACTTTGAGGCTTTTCTAGTTTGTAAAGCAGTAAAAAAGCACAAAAGGTGCTTCTGGGAAGATTCATGACCAATCCTACTGCTGCCCTCCATCCCACAATAAAATACCACTCATCTCCCTGTGCTTGCTCAAACACAGCAGTGAGCAAAAGGAGTCAGACCTTTTCCCACCCCTCTTTCCCAGTGGTAGCTGGCCTTACCTACCTGAACAGAGATATTGCAGCAGCTGCAGCATGTTTAATTTCAGGCCATCTTCATCCACTGCATTCTTTCTCCTTACAGAACATTAACCAAACTATACCTGCTGAAGAAGAGAGGAGGTAGAAATCACCTGTCTTCAGCACGTGTAAAGCATGCACTGTTAGGTTCAGAGAGTTCACCAGAGCCAGTTGTTGATAGAGCTGCTCTGGGTCCTGCTCTGCTTCATGGCCGGGATCCTAAGTTCCAGCTGTTAATCTTTGGCATTACTTATCATGCTGGGGAAAAGCAGTACCGGTTACCGTGCATATCATGTACGTCAATCTGAGCAAGTCTACACGACACAGCTGCACCCAGCAAGCTAAGCAGTGAAGTTAAAAATCCCATCAGTATTGTTCAGCCTGGGTGAATATACCCTGTTGATTAACAAGACTGATCAATTTGGATAGCTATACATAGCTCTACTGCCGCGACAGAAACATTCCCTAGTGCCCAACCAGGGCAGAGTTTAAACCAAAGAGAAAACACAGTGCCAAAAAGTCAATAAGAAAACACAGTGGCATCCTTTCACAAGGATGTCAGTCAATATTCGTCTATTTCAGGTAAAAATAGAAACTCTCTCATAATGACCTAACTGTTCTTGTTCACATTTCTACCTCTGTATAAACGTGCATTGTTCAAAACGAAATTCTAAACTTTCCAGAGAAGCAAAAGCCTACATCTATAAACACATCATAGCAGATTTACTGTTAGACCAATTATATTATGTGTGTCTCTTAGAAACACCCAATAAAAAATTATAAATACTCCAAAGAGGTTTTAAGTGCTAAGGAAATAAATGGACCCTGGGCACTGGAAAGAGCTAGACATGGTACAGGCAGGCGCCGGCTGAGCTGCCTGACATACTTCTCCTCGCATCTCCGAGCCTGACCTGCAATTCCCTTCCTTCCAGGGGCAGGCTCCCCACGTGCCACCACTGCGCCTGCCTGAGCCAGGCAAACAGCTCTGAAACATCTGTTGTCAAAGAGGAGCAGGGAGGTGGCATGGCCTGAATAGGTTAGAGATGTACACATGTACGTGCATACCTATGCACATATACTGTGCTAGCCTCAGGGCTTTTAATAGCTCGAGAGAGACCAAGTTGGTGGGTAAGTACAGGCAGAGGAAAGGAGCAGATGACGTGAACAAGCGTGTGGTACAAAGCCAGGCAGAGGGCTGTGAAGCACAGAATGAAATGGGACATGTACGGCCTGTGAAGGGCAGATACATTCAGAGGCATCCTGGGATAAATGAAATGGTCAGCAGTAGCAGATGACAATGTGAGCTGCAAGAGACGACAGCACTTATCCTGGGCTGTCAAGCAGTGAGCAGCGAGAAAAGATTGCGCTGGAGGATGTGGCAGGTTGCTCAGGTGGAGCCGCCCTCCAAAGAGCAACAAGCGCCTGGCACCGCCAGGAAGGAGCGCAGCACCCAGCAAGGACAGCCAGCGGGCAGGAGGCAGGGCTTTGGTAGGTGAACGAAAGCGAGACCCACCAGTAAGCCCTGTGTCAAAATCAGAGAAGCGGCAAACAGAAAGGCTGAGGAGTTGTGTGGGCTGCTGCAGAAAACCTGGGGAGAGCGAGGACTGCTTTGCAGAAAACCTCCTCTCTTTGGCATCCCCTTTCTTTTGCTGTCATTAATGCAGTTGAACATTCTTTGAAGCTGAAATAATTTCCTTCATCCTGCTTTCTTCCCCCCTGCCCTAGTTCTTAGCCTGATTGAATTAACAATTTAAATTAATTAAAAACATACTTGTCTAAATCAAAGCTCTTTTATACAATGTGTTAAGAAGAAATATGCCACATGGTTATGGCAGTTTCAGGTTTAAAGGATTTTACCTTTCCAAGCTCTGCAGATTTTCCCTATTGAGAAGGCCAATTTTGTGTGATTACAGGGGTATCTCCAGAGCATAATTGTCTCCAAATTTCATTCCTGCTTTCAGGAAAAGACTTTGAAATTCCTGACTCCCCTCCCGTTTCAGTGAATATTTTTTTAATGCAAAAAATACACGTTTGTTTTTCAAACTATTTACATTCTTCCTTTTCAAATCCATTTTCCTTGTCCAATAGGATTTCTACATGCTCACAATTCTTGGGATATTTCCTCTGCATCAGTCTGTTCCAGACTGAATTGGCTTCATGGGGGGGGGTTATGAACTTCTACACATATTCCTAGCAATTCTGGCTGCACTGTCTCTGCTTACTGATCTTATCCTAAGCCTTTTACTGTTTCCATTGTATCCTTCAATTAGACCCTTCTTCAAACCCATTCTCGCACATTCCTTCCCTAGGTTGTATAAAAGAAAGGTCTTTAATCTCTCCTTTCCTCTAATTGAAGTTGTCCTTCCCTGTGTGTTTTCCAGTGGAATGCTCTGGTTTTCATTAAGCGATGTCAGCAATACTCTGGTTGCTGTTCTTTCTATTTAATGTGGTTTTGCAAGCATAATAACAACTTTTTGTCTTTCCACACAACAAGGCAAGAGAGTTTTAATTTATTAGCCTCATAAAAGAAAGCATTGCAGTACTGATGCCCTTTGAGATCTGGGGTAAGAAAAAGACAAACTTCTGTTTCTAAGTCACAAATATGTATCGCGTTACCGAGAGTTGCTGTCTGATTAGACACTGACACACCGATACCTTCCAACTGCAGCTGGAATGACTGCAGGTCAACCCTGTTAGGTAAACAACGTGAAAAGGTAGAGCCGGGAATGAAATGAGGAAAGGCTCCCCAGGTCACCTAATTGTGCTGTGCGGGGGCACAGGGCCCTGGGCAAGTCACAAAATCCTGATGCGGATCTGCATGGCTGGAGGAGCTGGGACTGGCAAATCCCAGCAATAATTTGGTGTAAATCGAGGGGAGATGTTAATCATTCAGATTTTGTTTGCACTGGACATGCACTGATTAACAGCCACTGAGGATTTGATCAGATGAAAATAAGACAAATAGTGGCTATTTCCATAAGCCGGAGGTATGCCTGCAGCAATTAGCAGAGCTCTGCTATTATCCACCATCTGAGGAGCTAACTATGTCTCAAATAACACACACAAGCAATGATAACAGAGCAAGCTCCTAGCCTGACTTGAACTGAATGTATAAGGCTGCCAGTGCTTTTGTGCTGTACAGTTTCTTAGGATCACACATGCACAGCTAAATTTGCTATGAAACAAGTGATGAAAATAAAAACTGCATACACGATGTGAAAAGCCATTAAAAGGTAGCTCCAACCAGAGCAAGGACAGTGTAACATTGCATCCAGACACTGATGTGCACTCCAGTAGGCATAACAAGATTTTTAATGAGACATCAGCCCAGGACTTTGGAACTGATTGAAATTTAATGAAATATAACAAGGGCAAGTGTAGAGGCTTGCATCTGGGCAGGAACAACTCCAGGTACCAGTATAGGTTGGGGACTGACCTGTTGGAGAGCAGCATAGGGGAGAGGGACCTGGGGGTCCTGGTGGACAGCAGGATGACCATGAGCCAGCAGTGTGCCCTTGTGGCCAAGAAGGCCAATGGCATCCTGGGGTGCATTAGAAGGGGGGTGGTTAGTAGGTCAAGAGAGGTTCTCCTCCCCTCTACTCTGCCCTGGCGAGACCACATCTGGAATATTGTGTCCAGTTCTGGGCCCCTCAGTTCAAGAGGGTCAGGGAACTGCTTGAGAGAGTCCAGCGCAGAACCACAAAGATGATTAAGAGAGTGGAGCATCTCCCTTATGAGGAAAGGATGAGGGAGATGGGTCTCTTTAGCTTGGAGAAGAGGAAACTGAGGGGTGACCTCATTAATGTTGATAAATATGTAAAGGGTGAGTGTCAGGAGGATGGAGCCAGGCTCTTCTCAGTGTCATGCAATGATAAGACAAGGGGCAATGGGTGCAAGCTGGAACATAGGAGGTTCCACTTAAATATGAGAAGAAACTTCTTCACGGTGAGGGTGACAGAGCACTGGAACAGGCTGCCAGAGGGGTTGTGGAGTCTCCTTCTCTGGACATATTCAAAACCTGCCTGGATGTGTTCCTGTGCGACCTGATCTAGGTGTTCCTGCTCCGGCAGGGGGATTGGACCAGATGATCTTTCAAGGTCCCTTCCAATCACTAACATTCTGTGATTCTGTGTGAAATTCAGAACTTCTGCACCATGAGGAGGTTTGGACTGTTCAAGTTTATTTGGTGGTTGAATCAAAGTTTAAAACAAAATATATTTACCAGATATTGGAAGTATTTTAAGTAATTCATTTTGGACTGAGTGAAATGTTTAATGTTTGTCTGAGTGAAAGCTTTTTACTTTGTCTTTAAAAGATTAAAATTTTTGAACATTTACAAAATTAAATCTATTAGAGACAAAGTCATTTCTGAATGGTAAACAGAAGAGTTATATTGGGAACTGGAATAGGAAATATTTCACCATTATTGGAATACTTCATTGACTCTTTTTAGAATGATGTTTCACATAAAGAAGCACACAGCAGAAAAAAATACTATTACCAAGCAGCATTTTCCGATCAATGAACATAGTGGTCAAAATTTCCCGTTCAGCTTCAAAGAGAATGCTTGATAATGTGCTCTGATGAGTAGATCCCCATGAAAAATAATTTAGAGCCAGAGACCTTGACAGAGAAGGCATTTATGGAAAGAGTGTTGATCATCAGAGTACTGCAAGATTCTGAGTTTGCTGATCCAGTTCTTGACTCACCTTTTTCTAAGTTTTTTCTGGCAGGCAGTTCTTGTCTGGGTTTATTCACAGTCAAGTCCATTTCACTTCTCTGAAAGGAGTCTGTGTAGAGCAAGCAGAGCAAGACCCCCACTTCTTTTCTTCTTTAAAGTGGTGACTGCCATGGGGAGTCTAAGATATAGCATCCATCATCACATTTTTGGAAATGAAGCTTTTTGTATACCATGCACCACCAACTAACAGCTTTAATTCATGCTGCATGAGGATTAATCTATTCACAAAACCTGATAATTTTGTTTTGTGTCCAGAAATTTTTAGAATAAAAGACATTCCACTTTACCTTTCACTCCCTGTCAGTGTTACTCTACAATGGTGTTTCCAGATGGTTATTTTAGATACTAAAATATTGCTGTGGATTTTAAAAACAGCTTTGTAACACACTGTGATTTAAAAAAAAAAAAAAAAAAAAAGTTTGGTTTAAAGACCTACTTTCCTGTAAGTGTATTGTTATGATTTTATTCTAAAGATATCCAGTAAAGCTTCTCTTGATTGTTATCATCTAATAATATTATAAACTGTAGAACAAAAAGATTTAAATAAGCCAGCCTATATTAGTCATCCTCCGGCCTTCAGCTACAGACCAGATTTCAAATACCTGAGTAATTAAAGCCAATGACAGTTTTGTTTAATTACTTTAGTTTTGCCAGCCATGCACTTTAAGCCTTAAATTTTGCTCAAGTCCAAGCAGTCATTCTGTGTTTACAAAAAAGTAACACAATATCCCCTCTCCCTTTTAGCAAAACCTGTGCAAACTGCGGCACTTTCTAACCACAGCAAAGGATCCCCAGTGCTGGGATATGACTCTTTTCCATGCTCCTCCTGTAAGCAACGCACCACACTGAGGACACTTCTCCGACACAAAGTCTGCTGCATTTTGCCATCACAGGTAGCTGGGCTGTGCAGTCTTTATTGAGACATCGCCTTTACATGCTGAGCATTTGTTTTTTCACTTGAGTCATTTGTTTCCTTCCTTCCTACCCTAGGTTACACTCAGGAGATTTCAGGCAGGGAAATAAAAGCTCTCACTGGATTTTTGTGACTATGAAAAGCAAATAAAAACATAATGAATAATGCAAATTTTAACCGGAGCCAATGAGTGCACGGTGCAATTCAGGAAGCAGGCAGAGAGCAATGGGGGCTGATAGTGGTTTGGCAGTGGCTGCTTCCTCTGTGTTGATCAAGAGACTGGCGTTTTCCAGGGAACATCTGAAACCACAAAGCAGCTGGGGTGGGAGGTGCTAACTGAGAAGAGCCCAAATTAGCCTAGGATTTCACAAAAACTTCTGTGCCACAAGGGCAAGCAAGGAATAGTTAATTAACAGTGTAGATTAGTGCATGCCATATACTGTATAATATGGCACACCTGGAGTGATTTCACTGCTAAGCTCTGGTCCATGTGCTGTGACATACATATGCAGGTGACAGTTTTTGGATCCTCAATCGTTCTTTAATTTTTCAAACTGTCACCAGGAGTGTGTTTTATTGCAAACATGTCTGTGACTGATGTGAGGCAGAGTTCAGACAGAGTGTATCAAGCTCTTTTATTTGGAAGAATGCACTTTTTGTTGCAAGTGGCCTCAAGCATCACTTGGTCTTATCAAGAACGACCTCTTTTATCTACATCATGTAGTGTACCTTTGGCTCCTTGAGACAGTGGCTAGAGATGTTTAACAACTTTCAGTGTCATCATGGTTATTCATTTTGTCCCAGTGCTCTGTTGTTAGAGTCCCACCCTTCATTCATGAAAGCAAAAAAAAAAAAAAAAGAAAAATAGCAGGGAGAAAAGCTTTACCCAGCTCATCCCTTTGGATCCCACATTCAGGGCTCTCCAGACCCACACGCTTGATTCACAGTGCCATGTAGCTCTCTCCACCCAACTCCAGACATGGCAGGCTGGGAAGAATCACTGTCCTCTCCTGCACTTTCCCTGCCACTCACGGAAGCCAGCTCCTCTCCAGCTTCTCAATACTTCCATGCAAAGGGCTCTCACACCACCACCAGGCAGGGGATTCAGGCTGAGCTGATCTGTTTCCTGAGAAACTAAGGGCAACCTTCCTAGTCCTATTGCTTGGGTGCATAAAAGCCTACTCCAGGCTTTGGTGAACAAAAGCAAACATACCACACCTAATATAGCTTAAATATGAACTTGTTCTTCCTTTTAACTTTGTCTCCCTTGCAGAGTCTTGAAACCATCCTCATTTGTACACCAGGAACTGCAGTCCACGTCATGCTGCTTAGCTCTTCATGAATGGCTTCCAGATGTCTGATCAAGGCTATGTGCAGAGTTTAGTAATCAGGAGACCCAAACAGTAGGGTCACAAGGTGCACTGTAAAAAGGCACTGTATATCACACAAGCCACATCTTCTTGCCTCATTACTTTCTTCCATCCAAATCTGCCAAATATTAGGCCCATGTTTAAACATTCATGTGTCTCTCTATAAAAAACATTTTGTACTGCATCTTCTACATTACATCTCAAATTCACAAACTGATGTTTGTTCTTATTGTACTGTGTGTTTGATTCTGATCTAAAACACCTACTCTGTCAAGCTATTGTCTTGGCCATATCTGATATGTGCTGCAGTGAGAAACATCCTCTGTTTATTCAGTTTTACCCAGTTTCTTTTATACCTCACTCATAGCAAGTCATAAAACACAGGTTGAAACATGACAATGTTGTTGTAACAGGGGTGTCATGGTTAGGTTTCCCCTTCAAAATCCACTTTTAACTATTCCTCATCTTTCTTCTTGCTACTTGGAGTAACCATCCTCAGGACTAGGCATTGTCTGACCTTGTTTTCAGGATACTGGGAAGATGAAATTTCATGATCTAAGTGGAAAAGATTGGATAATATTTTGTACATGTTTTTCTTTAGGAAACATGTAGTACCAGGAAACGGAAATAAAAGATGAAAGATGATTTTCAATCTAGTTCTGCTCTGCAGCATGTCAAAATTCAAGATCAGCTCAGGTATACAACAACACACACTGACAAAGACTGGATTTTAGCTATCTGTGCTTACAGGACCACTAATTGACAGCATGACAGTGAATGCATTACATTGCAGAAGCTGGCAGAAGCTGTTTGAATAATCCATTTATTCTCATTTTCTTGTCAATTGACAAGGAAAAAGAAAAAGGAAACACACACCAGAAAAACACACTTAGAATATTAATTTGCAGGAAGGTTGGTTTATATATGATAGGATGACACAATTTTGGATAGTTAAATTTTAATGGCCCCTCTCAATGTCCATTCAAATTAAGTAACATGGTCCACTGACCCTTATCAGAATGAGCTAAAGCCAATGCCAAAGTATTATTTATCACTGCATTTTCACTTTCCAAAAATAGGACTTTTAGTGTGTTATTTATTTAGATGTCATTCATTCTTTTATTTTCAAGCTGACCATACCTCCGCATGAAATGTCATCTATTGTCTTCAGACATAACTCAGGGCTGGAGGGAAACAGAGACTGCTAGAAATGTGATAATCTTCACAGAACACATCATCTGTGGACAATGTGGCGTGTGGCAGATAAAGCATATGATGGGAACATACCCATTACACCAAATTTTCTCCATATTACTGTCAGAACTCTAGTCTGCCTGTTGTCATTCCAGCATGCCCAGGCAACCTATTTATGGGCCCATATCTACAGGGCCCAGCGCTGCAGAACGACCCCATCAGATTGCTACAAGACCAGGGACATCAGAGCTTTCAGGCTCTCAGGGAGAGCACCTGAAGCCGTGGCAGCAAGAGACCCAGGTCACTGCAGATCACAGCAGCCCTGAGATCTTCACATCTGGGACTGTTCTTGCAGAAGGACTTGGACTCAAAACTAACCTAAGATGTGCAGCTGCAGAACAAGAGCTAACAGGACCTTCCACCACTTTGTCCAGGATAACGGCGAAATCCTTCTGACAGAAAGTGGGTATCCAATCCTTACATTAAATATCTGTTTCAAAGGCCATCTCAGTTTCTGTAAACCCTACTGAATGTGTTTATCCTTGCTCTCAAAATAGGTCTGCTGGTTTTAACAAGACTGCTCACATACGTCAAGTTTCTTATGCCTTGCAAGAATGAGACCTTTCCCACCTGTCTGCATGAGCCCAAAGACCAGACCTTTACAGTAAAAAAGCTTCGTGTACCAGACATCTTACAGCTTCTTAACATCATAGCACAGATTTAGTTGTGCCACCCCAAGGATGATGGTCCCAAACCAAGCAGTCCCTGCTATGTCCCCTGGAAAGAAGAAGAAAGGGGAAGAACAGAAACACAGCCATGGTATGAAAAGCTTGGGAGATGTGGGCTGGTCACTTCTGCTGCTGCTGGATCTTTGCCCGGGTAGAAGCCCCGTCCATGCTGGGCAGTATGACTGTCCTACCCCACTGCTGCCCTACATGGCTTGTCCCGCCATCCACAGCAACCTAGTTTCAGTCCCATGGGGCCAAGGTTGTTTTGCTGCTGCTCTCACCAGCCAGATGCCAAACACAGCTATTTGGCTGCACATACATTGTCTTCACATCTGGTGAGTCCCACCGACTGATTTAAAACCTGCAGTGAGAGCAGCCAGGCCTTTCTGGCTAGCAGAAGACCCAGATGCAGATGTGTGAGTGCTATTATGCATGTCTGTAATATTGATCTGTACATACCTGTCAAGTTGGGCATGTGCTGGACCTGCTGGATTGATTGTGCATGTGTAAATACATGGCATAGCAAGACCAGCTTTGTGAGGTCCTAGTTGTGGAGCAACTGTGCACACACACAATCAAGTTGCACAGACATATTAATCATATCTGGAGGTAGCCATTTTGTTTGCCTTTTAAATAAGGCAGTTGATCACAGATGGATTAACTTTATCCCTGTGCACAATGCCATGACCTTTCTGGACTGCTATATAAATATTTAGTCTTTTCTTTTGGCACCCACTCATTTCCTGTGCTTCAAACAAAAAGATTACTAAACGCAAATACATTTGAGATGAATGCTCAAGTAAGAGTAAACTCATCATTCTCTTCAGCAAACAAACACAGTAGAAACCTGACAAGAGCAAAACCACTGTAGTCTGAAATGTATTCATTACAGACTGAGCATAGGTTATGATCGCTATTACCATTTATCACTGCCCTGTGGCAAAGCAAGACCCATGTCTAAGCAACAGCTTCCTGTCACTGATCTCATAATGCCCTTCTCTGTGTATATTCGTAGTCTTCTTACCACCACAAAAATTTTAGGCTTTCATGTTGTATAGATTTGAAAAGCTGGAATGGACTTGTGAAAGTAAAAAGCCAGGAGGTATTTGGACAGCAAACCTTCCCAGGTCATACAAACCCACTTTCTCCACTGGGTGTTTCTCCCACAGTCCAATCTGATAGCCCATTAGCAAACTTTGAACAACAAAAGCATAAAAAGTAATGGACAACGCATTCTGGCCTTGCTTTAAAAGGTCATTTTGCCAGGCAGTGGGCCAGATTCACATTATTAGCCTCCTTCCTGACCTATACAAGTGACAAAGTATGCTGCTTACCAGTGATACTACTAGCTGTTGTGACCACAGAAGAGGAATACCTGAAGTATAGCACCATTTCATGAATATTTGTACCTTAGGTCCAGATCTCTTTGGTCTGAACAGATGTTAAAAGATTTGGTTGGTTCTGCAGCTGTGAACCCCTTGCAAATGCAACATTTCATAGAAACCTTTCCATTTTAATTGAAGACAGATGGCATGCTGAAAGGGGCCATGTCAGTCTGGCCTAATAACATGAATAAAGCAATAATTATTTCCTTCTGTGTTTTGTCACTGTTTCAGTGTATTTGAAGCTGTTACTGTATTCACTGCTTCTCTCTTTAGTGTATAATATGAACTCCCTCAACAACAGAGGGTACTTCAGATTGGATGCAGCAGCAGCAAATACTGCAGACACACTGAGAAACTAAAGAGTCCTAGAAATGTAAGAAGTGCTTCCCTTTTTTCAGCCAAAGCTTAGCAGGAAGAAAAAAAGCAACAACAAAAAAGAAACCAGACATTTTCAGAGGAAATGGGATACTGCTTTTCAATCAGTTCTTTACTAAGCAAAGACTGCAAGATTGTTTGCCTCCTCAAAGGTCATTTTTGTTCAGATCATGAAGCAGGGCACTTGCAGAAGAGCTTCAAAAGCAAAGAGAAGTTAAAGTCAAATACTTACATAAGCAAAAGCAGAGCAAAATTTGAAGTCAGGACAAGTTTAGGCAAAACCAAATAGAAACAAGACAAGAGCAAAAGAAAATCTGTATTATGATGAACAGGAATGCAACTCAGACTGAATTATGCTCATGAATGATGGTTTAGAGTTATTAGTAGTTGGGGAAGGTCAGAAAAATACAAAATATACTGCACAGTACATTCTTGGAGTGGAAAAATCGGAATCAGCTATCTTGATATTTCTTATATTTCATGCAGCTTTGAATCATGTCGGAAGTTTATGATAGGACTTGCATTTTACCAAGAGAGTGACATTCCAGTTCCAGTGTCAAGTGGAGATTTGTTTTCTAGAGGTGTGTTGGACCAGCCAAGAAAGACTAAAAGATAATGGGTGAGGAGGAGCATCTCCAAAACGCAGTTGCAGAGTGAGGAAAGAAGCAGATAATGCATTTGCACTGATTCCTTAGGTGTGTGGTAAGCACTGAGGCAGGCTGAAGAGAAAGGGAGAGCCCAGGTGGGGAAGGTGGGAGGTCTGCAGATAGGGGATTGGAGCTGGAGAGACACGGGAGAGGTGAGAAAGCTGCAAAGCATCAAGGTAAAGAGGGAATTCCTGAAGAAGAAAGGAAGCTATGAATGGTGAGAAGAGGTAAAAAAAACACCCCACATTGGGTGTTTTGCATGGGAAAGTCAATGCCTGTGTAATATGCCTGTTGGCCTGAGGAGAGGAAAAAGGCCAGTGAGAACCAGTATATAAAAGCATGATTTGACAGTTCACTTCCTTGTGGTGATTACAGTGAGCAAAGAGATTTCTCTGTCCTCGACCTTACTGCCCTAGCCTGTGCCCAGAAGGTTCTTCTTACCTTTGAAAAGGCCAGCTTCAGAAGGCCTTGAGCTTGATCTATTTTTTAAGTATCTGATTCCAATAGTAAGCTTTGTATAACTGTGGGATCTTTTTTTTTTCCCCCTGAATAAATGCAATAGTGCTATATTTCTTTCTGTTTATGGCCTGCAGCCTTGCATATGTGAGAAACCACAGACATCTTCCCTTTGGGAAGAAAAATCACTCAAGTCTGTATTAGCTGAAAAACAGAGAAGCACACCAAATGTTGAGGCAGAGGCTTGAGCTGCTTTCAACTGGAAGCATAGACATGGGGCAAAAACTGATTAGTACAGGACTCCTGCTTTCACATATGTTACTTTATAGAACAGCAGGCATATCTTAGCATGATGACTCACAGACCATCTCCCATGGTACCTGCCAGAGCAATCCCAAGAGCACACTGAACTCCCGGTTGCTTACAGGTGTCAGTAGCCACCACCCCTGTTGCCTCCCGTGGGCAGCCTGAGCTCTTTCTGCTTTAAGGCTATTCAGCCACACACATCCAGTGTCAAAAATCTCCCAGGGTGGATGCTACAGCCCTTTCAAGAAATGCTCAAGAAAAGTTATCAAGGTCCCTCTGCACAGCAGATATATGTCCCTTGAGGAGTATGCTAAGTGCTAGACACACACTGCTTCCTGCCAGATATACCATCAGAGTCACCTCAGAGCTCATCTCAGAGTGGTTCCTACCACTGAGTCAGACCACATAGATGAAGCCATAGGTTATTTTTACTGGCCAAAGATTATACCTTTTGTCATCACTTCCATACTCTCCTGTCACTCCTCTCTCCTCCTACACTTGCATTTAGAAGTTACATTGCCAGATGACGTTACCTTTAAATGTTAGAACCATGACAGTGATTAATACATGAATAATTCTGTCTGTCTCTTTGAAATAAATCATAAAACTTCATTTCTTCAGGCAAACATTTC
Source organism: Anseranas semipalmata (assembly GCA_013399115.1). Lineage (NCBI taxonomy): Eukaryota > Metazoa > Chordata > Aves > Anseriformes > Anseranatidae > Anseranas > Anseranas semipalmata. Next base: position 630,542 of record VXAA01007033.1, read on the forward strand.
TTAAAAAAATAAACATATCAAATTTTCTCCCCTTCAAAAAAGATCTCATTTTTTCCATTTTTCTAAATATAGTTTTTCCTCTTTTTGCTTTCATTGTACAATACCATGCTTTCTGATATAACATCATTTTGTGCATAGATGTTCTATGACAACGTCCCTTGAAAGCAGCATTCTGTAACTTTAGCATCAGTGCTGTTCCAAAGTTATCTCAATGTCACATCAGTCAACCACTGTAGATATAGCAAAAATGATAATGTTGCAGTATTTTTCTCTGCTTTCTTACTTAAACTGTCCTCCAATTGAAATCACACAGTGAAAATGGCCTACAAAACAACAGAATAATGGAAGTTGAATAATTACACATTTCTCAGGACATGAGGCTAGAGGATGTACTAAATTTAAGAACAATGTGTTCTTAAATAAAAGATAAACAGTATGAAAGTTTCTTTTCCAGAGCCTTGCAAAAAGAAGAGAACAGCCTTCAAAAACAGACAATGGAAAGAACATAAAATAATCTTTATTCTTGAATGAATAAAGATTGCTACAGGATTATGAACTCAGACAAAACAAGAACAAAGCTTTCTTTCTGATGAAAGCCACAGAAAGAATTGGTGATCCAAGAAGCACCAAGGGCATTTATCTAGATAAACCATAATTATTTTAAGGGCAAAAGAAATCCACAATGCAGATGGGTTTCAATATTTTTACAGTAGTGCCAATCTTTCTATGAAAGTAAAATGTAATTTTAATACAGTATCATTACTTTATATAGAGACTATGAGCTTAATATTAACTTTTTTCAGATGCCGAAGAACTAGAGCAATACTGAGCACTTTGAGAAAAAACACCATGAAATTTTCCAAAGTTAGAAGACATCCTTACCAATCTAAAGACAGTACTGACACAAAACCTGGCTGTAATCCTCAGCTTTGCCTTTGCAATCAGTGTGTGGCCACAAGGAGGTCGCTTAATTTCTTTGTGCTGGAGCTCATTGCAAGAACTGGTGATGCAATGCTTGCCTCCTTTCTGGGGTTCTCATTGGTACAGGAACAAAAAGGTTTATTATAAAACATTTTGGTTGATGAACTAAAATTATAGTGACAAATTAAGAAAAGTTTTTATTTCCTTCATCCAGTTCCGCTCACTATTTTTCTACTCCAAATTAATGCTTCCCTTCTCCAATACAGTATGAAACTAATTTAAAAGTACCATTGTCTTCAGTGGAAAAGAGATTAAGGCCTTCATAGAAACTGCTGGCAGTATTGTGGTAACATTGGAAACTACCATGGAAATTTATTAGCGGAGGGCATAAGAAGCAGAAAGAGTTAGTCATTTTCACAATCATGCAATCTGTAAGGTGTGTGGTTAGTTCTGGCAGTGAGAAGTACAATTCTTTAATAGACCTAATGAACAATATCAAATTCTAAGCTTAAACATTTAATGTGATTTAACTGCCCAAGAGTATCCTATTGCAGGTTGTCTGGCTTTCAAGGCACATGAAATCCCATCCGAATCTGATGCATATAACATTACACCCCTAATAGAGCTGTCAGTATAAGACACAGATGCCAGCCTTCTCTTGAGGGATCTGTATTCAGGAATAATTAGTTGGTGGCATCATTGCTCAGAAACAAAGGAAAGAACCCAGATAAGAGACATTAAGTGATTTCAGACTTTCTGATATTGAGCACGCACACAGAGCTTGAATTCAGTGAGGACTACTCATGCTGTGACCACAACTTTAGGTTCTGTCTCTAACCAGCATGTTGCTTGAACTGCTGTAAAAATCTGTTTGTTTGGTTTACAACATGGGGGACATATTCTCAGGTGATATAAGCAGCTACTGCTATAGGAAGATGGTACTATATACCATCTTAAGGTCTGTAGAATAGCTAAGAGAATTTTCCAATGAGATTTAATCATTTTTAGGGAGTTTAGTGGATGGAAATTTTGACAATGTCACTTTCAAGTGTGTGAATTGTTTTATGAGCCTTTTCCCCCCATCTACTGTTCTCCAGGGTGTTTAGCAAGTTTAATACCAGGATATATCACTTGAAAAATAAGTATGGAACTAATCACATCTGCCTGCAGCATTAGGCAGACACCTCTCTCCTATTTCACAATTGTTTTCTCTGAAACCTGCCTGGGGACATAGGAAGACTATATACCTAGTACAATTATCAAAACAATAAATCCACCCCTCACAAAAAGCACCGATATTTCAGACTCAGATGTGCTAACCAGGAAAAGAAAATTCATGTTACATCATGCTGAGACTCTAATAGAAATTAAACTATCCCTCATCTCAGCTTCATTGATTTGTGCTTTGTTATCAAAGGGTTTGATATTTTTAGCACATATATGTCTGATTAATAGGCAGAAGTAGTCTACCTGGTAGATAATATCAGTAGGGATACAGTCATCACAAAGGGGATTTTTCTTAAAGATAAACCATCAAAAAACTAGTATCCCTCATGGTTTCCATTTATTCCTTTCTCCTTAAAGGTTTTAGTGTGTTTACATGCAACATTTTTTCTGATGGCTTGGTTGTAAAAGTTGCTGATAGTAACATATAGTCATCTTAAAAATTAGTCACATTAAAGGCATTGAGCTTCAGGTATTGCTTTCTGAAAGTTTCTTCTACACTACTCTAGTTGTAGAAAGAAGTCTTTCCATAAATGAGAATGAACTTCATTGTTTTGACAAACTGCAGCAACATTTCAAAAGCAATCAGTGTCCTATACTGAAAAAAAGTAATAATGCAGTCCTCAGGAGGACTGATAATGGCTTAAGTGAGAAAAAATATGTAAAATTCTCTGCTGGTCTAAACTGATATGGTCTTATTGAACCAGTCTACCTTATGAAAGGTAAAGTTATTTTCTGCTTATCACCTCTTCTGTACTGGCTGCCTGAAATGAAAATCAAGGAAAGTGACAAAATAAAACTGCGGGTAGTCTTGGGATCCAAGAGGCCTTTTTCCCCCACTTCTGTACCAGCACGTTTGCTTATTTATCTTACAAGAACTTTGCAAGAGAGGCTGGACTTGCAGTGGGTCACGCTTCTGGTACTCAACAAGCTACTAGATGTATGTGATGGTAGGCTTTTTCATAGCACTTGGCAAGGTAGACCAAGTATCTCCACTACCCAAAGCTCATCTGCACAGTGGTGGGTGCATTACCAGCCTCCCTGACATCAGTGGCACCATATCAGATCAGTGGTTCTCCCTGTAGTGCTTGAGAATCATAGCAAGGACTTCTTGGCGAAGTCTGGAATGACTCAAATCTAATCTAGAGGCTGATCTGCCCTCTCCCTCCAGCACAAGAGTGAGAAAAACAAAAAGGAAGAGTGGTGATATCTTTAAGAGTAGGAATAAAAGTATTTTTAGGAGATATTGAAAGCAACAAAAATGCACTTTTAGCTTTTGGCTTATTATTTTCATTTGTTTGCTCTTCACTTTCAGCATTCACGCACAATGAACAACACCGTGATGTTATCCAGTAATAAAAATCTGCATAAAATTAAGAGAAAAATAAAACTTGGAGGCCTATGTGTTTGCTTTACTTGAAGCTGTCAGAGCAAAACAAAGCAGAGGACCCTATTGCCATGTAGTTAAGGAGATGCTAAGAAAACAAGGGTATATCACCATAACATGTCCTGTTGCTCATAATTAGACAGCAAGTCATTTCCTAAGAATATCTAATTCAAGGGCTTTAGGACACATACTTCTCTATGTAAATATCTGAAAGCTCTTTTTTCCTCTGTTTTAATTAGGACAGTTGCTTTGCACTTTAAAACAAATTGCAAATCACCATCAGTTATTAAAGTATGTCAATTTTTTCTACAGCAAAGGTATATTATGAGTATTGTCAGGCAAAGACTATCTATATGAGAGAAGGGAGTGCAAAAAACATGTTGCTGGCTATGTGATCTGAGATAAACCATGTTTGCTGTTTGTGTGGTTACTTGTGCATGGCACACATTAATACCTGGGCAGAAAGTGTGTCAGAATTACAACCAAGAAAAAGAATTTAAAATAACTGCAGACTGCTTATGAACATAGGAAAGACTCTTCAGTTAAGCTTGCTTGAGGAAAAGACCATGCACATCAGCATTTGGAGTATCACGAGTTTCCTTTTTTCTCCCCCTATAAAAGACACAAAGGCTGTTCGTAACTCCACAGACCTTCCTAATCTAAACTAATTATTAGTAGTACTGGCTCTCATTTGGGTCACTGCAACCCTCTGACATTTAGTTTTTTTGATACTCTCTGTGCTTTGCTGATGGGTGAAGCAGCTAGAGATGCAGATAAGTGTTGATCCAAGTCAAATCTGTCCTGAAGTGAGGTCATTTGCCCTGAAACTTGGGCCGAAAGAGGAAAACATCAGGTGCTTCTAGGAGAGCCGAAGAACAGTCTTTTTCTACACAACAGTTCCTCCAGTAACTTTGCTAAGCTTACTAATTCTTGTCCGTGCATGAAGCAGAGGTGGGGTGAGCACCAACCAGGGGAAAAGAGCAGGGAGCTGCCGTCTGTATGGCAAAGGTGGTGTGGGACAAACCTAGATGTGAAAAGAGTGGTAGAGTTTGTCTAAAGGAAGGACATAGTGCCTGGAAAACCTGAGCTAAAATTTCAGTGTTTTGTGTAGAACCTGTGGCCAAGGCCAGGGAGCTAGCAGAAAGATAAAAAGGGCTTGAAATCACTGAGTGATCGTCATTTATTTTTTTCCAAGCTAAAAAAAAATGAAAATCAAGAATGGAAATTTTGGCAAAAATAATTTCATCTGGCTGTTTGACCTGTACAGGGTGGGAATGGAGAACTTCACCCAGTAATGGTAGCTCACTCTCTCAAGTAGGTTGCAAGCCTTCCGTATGAGCTGTAATATGTTTCTGCATACAAAAGCCCATCATAATCAGTGGAAACACATCAGCCAAAATCCAATATCCCATGTAAAAGCAAAGCCATATCGCCCTCCCCTGCTTTCCCCCCAGAAAACCCTGGGTAAATGTACTTTAAACAAGAGACAGCTTTGGAACAGGATAACTGAACTCCTGCCTCAGAGCTAAAACCAGAACTTCCTTCTGGCAAGGAGGCTGGGACTGCAGTAGCAACTGCTAAATCAATATTGTTCCTGCTTGCCCTTCGTGCTGTCTCAGAACACAGGCACACTTTTTCCTGAAGCACTGTCCTTGTACATTTGCACATGACTGTACACAGTCGCACTCAGCTCTGTTGGAAAGTGTAGCTATTTCTGCAGCCTTGAGGAAAGACAGCCAAAAGTAAAGTGTGGGAGTAGGAGTCATGGAGAAACATACATGAATATTTCTCAGTTCAAGTACCGTTGTCTTCCTAACATTGTCTCAAACACTCAGAGTAAGTAGTTGCACATGAACAAAAGCATCCATATCCCAGCTGGCAGGTATTTGCACTTACTGTGCTTCATTAAAACATTTATGGAGGAGCAGCGTCCAAGAAGACTGGGTCTAGCACAAAAGCAGCATATTCATCTAAGGTTACCTCGGAGTCCAGATGTCATCCAGCTTGATCCATGCCTTGGAACCTGACTGTGGCTGCAACATTTATAATTCACAGAAGAACACCATAATTCAGTCTCGTCTGACTTTTTAAAAAGTATACAAGAATTTTATGTGCATGCTGAAAACTTGCAGTAGTTACTGACAGCCAAAGCTTCAGAAGGCCTTAATCTACCTCGTTCCTTGATTGAGAGGCCAAGACTAGGTTGTTCAATGCCCACCCCAAATCGCTTTTCAGAGATGCCTTGTTCCTATATTCAGCTAAGCCTAGAGTCTTAGTTCTGGATATGGTTTGGATGGATGGATGGATGGATGGATGGATGGATGGATGGATGGATGGATGGGGTTGTGGTCGTAAAAGTTATTTCTAACTCAGTAAGGCTGATCTCTACAGCACCTCTCGTGGACACAAGAGTCAGACAAGCTCCCCAGCAGGGCCATGCAGAGCAGAAACAAAGCCTGGATATCTTCTGGATGAGCTTGCTTCTATTCATTCACTGAAGAGGGAGCTCAGAAAGTTGCACTTCCTAAGGCCACATTCTCCCCTAGCATGGAAGGGATTAGGCCTGCCAGAGAGCAATTCAGAAATAGAGGACAATTTGCAGCTTTAGAGAATTACCTCTCTTATCTAAATCACTCACACTCGCTGCTTCCCAGCTCAGTGGAGACAGCAGATCCTGCCAGAGATACCATGTTAGCTTTGTTCACCAGAAAGAGAGAGAAGGGCAATTTTATTGCACAGTTTCACCAGTATGTGGGCCCTAATTCACCTAATTCACCTCCATAAGCACAAGCACTAGTGAAAAATATCATTATACTTGAATGAAAGCATAGCTTTAAGCACAAAACTGCTGGCTATGCAGAGCCAGCGCACCCACTACTGGCTCAGGTACCTCCTTCTGAGAGGCAGTAAAGCCTTTCAAGGGGCCTGCATCCTGCAGTTAGCTGCAAATGACTGAAATAGCTGCATTGTCTGAAGGCTGTGATGTTCACTCTGTAAATCTCACGCTGCACAACCCCCCAAATCCTTGTACTTTATACTCAGCACATTACTGCACTGTTCCTTGATGCTGCTTGTTGCAGGCAAAGATGAAGCAATTTCTGTATTACTTTTAAAGGAAGGCTGAAGTAAGAGCTAACAATACAATCCCATATATCGATTATTCCCCACACCCATTATCACTATGTCAGTACTCATAACTCTGTTCTGCTCTGGGGTTCCTGAGAGGCTGCCAATGTGTTGCCTTTGTTTGTACAAAGTTTAGCTCTCTCCTGATAAGCTCCTGAATTCTGTAATAAAACAGCAAGAGCAAAATGTACTCTGGAAGTTGGCCTAATACAAAGCTGTGGCACTGATTTTAAATCACAATGTCACTGCCTTTTTGGAACATTTTCCCATCCTAATGTGCATGTCAGCTGTGATAAAAATATTAAACAACAAGCTTTGAACTATTTTGGTGCTCTGATGAAGTGTTTGAACAATACAGCCATGTCAGTTTAGCTATATTTAATAATAATCGGTGGTTTTGGACAAATTATAGAGTAAACATAACAAGTCTAAACCAAACAAGTGCTTTTAAAGATATTCTAAATGAAAACATATTTAAGCCTATTGTTATTGCTTTTAGCACAATCACCATGGAAACTATATAAAATTCACTTCTAATATCCATTCTTTCTTAAACACTTTGTGTTGCCTAAAAGATACATGAATTTGAGCATAATTGGTCTGGTATTTTAATGGTCAGTCATGGAACAGCATGTCCATTGGAACATGCTATAACTGAGATAATTGCTGCATTTAATGTATGTAAGTTTATGCCATCTTTGTTACGAAAGAAGAAGGGAGCAAAACTTTTTAAACATCAATGACTGTTCTGGGTTACATATACCTCAATTCACTGCAAAGTTTTAATATTCCAACAGAGAAAGACTTGGTCAGACTCACCATTATAGTAAACACAATTAAAATCAACACAGTTACATTAGAAATGAATTTGTTTCACTAGCTTCAGGACTAAGACATGATTTCCAGGCTGTTGCTGGAGGTATGACCATGTTCACAATCTGATGAAGATTGGGCTGGTGAAGGAGTGGACTGCAGCAAGGCAGAGAAGTCTCTAGCATAACAAGTGAGGCCTGAGTGTGTAACCACTGAAAGAGACCTAGAGCTACTTGTGGATGCCACCATGGGCAGACAACAGAGGTCAGCTGAAGAATCCCTATATGAGCCTCATATCCTTAAAGAGAAGTGACACCTCATGTCTGCGAGAGATTCGTTTTCCCTATTTCTCTAACACTTAAATGTCTGTTTTGCTTATAGTTACACCATGGAAAGGCAGTGGTTTTGGTAGTGCAGTTTTGGTGACACACCAGCAGAAGCTAAGGCAGAATTTTCAAGAACCATCTTTAAGTTAAAAATTGCAGCATCAGCCCAAGGGAAATGCACAGTGATAGAACACACACAGTTGAAAACAAAATCAAAAAATGCATATAAATTCTTTTCAGCTGTCTTCTTTTATTAAAATGCCTGAAATTTAAATTTTAATGCATAACCATCTGTCTCAAGGACAAGTTCAATATAAGCTTTTATTCCAATTTACATACATCTTACTTTGCAAAATGCTTCCTGAAACTCATGCTAAGTAATGCACAGAGGAAGCAATGCATTAATCTTCCAGGGACACAGTACTCCCTTGATGTGTCTTTGATAAGAGACCTAGAGAAAAGACTTCAGGCAATGCTGTTCAAGCTGCTTTATCTCTAAGTTCCCCACCTTGAATCAGTTTCTCTGGGAGCAGAAAGGTCAAGTTGCACAGTAGAATTACACTCTCTAGTGGTGAGATCCTGGCCCTCGTGTCACTTCTCTCTGTGGCTCCATCGTGTTCCACTTGTTCTCCTTGTTCTTTCAGGAGATTAACAAATAATTCATTTGATGCACTTTGTTACCAGGAGCTATTTTTATTGAAGAGGGTGAAGTTACCAGCCTTTCTCAACCTAAAAATTAAAATGGAAAAGCTGAGACTTAGGAGAGAAAGCTTCCACAGCCATTTCTTCATCATATGCACTTGTTGAAGGAGATGAATGAACACCACCTATATGCATATAACCATATACTTCATGAAAGAGCAATAATTTTATGAAGGAGTATTTAATGCAAAATCTTCCCCTACCAGAGAAATGAACACATGGTTGACATGAATTGCTACTGTTAAAAGACCAGCAGGGAAGTCCTTGTACAGGCCAACTATAGTCCTAGTAAATTTATTCTTTGTTTGTGAGAAAAATGAAGTTGTGGTGTTTAACCAGCTTGAAATCACTCTCATAGTTGACCATTTATGGTCTCATCCACAAATTGTCCAAAGGTATGTTTATACCAGAAGTGGGAAACCTGCACCCTAGGGACAGTTACAGCTTGAAACTGAATTTCATTTGATTTGCCACTATTTGTTGCGTATGCATAATTACAACACCTAGAATAACAGTCCTCAGAGTGAACAGTTCTCCTAAATTTTGCCTATGCAAATACCTGAATGGTACACAATCATGTCACACTTTTGTCCACAGATGAAAATGCATGCAGCTGTGTCCTGAGGCAATTGCAGTGGGAGATCATAAGCTTTGCTGACTTCCAAGATATGAGAACACTTTCCTTACCACCTATCTGTAGTCTCTTTGAAATGTAAGCTAAGGTAAAGAGTCCACTTTCAAGAATACCTCAGCCAAAAGTCCTACAGTTTCATTTCTGTATCCTATCTCCCTTTGCACACCTCTACCTCCTGCACAGCATTTAATCTCTTCTTTGTCCTGCAGTTAGATGCAGATCACTTGCAGTGTTCATTTCTGTGCAGAACTGTTGTTTTCTCCTTTGTTGGTCTCCACCATGGCTTCCCCGTATGCAAGAGTTTGGCCAGAGAAGCACAGCCACATGAAAGAAAGTATTTGGAATGTGCTATAATTTTGACAAAGGTAATCAGCCCACCCACTTCTATGATATTTTGTACCAGATTGCTTGCCTGGACATTCACTAAAATCGGGAGAGATTGCATTTTTAAGGTTTCAGTGGTAAATCTACTTTAATAAGCAATTTTGCCCAGATCAGTAAAGGGAAGCAGCTGGAGCTGTGATGTATGCAGTTCAAGGGTTTTAATGTAGACTGGGCTCCTGGGCCAAATATTCCCAGTATGTGTCTGGCTGGACCAAAGTTTGGTTGAGACTCCAATGGACATGGGTTGTGCACCTGGAGCAGAGCCTCCAGTCCACTTTCCTCTGAAAGAAGCCTGCTTTACACACACCAAAGCACTCTGCAGTCTGCAGCAACACAAGTTGAACTTCACACGGTGCAATGGAGTAGGTTTGGTACACACCACGGAAAGGGAAGGAGTGGGTCACACGATTTAGGCTCGTATCAGTGTCAAGTTAGTCCACAATGCAATAAAAGTTGTCTTTGATCCAGGGCATTTCCTTTCCCCAGTTTTGAACAACTGAAAGAACAAAATGGGGAAATGGCAGCATATAAGATAAGCATAATGAGCATTCCCAAATGAAAGGCTTGATTTATTGGTACATGAAGCTTTCAGTATGTATGGCCAGGTGAAATTTGATGTAGTGGACTACAACAGCTTGTAAGGCCAGTGTGGGGTTTTTGCGGCACAGATGTTTGAGATTGCCCATACATGATCAAATGACCACTCTTTTCCCTTTCAGGGTATTAGCAACTAGCATACACAAGGATCCATTCCCCTTTTTCGGTTGTAACAGAAAACCTGACCACAGAATATGAGGCCAGAATATCATAATCTCATCTTATACAATATGGCCCTGTTCTGCACCATATTTGGCTCAAGATACAAATTTCAATGCTAGGTTCCATTCCTGTTACAGGATAAATAAAAATCCAGACAAGAATCAACAATTTGGGGGGTACAGGGAGGGGAAAGCATGAATTTATATCTGAATTTTGCAGCTGAGATAAAAGTCAAGCCTTTATTGTTCAAGATTGTGAAGTTCAGAGTAATTAATCCTTTCTGTGAAACCTATCATTTTCTTATCATGAAATCAATACATTGGCTCTCATCTTACTTCTGACCCTGCCACTTAACCCTTTCATGTGTCTTTCCTGATGTTTTATTTTATTTCATGAGCTAGCATTCTGCTCATTTTAAATCTGAACAGAGGTTTCAGATGCCTCAAGGGTAAAACATTCATGTCTCTTCCTGAAAGAGCATGGGCACATCTGTTGTTTTTGATGGATTGCAGCAGGATCAAGAAACTTCCACAAGAGTTGCTTTTTGTTCTTGAGGGGAGTAAATGAGCTCAAAGCATGTCCTTGCCAGTGCTGCATTTGAAAACAAGAGGGAGATTTGTCAAGTCAAGTGCAGATGAAATACAGAACACACCCTTCGAACCAACTTGTTCTAAACCATGAACTGCATAATCGATATAAAGTGTTCATCTATCCTGCTATTTGTGCACAAGGGTATACTTAGGCTTGAATAACTGGATAACAAGGAGACCATATGCTGCTCCCACTATGTCAGCAATGGTTTTCTTATTGATTTTTGAAATCTACTGCCAGCATAATCTTTCACTGTTTTAGAATATTGGGAAAGTTATAGCTATCTCTTGCCCTCATGCTTCATCACTAGTCTGATGCAAAAATAGCCTGCAGCTGAGTGGTCCCAAGCCAACCTGAGCTGGCCAAAATGTAGCTAATCTTTTTACCCCTGATGCTTGCACTCTACCTCTGCTAAGACTGTTGTGCAACCCTCCTCTCTGGGTGCTGCCTCCCAAGTCCTGAGGCCAGTGTCAGATACCTACACTCCAAGGGTGCTTCCAGCATTTCCCCATCAGCTACCCAGGGACAAGTGGCAGCAGGGCAGCTTTGCTGGGACAGTCTGAATTACAGAACTGAGGTCACTAAGCCAGCCACTATGAAAATTGCCCCAGTCCAAAAAGAAGCTTTCTGCAAAGGTTTCAAGCCAGGGCAGCAGGGTAGCAGCATGGTGGGGTGACTGATGGAGAGGCCATGAGGCTGAACAGGCAAGCCACAAGAGAGGAGATGGGACGTACCTCCCAGAACACAAAATAAGATGTTTCCAGGGCCCATGGTCACAGAGGTCTGATTGTAACGGCAGAGACCGACAAGGTTTCTGGGACTCCTCAAGCACATTGTAAATGAGCAGAAACCAGCAAACCCATTTGCATTCCTGCTGGAAAGCAAGCTTTGAGCCCGGCCCTCTAAAGGGGAAAAGCTAATGAGCTCCCATGCCTCCTGTGTCACTGAGGTTGGAATTATGACAATATCTATACCCAGTGCTAAGTGCACAATAATTATTTCCAGATGTATGTAAATGTGGCCGATTTTTCCACATTAATCTTTCACACAGCTTATATACATTGTAGAGCTCAGATGTTTACTCAGCATTCAAATAAAACATAAAGGGATTTAAAAAACCTATCTGGTCTGTTAGGCTTCCTTAAGAAGGAGCTGATAGTATCTGCCTAACACTCTAGCTTGATTTTATTACTGAAAGTCCAAGGATTTATGTAACAGTTTTGCTTTTTTCCAACATCTACACTTTTGCCCAACTAATTCAGTTCCCAGTATCCCTGTACAATGAAGTGAAAATAAGCATTGCATTCTGATGTCAATGCTGCTACTTTTGTTTTTCATCATACATCCCCACAGTATTTTCTTCTTGGGCTAACTCTTGATGACTTTCGATGGAATAGGTGGGTCTCCCATTCTCTCCATATGGCAGCATTAATGCACAGTAAATATAGAAAAGTTGGTTTGCTTTTGCACAACGCAAGAGTGGTGCAAGGGACGTTCGCTGCACCAGCCCAGATGACTGAGCCACAGGAGGCAGGGACAAGCTCACATCTTGCCTTGCCAACAAAAACTGTCCACGAGGCGTGCTGTGCCCACACGTCAGCTAGGGACCTGGCACCATTCCTTGCTCACCGTGCCAGCCATCCTTCCCCATTCACCTGGAGGAGGGCACTTGTCCTCATGCCTTCATGCAAAGATTTTCTAGTAGTAGGAGATTGCAGCAGGGACAGCTACACCATCAGGAGTGCTCAGACCATATGCTATGCAAATATATGGAAATGTGAGTCTTTTGGTAAGTAGTCAGGCCAGAGAAAACCCTGTCAGAGATGGAGTCATCTCCAGCCATTCCTATGTCTGCAGAATGTGTTGTCTTTTGATATCCAAATGTAGAGGGAAGATGCTCAAGAGCACATGGGGTTGTTAGATACCCACCCCCCACCCCTCCTGCAGCTATACCCCCAGCTTTGCTCTGGCCCTTCAACACTTGTCAATAAATGGTGGCTTTTAAACAATAAATGTACTACATTGTTTGATTGTTTGGCAATTTTTGTGAACTGCTGTCATTTGAAAGTTATGCATGGTATTTATTTTTAGAGATGAACCTGACCTTTACAATCTGATCTGGATTTCAATTTCCGCTTCACCTCTGGGGAAGTCCAACAGCTTAAGATTTTCATCCCTTCTGTAAACCAGGTGTCATGGTCAGCTGTGATATTTACGTGAAGCCTGCGTTCAAATAGTGAAACTTTTCCCCCAGGAGTCTTCAGATCTGCTAGAGTTCAGTCCATGTCCATACTATGCAGTAGCTCTTTACAAAATACAGACAGATCTTGCAAATCTCTCTCATGTTAATAGTCAGGCAGATGTCCTTGAGTTTATTCATGTATAGATCATTCCTATTCATTAACATCTGCAGACTGACTAGTGCTTGGTTCTGTTTATCTTTATGGATCCAGCTCCACCAAAGAAATATCTACACTAAACCCATCACTCACTAGATCACTTTATCTTCTTTAAATAACACTAATAATGGGCTATGAATAGCATAAATAATGAATATGGAAAGAAACATTTGATTTTCCACAGCTCTCGCTGAATTATATATCAAACATTTTATCAAACAGTCTAATAGTTAATACTAAAACAACAGTATTGTTTACCAGAAAAACTTTCTTTGCACATGCCTTTTTAGGACAGGCAGTAACTAGATACCAGTGTTTTTTGTTTCTTACTGCTCCCTACCCTGCAAAGTTCAACTGCCAAGAGTTCAGATGAGTCCGCAATGAGATATAAGGAAGAATACATAGATTATGTGATCACCGTTCTTCCAGTTTTCCCCAGATGAGGGGAAAGTTACCCTTGTAATTCCCTTATTAATAAATTAGTTTTCCCCGAGAATATCTGTGGAGAAAAAAAAGCACTTCTGTTTTTTTTTTTTCTTTGATAAACAACATTAAATTGAAATAAGAACCATGTGTGCACCCACCTGCAGCTGTTCAGGCCCCTTCTGATGGCCCTAGGGGACTTCCTGGTGTACTGCCCCCAGCAGCTTTGCCATCCCTGGCAAAACCAACCCCTTGGAAGTACTTGGTATCAGCTCCCTGTTTCAGCTCTCACAGATAAGGAGTTATTTTTCCCTTCCACCTCTCCCCACAGTTTTGTTTAGCCAAGATTAACACTTCAAAACAACCGGTTTTTGCTCATATTTTGTGTGACTCATATTTCACTGTTTCTTTTAGTATTGTATACATCCTTTGTGATTTTGCATCAACTACCAAATATGCAAAATGGAAATCAATAGTCAAATCTTTCTTAATCTGCAAAATCTTTAATATGTTTTCAAAACCTCCTATACTTTTTTTCTATGTTCTAAGTGGTCCAGAATATGTTTGCTGTCATAATAAACACTGGGACACTGAGTTCGTTGGGATGTCTCAGATCTTTCTCTGCATCAAAGCTTTCAGAGACATCGCAACCATTATTACTATCCTGTATTGAATAATCAGAGAGGTAAAAAGTCAAATTGTCATATAGCTAAATCTTCCACTCTGTCAGAGACTCTAAAAATTTAAATCAATCCATATTGCTTTTCTTTTATTTCCAGACCACCCACTTGCTCTTTTGTACTGGATTTCAGTTACTTTTGTTATCAACTCTAATTTATTATAGACTACCTAAGAAAAGTCAACATTTAGTAAAGGCCACATTTTCCCAGTTCTAAAGGGAAAGGTTTCTTCCTGTGTTTATACATCATATTTCTCTTCAGCATATAAAACGATTTTAGGGACTCTGACTAATGAAAAGTTTGGGACAGGATAAAAATAAACCTCAATGGGTTTTGCTGCAACCAGCTACTAAGTGCTTTGTGTTCCGTGTTTTTTTTTTTTTTTTTTTTTTTTAACTGCTGTCAGCTTCTAGTTTGTAGCATGAATCTGAAACATATGAGTAAATACTCAAAAACTTCCACTGTGGTCTTTGATGTTTGCATCTCAGGAGTGTGTTCAGCTTTTCAGCTCAGAGTCGTGAAGGTGGTCTCTTACCCAAGGTGAATGTGGGAAACACCCTCCACTTACAAGGTAAAGTGATGGATTAGCATTATGGGGGAAGGCTCCTATTTTATTTGTATTTCTTTTAAACAATATTTATACAGTATTTGGTTCAAGGCGGTAGATCTCTGATCACAGTATTCCTGCTATGGAGCTGAGAATTATATAGGGCAAGGCAAAGAAGAGTAAATAAGTCTTTTCAGGAATTATTCTTTACAGCATTATCTCATCACCCACATTATGTTATGATTTTTTTTCTCAGTAGGAGGCCTCAACACCACTCTGCGAAAGCACCCAGAGAACAGGAATTGCACATGTTCTCATCTATGACTGACTTCCATTCCTTGAAATTTGGCTTCAAGTAATTTAATCAGGCATCATTGCCAAGAGGCCAAAGCTAGTTTTCTTGTATTCTAATCGTTACTGTGGACTGCAACAGGCTTGTGGGTTTCACTTGTCCAAGTTCATGGGAAAGTCTTTCAGATTACTGAAGCTCTCCTTAAGCCTGAAGCAGTGACAGTTCGTACTGGTGGAGGATTTGTCTTTTATCATATGATGAGTCAGTCTTTTACTACAACTACGTGTTTTTTTCCTTTCTTAATTAGAAGCAAGTAGTTAAAGAGAACTGATCCTACATGAGAGCAGAAAGAAAGTCAAGTCCTCTACCACAGTGCAGCAGTGCTCAATAATCCTGGTATTATGGTTAGCTCCTTTCCCAAAAGCCCACTCCAGCCTGGGTACCTCATCTGGGGCTTCCCACAATAACAGGTGAGCTGTGCAGGGCTTATTTGTTGTTATGTTCTGGATATTTGTCTTCTAAGGATGGAGAGAAAACCACAAGCTCCTTTTTCACCAGCTAATTGATATTAAAGACAGAGCTCTAATCAAATGGTAACAATATTTAGTTACAAGCCACCTGGGATGACATTTGAACCAGAAACCTCATAGTACAAATAACATCCAACATCTCATTCATCTTCTCCCATAGCTTGCCGGAAAGGCTGAAGGAACCTGTTTCCCACAGACATATAATCACGTTCAGGAAACACACAGCCCAGAGCAAATAATGTTATGTTTTGCCACATTCGTCATCTGACACACTGCTTCCATTAGCCAGCACTGGAGCTGGTCAAGCCAGGCTGCCAAGGGAATCTTGGTGAGCTTGCTCATGCAGTTAAATATGCAGTCTGCTGCATTAGCCTGTCTCTAGTTAATCCCTTTTGTTCCATCTGGGGAACCAGTGCAACGCCTTCAGTAGCTCCTCTCTGTTTTCTAATGATTTCACTGTTAGTTAGACACACCAATATCTCTGGGACAATAAGTGATGGGTGAGGAAGAAGTTTCATCCTCACTCCAAGATAACAGGGCGAAAAACTGCTGAGCTGGCCTCTTGAACATGGGACCTTCCAAAGACCTCATAGGAGCATTAGGTGACCAAATTCCCTGCACAGCCTCTAGGCATAGAGGCACTGCCAAATTCCTTGTGCTGTCTTAGTCTTCACCTGCAACAATTCGGTGGCTTCTTGAAAAGCTCCTTGCTGTGAAACTACTGAGGGATTGCAAGGAATGCAGCAATGAAATCCAGCAACAGATTGGGCAAACAATTGCTTAGTGAAGGTGTAGATAAATGCTTTCTGCAGAGTCTGCAGAGCCATTGTTAACTATTCAAAAGTGTCTTTGAAAAAATGAGTCAACCTGCCAATTTATTTTAATAGCATTGGACAAACAAAGATAAAAAACCCTCAGTCTTATATTTCATCCACCAACTTTCGCTGGCTTTCTCCTTCCCATAGCACTCTCCTGCAATTCCAAGTAGTTTCCCAGTCCCTTGATGGTTACAGTGTTGTAACCCTGCACATGGCACAGGCAGGCTGTTTGTCCGCGACGTGACACAGTTCTTCAAGGTACACAACCTTCTGCAAGCCTGGCTCCAGGTCTCAGAGACCAGAGGAGCTTTGCTTAGGCAAGAGTCATCCTCAGTTTGGATCACAACACATCTGGTTCAGCAATGTTACATTGCAAAAAAATAAATAGTAATTTCAAAACCATATATACGTGCTGTTGTTGGACTGCCAGGCTGAGCTCTCGCTGCCTGTGCAGAGGGCACCACGTGGCAGCTGTGCCCCTGTCTCCTCCAGCAGCTCCCCTGCCACTGTGTCCCCTGGCCTGGGCAGCCTGTGTGCCCCGCAGCAGGAGCCTGCCTCCAAGGGAGCAGCCGCCAGCACCCCTCCCAGCATTCCTCTTAGAGCAGCTCTGTGTTTTTGTGACCCTAGAGCATGAGCAGGAAGGAGGATAACCTATGAAACAGAAATTGCAGAGTTGCTCTGAAAACAGAGGCTTGAATCAATTTGTAGCAATAGCTCTTTTAGCTGAGCTTCTCCAGCTCTGAGATGAAGAGAAATGGGGTCAAGCCTACCGCAATATTTTGCTGTGCTTGATTAAATACCACCCTACAGGAACAGTTGTAAGAAAGAAATCAAAAGCATGATAGAGAACCATATTTAAAATGCAAGCCGTTGATAAATAGGGTCAAGGTCTCACCAATTCTATTACCTTCCATTTGACTCTTACTTGTCCCATTTTAGCTCACTTACATTGTCTCTATGCAAATTCTGTCTGGGATAAAAACAGATGGTAATGGAATAATAATAATAAAAAAAGACATCATCATCTGTTTTATATCTTCTGGGCTAAAATCTTCTGATCTACTTAGGATAAAGCTTATTCTAATTCCAAAGCTCCCCTTCAAAAGACACACAATAATATATTACAGTCGCAGCCCTAATAATAAGAGTCCACTGCCTCACTGGAATTTTAATTGACAACTGGGTAATGGTCCAGACTGCAGGTATCCAGGAAACAACATTATACAAGTGGAGTTCAGCTCACTCCTCTATACGGAAACCCACTGTACACTTTATTAAAGTGTATTGGCATTTATGCCTGAAAAACTGCAGCATTAGCATAGTTGCCTCCAAGCTGGCACTTTGCTAGGGAACAAGTAAGCAATAAAAATAGAAATCATATACAAGAAAACAGGTACGATGAGTAATGACTAGTTTTAAATAATCACCTAAATTTTCTCTGACTATGAGGTCATCAGGGGGAAAGTAGAAAAAATGCCAGCTAGTGCTAAATACAAATAATTGACAATGTCTGAGCAAAGCTGGCCGGACATGTAGCAGTCTTGTTTACAGTTCAGCCTTCTTTGATTTAAAACTCAAATTAATTTGTAAATGAGTGGCCTAGTTTCATCTATTGCCCTTCCAAAATGCAAATCATGGCATGCAAAGATAATTTCAGCCTA
The DNA here is from genome assembly GCA_013399115.1 of Anseranas semipalmata. Classification (NCBI taxonomy): domain Eukaryota; kingdom Metazoa; phylum Chordata; class Aves; order Anseriformes; family Anseranatidae; genus Anseranas; species Anseranas semipalmata. The sequence goes on from VXAA01007033.1 coordinate 648,759, forward strand.
CTCAGAAACCCAGTTACTTCCAGTCATTCATCAAAGCACTAATATTGCTCTTTAATCAGGGTTAGAGCAAAGTTTTAAGAGCAAAGCATTAGCTTCACACACCATTAGCTATGAGTGCCTCAGGCTGTACATCATATGCTTGATCAAATGGCACTCATGCTGTCCCGTATACCAGAAAATCAAGGCTTTAAATATTACCTTTCTTCGAGGGAATCTCAGGCACAGTTGACAAGGTCATGTGTATTGATATAGTCTATTTGAATTTCTGCAAGGCATTTGATTTAGGAGCACATGACATGCTTTTTAAAAGTATTTTATGCAGAAAGAACAGAGCACACATTAAAATAACTAAAAACTGCCTGTTTGGTGAATCTCATCATGTCTTGACAGAGACGTATCTGTCACTGAGGCCATTCCAGCCTGGTCCATAGGGACCTGAGCCAACACTAATAGTTTATCAATCATTTAGAAACATAAAATATTTGCTCATGGTGTTCACTGTAGATTAACATAAAAATAGTAGGATAGCAGACTGTTGAGACAGAGCGATCTGAATTGCAAAGTGAGACAGTCACCATCCAACCTGCACCCAGGACCTGGGGACATGGATAATAGCCGTGTGGGAGACTCAGAGTTATGATAACAGACACGACATGCATATTGTTGAAGGTAACCATCCCATTGCAATACTACTACTAAAGGCTACCATAACCCTTGGATAAATGAGAAGGGAAATAACAAAGAGAGGTAGCAAAGGGAATCTGCTCCTGTACACAGCATCAATAAAACTGCTACAGAGAAATTCATTCTGTCCCTGTGCTTATACATTGAGAAGGAATACAAGTAGGAGCACCAGAAGGTTACAAAAATGTTTTGAACTTTTCCAGCTCCTCAAAGAGATATGTCATACCATATAAAAGATTTATGATAGTCTGAGGAGAAAGACAATACAGATTTACTCATGCTGGAAAAGACTTATGGTTTGAGAGCTGAGCTTAGGTATATGAGGCTATTTATACTTTGAAACTGCCTGGAAAGGGAACAGAGAACTCATTATCAAGTGCACAAAACAGTTCCCCAAACAGAGGAAGCAAGTGGCACTTCAAGATGCCCTAGGGCATTCAGCCTGGTCCCCAGCTGCTGGTCCAAAGGACTCTCGTGTCCTGCAGCCCCAGTGAACAGAGATCAGCCAGCCCTGTGCCTGTTTCAGGTGCCCAAGGGCATCTCCGGTGGCATCTCACCCTAGCAGGTTTTAACGTGAGATCAGACACTGCTGCAGAAGAGGTAGCTAATCTGCTCTGAGAAACCCCAGTGGGCAGAGGTGAGGGCTGGAGGGCCAGCACACTCACCCATAGCTTCTTCTCCTCATGGCAACGGTTCTCTCTGTTGCAGACCCCCTCCCTGTGCCCAGCTTGGACATCCTCAGCCTGGTCCTTGCATCCCCAGGGCTACGCTAGAACAGTGGACAAAATCAGATCTTAAGGTTTCAGGGCTTCTGCTGGCCTTCTGCATGGCTCAGGAAGGCATTTTTCTGGTCCACAACAACTGAACCACTTGTTAAGGTGGCCCAGACATGGACCTGGATCTTACTGTACTGGGCTCTGTACAGCCTGGAGTGTTGGACTTGTTCCCCTCACTCCAAAATCTTGAATCATAGCTGCACATGGAACAAGGGATATGATAAAGCAACACTAGCAGATAAAACCTACAGCTTGTCTTACTTATCTGCTCAGACTGCAATTGTGTTAGATTTGGGATCAGAAAGGAATTTTCTTCAGCTTATATTGACAAGGATCAGAGGTCTCATCTGCTTTCTCCCCAGGGCATGCAATTTAATCTTTCAGGTCTGAAAATCTTCAGTCCAATGTCTTTAGATTAACATGAAAACAAATAGGTGAAAATGTTGAAGTCCCTGATATGAAAAGAGTCACAAATTGATGAGCTAGTTTTTCTTCTTGACCTTAATCTCTATGGGATCAGTAAGTTCATGGAGTGTAGGTCAGCAGAGGCAGGACAAAAATAGGAGAGGAAAAATATATGATTCAGATTTTAAAATTATAAAGAGAATAATGACAGCCATTTGCACACCCAAGATGCAAAGCAAATAAATAAGTATATAGTCCTGAATTTTCAGCAGAGAGGATTTTCAGCAGAGCTGGATATGGAAAGGAGGGTTTAAGATAGTTCAATACATCTGGGTCACTCTCCACTAAATATACATATTTTCACATGGTCCAGTGCAATACATCTCCACTCGAGAAGGAGGTCCACTCAAGTAGTGAGACTACCTGCAGATGTGGAGTCAAGACTCTGCAAGCACAAGTGCCAAGCTTGTAAAGTTCAGATCTGATGGGCAAACTTTCCTTCATGCTTTCAGAAATGCATAAACACTGAGGCTTGTAAGAGAAATCATCTTGCAGCTTAACCATCTAGTGTTTAAAAATAATTATTTCCATCTCTCTTTTTTATATCGACCACCAACTGCTTCATTCAAAACCACTGACATCAGTTGAAATTTAATCACCACAATGGAAAGACTAGGCACTCTCTGGATTCCTCTTCTTTCTGCATAGACATTTTATTTCTCGTGTTCTGCCATTTTCTTTTGGCCCCACACCACTCTTGGCACAAAAGGGAAGATCTGTTCATCATATTGCTAAAGATTGTTCATCGTCTTGCTAAAGAAGCCTCGTCCTGGGTTAGGATCTCATTGCACCAGGCTCTGTATAAACATGGAATGAAATGTTGATATCTAAATTAGGCTTTTGGTTGGAAGCTATTTGCAATCTTGACTGTAAAAGGATTAGCTTCACCTCAGTGACATGGAACAGTGTGAGAGGGATGTACGTGCATTGGTCTCATTGTTATAGCATTGAGGACATTGGAGTAGTTGAAAAGGCCTATGAATGCATGTCATAATCTGGGCATTACACTACCTTGTAGCACAGATGGGCCATGGGACAAACCTCACAACACACCCAAAGAATGTGATTTTTTTTTTTACATCCAAATCCTGTTTGCATAGTTTCCTTCTTTTATTTTAGGCTTAGAATATTTTAGGATTAGAACTTCTGCTCTTCGGAAAAATAATTTTTTCTGCCTCCCCTTTGAATACTTTTGGGTATGAATTACCCAGAATGCTCACCACAGCTCCCTGCCCATGCTGGAATGCCATGCAGGACCCAAAGAGCTTCACTTAAATGCCCCATTAATTGCCCTGGTGCTTTATTTACCAAAAATGATGGTCTTACATCCCAAAGAGCACACTCTCCTTAGCCCTAGCTCTGTAGCTTGTTCAGGTAGAACAAAGTAGAGAGCAACAACTATTCTGAAAGGAAGAATAGAGAATTTCAATATTTAATCTTGAAATTTTTCAAAACATTCATCAAAAATTTCTTTTTATCTCAACATACAATGTGAATGGCTTACATTTTGATGCAGAAAAACTACATTTTCCTAGTAGTTTTCTTTTTCTGCTTTCTGGAATCCTTGAGATCCTAACAGACCAGAAGATAGAATCATAGAATCATAGAACGGCATGGGTTGAAAAGGACCTTAAAGATCATCTAGTTTCAACCCCCCTGCTCTGGGCAGGGTTGCCAACTACTAGAGCAGGCTGCCCAGCGCCACATCCAGCCTGGCCTTGAATGCCTCCAGGGATGGGGCATCCACAACCTCTCTGGGCAACCTGTTCCAGTGCCTCACCACCCTCTGAGTGAAAAACTTCCTCCTAATATCCAACCTAAATCTCCCCTGTCTTAGTTTGAAACCATTCCCCCTTGTCCTATCACTATCAACGTGTGTGAACAGGCGTTCCCCCTCCTGTTTATACGCTCCCTTCAGGTACTGGAAGGCCGCAATGAGGTCTCCCCGGAGCCTTCTCTTCTCCAAGCTAAACAAGCCCAGTTCCCTCAACCTTTCTTCATAGGAGAGGTGTTCCAGCCCTCTGATCATCTTAGTGGCCCTCCTCTGGACCCGTTCCAAGATGGCAAACCTTACAGTCCCGTTTTGCCTCCGTGGCATTTAGGGCACACTGTGGTGATTAAAGAACCCAGCTGGGGATATATCCAGAAAAGACTGCCTCAACACTGACCTATGCACTGTCACACTCAGCACTCAGCCCCTTGATTGAAATCTGCTCATGTAAGAGTAGATGGGATTTGAATATAGGGAAAGAGATCTCATTTGAATAGAGGGAAAGAAGGAGGGACTAGTGCTGTTGTTATAATAACAGCGAGAACTTCTAGGAGCCATGAAACTCCACTTCAAAACAAGGCAGCTGAACCAATCAGGGTTTGCCAAAGCCAGGTACGTGCCATCATTCCCAAAAAAGAGGAACGCTGGCATTGGGTCACTTGAGGAACTCTTACCACTCTTCTTTTGAGGCGTTTCAGGTGTCCATGGAAAGAGTCAGAAATAGCAGAGAATGAAGGCAGCAAAGACACATCAGCCACAAACAGATGCAGCATGTCATCCTGTAAAAACATTGAGACAGAGCTTTAGGATTAAGGGCTAGCTATGATTGAGTTGTGAATGTCAATGTATTTCTACAGCCAGTTTTTTTTTAGATGATGCTGATTGTGAAATAGCTCCAGGCTGTTCTATAACACCCAAGAAATGCCAAGAAAAATTACACAACCCAGTGTTAAGTCAGTAATGGAGACTCACAGAAACTCAAATAATTTCCTGTTCCCATGGAAGAGGCAAAGAAGGAGGATAGAAAGGAGAAAAAAAAAAAAAGTGCCCTAGTAAAATGGAGACTAGCTGCCAGATCACCCAGGCTGAATCTGATATCTCTGGCTAAGGGGGACAACTTTAAGACAAAGAGCCAGCTCATGTTTTGAGAAAAATGGGGCAGGACATGCGGATAATTTACTATTTTGTCTAGATCATTACTGATCTCAGGCTGTCTAAACAAGAACCTGTTTCAGAAACCGCTGTATCACAAAAACTGTAAACCATAAATAAACATGTACGTGAAAGTGGGCACATAGGAATGACCAGAGAGAACACTGGAAAGGTTGAAGAAAAAGATCATACCAGTGTCTGCTGAGACCAGGAGAGATAATATAACAAAAGGTAGGTTCATAGCACGGGTCCCAAATAAAACAGCCCAGGTGAGTTTCCGTCACTGGTTGAACAGAACAGGAACTTTTCTGGGTAAAGAACTATTCCTCTGTTTGATCCATCCCATGCTTAGTTTATGGGTTCTGCCTCAGGGGAGGTGTCTAGATTCCATATTGTCATCTCAAACCAAGAGGAACATCTTATGGGACTCTTATCAGTTAGGTACCCATCTGGGCCAAAAAAGAGAGAATGTCAAATTTTATAGTACTGAGATTCTGGGAATGCTTTTCAAGAATTGTATGTCTATGCCACATGCCAGTCTGTCACGTCAATTTTCCCTCCCTTTCTGTCTGCATGTGTGTTCTTAGGCTTGTAATTCCCTTTGCTTGCTAACATAAATAAAGGCATCAAGTAATTGAACAGTTCCCATTGTAAAGCTTTATTCAAGTATTTTCTGTTTGATTTTAAACAAAATCAGACTGAAATGTAGCTTAAAGGTGTTAGCCCACATGCAAAATGCTTTGTACTTGAAATAGAGCCCATTAAGATGTGCTTGTGATGATAAAGTTACATCTTCATCTCCAAAGCTTTCTAGTAGGATTCAGTTATTTTCCAAACAAATTCTCCAAGACAGTTCTATTTATATAATTTCCAACGTACTCAACAGTGCTGTATCTAGGCACCACTAAAAAAAAATAAATCTAGGAGAGTTAATTCATTTTTCTTAGGTAAATGGTTTTAAGGAGAATGAGTTTCTCTGACAAATATTTGGAAATTTCTGCTCTCCTGATGTTAACAAATTGCAGGAAAGAAAAAGCACTGAGGCAGTCTTATTGTAGAAATCAACTCAACTCACGAAGAGATAGATTATAGCTTTGGAAAAAACACGCTGACTGAGCCAGTGAAGCTAGCATAAAGAAAGAGGCTTTCAACCTTGCTTAGAAGGGAGGGATTAACAGTGAATTTTGACCTGGCTTTCTGAGATGCTGATTGACACCTGCAAGATACACTGGCCACTTCTGAAAACAAACCTGCAGAGGGCAGTGGGAGGGAAGAGGACAGGGGTTGCTAAGTAAATGTCAACTGCAGGCAAGGTCAAAAAGAGGGAATGCTCAAAATCCTTGCCCCAAATGATATGATTAAGCCCACATATTGAGGCAGTGAGGAAAGAAAATTAGGACTCATGGCTGCTGCACAGCAGCTATCACACTTCCACGGAGCCATGCCCAGTGGTTGCAGCTTGCCCCTTCCTGCTACCACAACGCTGTTTTTAGTAACTGGTCTGTTAAGTTGGGTAACAGTGTCCACGATAAGGAAGACAAATGAGTTTTGGGAGGAGCCACAAAGATTTGGGTATTTACATGTCCCCGGTTCCTGACGTGTGGATGAGGTGAATCCAAACCTTAATTCACTTTGGAGTGAGGTGCTTTGGTAGGAAATCAATCACTGTGAAATTCCAGGTGGGGAAAAGGATTTTTTTTGTGCTAAGGGGTATTTTGATGTCTGGGTGACATATTCTGGAAATTTACCAAACAGCAGATCCCTGCCCTAGGTGAGAAGACAAATTTCAGCAAGTAATCTATAATATGCACCGTAACCAGTGAGAGAAAGAAACATTTTGTAAGCAGTTAATTGCATGGGATGATGGTACAGTGTTATGCCTAAAGGCAAAGGTACACTGCATTTTCTTCCAGCTCACTAACAAGCACATAGGGGCTCTTTCACTGTGCAGCGATGCTACAGGGAGGATATAAAGAGGGAAATAATTAAGGAAAATATCTTCAACAGTGAAAGAAACTAATTTGGCAAAATATATCCAGCAGTATATTTCAGATTTCTACACAGTATTAGAATGGACTGAATTTTGTGAAAATTCATCTAGGGCCAGTTTCTCTGTTCAGTAGCGCGATGTGGAATGAAATTTCCATCCGTAGACTCTACTCATGTGTTTTGTTCACCAGATGTGTAATTTAACCGACACATTTATTCCCAGATTTATGAGAAGCATTCACTACTGTCTGAGATGAAGGAATAAAACTTTCAGTCTATTACCTGTTTTATGTTAGAACCTTTTAATGGTAGAAAATCTTTTCTAATTTAAAATTATATTTCATTTCCACTATTTATTTTAGATCCCAGAAGTCTTTTGAAAATCACAACTACAAGGGATAATGTAAAGAGAAGCATGCTTCCATGATGTGGGGCTTTGGTCAATAAACACTATGGTTTATTTTTTTGTTTATTTAGATAAATTATTTCCCCTCAGAAGACACAACGCTTCTAAAATCTGCTTGAAAAGTTCTCAGTTGAGAGTAGTATTGAATTTGAAAAAATATCAACACACATTGCGTTTGCCAGCAGACCGTTATGTAAAAATTTCCAAGCAGAGCTTTAAGAGAGGGATAAGGGGCTGCTCTGCAGGGCCACTGCTGTGCTGGGCGACCTCTCCAGAGCCAGCAGCAGCTCCCTTAGCTTGGGAGGGCTCTTGTCTGCTCCACGGCACCCAATGGTACTGAACACAGGGCTAAACTACACAGAGATGTTTGTCACCTACCATTTTATTGCCTTTGTCTCTTGAAGTGTAGATCTGTCCACATTTTTTGTACAGAGCTCATCACCTTGGAATATAAGCGACAGCAGTCTCCATTAGCAGCCTATTTATAAAATGATTGTGGTTGCTTTGACTTCGATATGAAGTCTGCCCTGGATTTTAGGCCCAAATCTCACTCCTATGGAACCGAACAAAAAATCTCTTTCAATCAGGAGACCTTTTAGATAGAAACTGTCCCTGCTCTACATTTTACAGTTCTCGGGCTGTGGCAGTACTGATCAACTACTCTGCGCTGGTGCGGCCTCACCTTGAGTACTGTGTGCAGTTCTGGGCACCACAGTACAAAAAGGATGTGAAACTGCTGGAGAGTGTCCAGAGGAGGGCGACGAAGATGGTGAAGGGCCTAGAGGGGAAGCCGTATGAGGAGCGGCTGAGGTCACTTGGCCTGTTCAGCCTGGAGAAGAGGAGGCTGAGGGGAGACCTCATCGCAGTCTACAACTTCCTTGCGAGGGGGAGCGGAGGGCCAGGCGCCGACCTATTCTCCTTAATCACCAGTGATAGAACCCGCGGCAATGGTGTCAAGCTGAGGCAGGGGAGGTTTAGGTTGGACCTTAGGAAGAGGTTCTTCACTGAGAGGGTGGTTGCACACTGGAACAGGCTCCCCAGTGGAGTAGTCACTGCACCAAGCCTGTCTGAATTTAAGAGGCGTTTGGACTGTGCACTTAGTCACATGGTCTAAAATTTTGGATAGACCTGTGCAGTGCCAGGAGTTGGACTCGATGATCATTATGGGTCCCTTCCAACTCGGGATATTCTGTGATTCTGTGATTCTGTGAAATATAGAATTAATGTGGAAGATGGTCCAGACTGAAGGTGGTTAAATAAAAAGTAAAGAAGCATTAGGAGAGCATTACAAAAGAATGTAAAATAGTTTCACTGGATCAAACTAGAGGTCTATCTCATCTGCTGCATGCCCTCAAAATGTGCTCTATCACACTGACTGCTATCATATTACATGGGCAAGATGGAAAGAAGTCTTTATTAAATACCACAAACTCCCCCACTTATTAGGTAACCATGTTTAAGAGCAGTTAAGTATTTATTTTTCTTTTTTTTTTTCACTTTTTTTTCACTTCACTTCAGAAGTGAAGCCCAATCTGAGAACCCCTGACCCTGCAGAGAGCGGTGCCCAGCTGGTGAGCAGACACCCTGTGTAGCTCACACACGGGTTTTGGGACAGACCCTGGAACCCCAGGATGGGGCTGAGCTCCTTTCACTGCCCCTGCCCGCTGCCAGCCAGTGCCAGGGTTTGGCCCCATATTCAGCAGTGGGGCAGACTGCCTGACAGCAGCCATAAAAAATAAAACCAGTACCATAGCACACTTCTGATTACTTAGAAGGAGCAATGTTTAGAAGCAGCTGATTTATGAGAATCCGAGCTAGGATGCACTTCTTGGGTTTCAGTGAAACTAGACCAGCCAGCTTCACTCTGTTACAGGCTCATACAACAGTGCTCTGTCTCAGTTTACAAAATTAGAAAGAAATTAAAACCACAAACCTGTAAAAAGTGCTCTCTTCTTCCAAAACCTGTTTTTACTGAAAGTTAAGGTCTTTTCATATTGTTTTTCATATTCTATCTATCTCCTCATCTATCAACTCCCCACACCCCCATGCTTCTCAAGTCCATCTGAACTACTTGCCATGTTTCTTCAAGCATCACTGTCCCCACAATGGAGGAACAGAGGCTGTTAGAAGACCATGAGCCTGACTGCTCTCTCCATTATATAGGAGTGAGCCTCCAAAATTGTTCTGTTGGCATAATGTCTCTATAGTTCAAAGATTATGCTGAATTTTGCAAGTGTTTGTTCAGTGCAGAAATAATTCATCTGACCAAGCAAGCTTAATGATGTGAAAAATCATTGTGTTAGAAATCACTTAGTAGTGGTGACCCTTTTTCTTTGTCCTTCAGTACGATATATTTTCCAAACATACATTTCCTTTCAGAGATTTGCAGAGTACAGGAGAGAAGGAATGCAATTCAGCAGCTCTCATGATTGTATAAGAAATCAGTTATTCATAGTTCAGGCAAGTGGTACATTTTGCTGCCTGGTGAATGCTAACCATAGCTAATTTCAGATTTTTGTAGCTCTTCCACATGAGCATGATAAAGCGCCATATGGTGTTCTTGTTAACCAGGCAAAGTCTCCTAAATCAGCATGATTTCCTTTCGAACCTGCTCGGAGAGGCCCGGCTGGGTTGCCAGAGGCCAGGTTGCCGCTTGCCCTGGCGCTGGGCGGTGCATCCTGCCGGGGCCGATGCAACCACTGCATCGAGGGAACAAACATCAGAAAGTGGGACATGACCCAGTTTATGAAACCATCTTCTCTGTCTCTTGCTGCCCTCTGCTGTCTCAAGCCCGGGCAATGCAGAGAGGGCTGAGAGACCCTGGGGAAAAAGCAAATCTACATCTGAAATTCAGCCACGCAGGCAGGAGAAGCCAGCCTTAGGATCTGAAAACCTGACCGCCCTGAGACAACTCCAAAGTTTCTCCCGTGTGGGAATTTACTCACACTTTGTTGGTGCAGGATGTCTGACACTGGGTGTGATGTGTGAGCAGCGCAGCACATGGGCTTGATGCTGTGCAGGGATCTGGGAAGGAGGACCACACAGGAGCCAAGGGGCCTGCAGGCTCTTGGCAGTTTGCATAAAACCCTACGTTGTAATTGTAACCATTTCAAAGGTTTTTAACACAGCAAATATAGATGTATCCAAGAAATATAAGCGAATCCAGCAAGTTCAACGATATTACTTTCACCCTTAGCAATTGCAGTCAAAGGCAACCTGACAACTGCATTCTTTCAGTGTGCTGAATTTCTTGGGTCAGCCCCATCTTTCTAAAAATGTGCACTCTCTACAGCAATGAAACTTCTATCCAGACCAAAGCTGAGTCTTTAAGGCTCTCATACACTTTCCAAATGCATCTGTTGAACACCTAACAACTCTATGTGGGGCTCTCTTGCTGTTCTGCCCAGCACACATTGTCACCTGCAGCCACACTGCCAAGGCACTTCAGGGCACACAGAGGGCACCTGAGATGCAGAGGAGGCCTCCTTGGGGCAACCGCAACCAGAGTTCACTGGGAGAGTCCTCCCTTCACCTTTATTTCAGGTGACACTTGTCCTTCATGCTCCACTGATGAGGAAGTTGATGGCTTTCATGAAGAGCTGGGGTACTCCATAACAAAATGTGGATTTCTTTGAAGGCTCATTTTGATGCGTGCTCTGTTAGTTGCATCACAAAGCACCTTTGATCCAACACATTTTGGAGAACATACGCGTAACACTGGAAGTCTTGTGTGTGAATACAATTCTAATGCAAGGTTATTTCCATCTGTGCACTGGTTGTGTCAAGATTTTTCTAAATTAAAACAAAATACTAAAACAAAAACAAAACAAAACAAAAAACACACCGTGTTAGATCTGGACTGTAACTAGAACTACAATATACAGAGGAGGTATTTAAGACTCCCCCTAAAAGACTTCCCATTATAGCTCCTCTATCACATATCCTCCCTCCTGTCAGCATTTTTACTATTGGAATGGCATTGGTAAATAAGTGACTCCTACAGCGGCACCCATAGATCACCAAGTACCTAAAACACTCCCAAGCAAGCACAAATGATGATTCACCAATACTTATACAATAATCTAAGAAGCAGCTGTTTTTTTTCCAATGTGTCTTTTTTCCCCAAAAGTTGGAGTAGGCACTGCAAATTGTGTGGATCAGTTCAGGGCAAGGAACTATGTTTTATTTACAACAGCAAAGAGTAAAAAAGACCTCCTGGCAGTTTGTTCTCAGACATCCCTCAGAAATGTGGGAATTTTACAAGGAGGAAAGAATATCTGCAAGAAAGCCACTGTTGCCCTGGGTGCCAGTGGAAAGGACTTTCAGTCCTGGATCTTAGTTTTAAAAGAACTACAGGAAATCTGGTCTAGTCTTGAGGTTCTGGAGCCTTCCTGTCAAAATCTGTCATGTTTCCTCCTACAGATGTCAAGTGCATCCCTGATAATGGGAGAGAGAGAGACTGGGAGATGAGGAGGATTTGTCACTTGGGCTGTGAGCTCAGAGAGGAAAGCTTAAAAACTGTGAAGGAGGTTGGACTGTGACAAAATGCCTGAGGAAGGAAGACCGGGAAAGCAAACAGAGGAACTTGGTGAACAAGAGTTGAGATTGAAGAATACTGCTGAAGAAGCTACAGGGAATAGGAAGCAGACTGCTCTGAGGGCGCACTTGCCTCCAGGGTCTGGAAAGCTACCTCAGTTTCCCTAATCTGCTTCTCTGAAGAAAGCAAGCACCCATCTGGCAAGAGAAATGTTCCAGTCCCCTTAGATTTTCACTTGTAATGTAAAAGCAGAATTGCCCTCAGGGATTTTCTGAAGAAAAGCATATAAATGTACCGGAAGCCCTCGAGTACAACAAAGGACAGCACAGAAAACTAAGAAACTAAATGCTCTGTTTTCACCCTAGACTTTGACTAGCATGCAGTGCCAGGCAAGGAAGCATACACCTTACTTTCAGCCACCTGAATAAAAGTGAATATTGAAGCATGGCTCATTCATTTATCTGCCAGCACTGAATGAGGCAAGGTTGCCAGGAGAAAGGAAAAATTATGTCTTGTATCATAATGTATATAATACCTAAGAGGACTGAATTGCTATTACATATTTAATCTGGCATTTCCTAGCTTTTGAAGGTAGAATTTTGCAACCTGAATTATAATCCTTTCCTGTATCTTGTTTAGTAAGTAATAAATATACAGGAGAAGATTTGAATTGGAGCTCCTGGGATTTCAGGTCTGAAAGGAAGGGAGGTGGATGAGGTTTCTCCCAAAGCTTTGGTATTGCAGAGCCAAATGAGAGACACAAAAACAGCAAATGTAGATGTAGAGGCAGACAGACTAGCCCTTGGAGCTTAGGCTTTTCATTTTGTGTGCATAGCGGTTAACACAAAGTAGCCCTGCCCTTACTGCTACAATACAAATAAATAATAAACATTTGAAGAATAAATACTACCTTGACTTGTTACTTACTGTTGGAGCTTATTTTATGTGTGGTCTCGTTCTTTGCTCTGTGTTTCCTATTTGCTGTGGAGCTTGCTGTTGTGTTGTTTATCCCAGGCAAAAGAGACCTTATATTAAATATGCAACAGTTTAGCATTTGCCAAAGAATATTGCAAACAGAGCAATAGTCCTGGGCAGAGTCATTCAAATTCGCACATGAATCATTCAGATAGCTAGCTGGCTGAGTATTCCCTGAATGAGCATAAGTTGCTCTGCAGAATTTATTCTTGGCCAGCTCTTCTTGGCATATGCACCTTGACAAAATAAGAATGAGGTTAGCCAAGGTATCTATGCATGGCACTGCTAAAAGGGTAATAAAGCATAATATAGATGATTTAGTGGGCCATTTATTTTAACATGTAATCTTTTTTTTAATGCAGATAGAATGGCACTTCAGCTTGCATTTCAAATACCATGTTATCCTGGGCTGCTTTATGACCACTGTATCCATACTGTTACTTAAGAGGGGTTGGCCCAGAAATCACTTTGGTTTTATTGTTACTATTTATACATACAAATTGAACATACGTGTGAATCCAATGAGACCATGCTTGTGGATTCAAATCTCATGTCTTGCATATCACGTTGCTAAATAAAAAGATAAGAAAAGATTCTGGAGTGAAGAGGAATGAGGAGAGATGATGAAGGGGGATGAGGAGGGATGACCCTCGTTTTTTCATGTTACGGAACAGATAAGAATCTCACCACTTAAAAAAAGCAAATTGAGGCAAAACATCAAGCTGTCTTGCAACATGCTGGAACTTGTTTGGAAGAGTTGCTAAAATACAAATACTAAAGTTTTAAGTGGTCCCATTGTTTGCTGGGTTTTATTGAAATAACAGAAAATGGAAAAGCTGATGCATAAGCACATAATTGTGTCACATAGATTGTACTAATGAAAACCTCGTCCCAGCAGGAAAATGGAAGAATTTCTTCAATGAGGAACATAGCAACAAAATAAAAGTATTTTTCCTTTTTTCCTCCCACAATTGAGGGGGATCAGTTTATTCTAAACAGATGGATGCACTTCTGCTTTTCTTGCCCCAGTACTGTTTTGTGCATGGGATTTATGCACTTTTCGCCATGCCTGGGTAAACTGGCAGTGAAGCTCCAATCATCTGTTGCAAAAGGTGATGATCACATTGCTCTCCCCATATGCAATGCCTGAGCATGATATGGGACAGTGAGAATGGACTGAGGCTCTTGGCCAGTGAAATACAGTTTGGGTGATGAACACAAGCCAAGGCCATAACATGCTTTGCCTCATGGTGCTATATCTTGCTTCAGGCGTGTCTTCCCAGGACTGCTCAGGCAGCTAGCACACACCTGGGAATTACAACAGGGTTGGTGCAGCTCTGCCTGCAAACGTGCCAAGCCCACGGCTACAGGGGCTCCAGGCACAGAGGTGGATGGATAGGTACAATGCTACCTAGGTACTTCCCTTCAAATGCTATTGAGCACTGGAAAAAAAAAAAAAAAAGAGTGCAAATACTTCCTGAAGGCAGTATTTCATTCAACATAGACTGTAAGAATTCTCTTTGTGGGCAGATTTCCATTATCAATCTCTGTTTTCACATATTATTTACAATCCACCCAAGTTTTTCTTTGGGGAATGATCCTTTCCACGTTTGGTCCCAATCCAGGGATGAACTGTGCACGATATGTGGAAATCGTTGGAAAATTCCCTTCAGCTATTTTTGAGGTACAGAAGTGTGAAACAGAACCCCCCACTCCTCCCGTCCAAATATACACTTTTTCAGTTTAAGGAATTTTACTTTAATTCCACTCCCGTCCCCTCAATTGCTCAGAGTGTCTGGCATATAAAAAAAAAAAAACACTAAAACAACAGTTTCTAACCAAGTCCCCCAAGGATTTCTCACAGCAAAGTCAGGCTAAGAAAATATGAAGTGCTATGAAACAGACTTTATATCAGTTGTCTTTAATCAAAACTGAAGATTTACACATGATGGCAAAAAATGACAGTGAACAAAACATAGCTCTTTAGGTTTCCACCATAAAGCCTGCGAGAATCTTTTTCTGTTAAAGAAACAACATTTTTTAATTGTACTCTCCCAGCTTACTTTGAGTTTTTCTGTGACGGATAAAAAGAAAATGGCTCAGAAACATTTTTTCCTTAACTAGAACTTAACTGAGAAGGAAATGAAAGGTATACCTTTTCCCCCAGCTTTTGTTTGTTTGTTTAGCAGTCATATTTATCTTTAATCTTCATTGGCTGTAGAGTGATAGGGAGAAGCTATTTTGATAGCACCTTAAAATAAATCCCTGGCACTCCTGTGAAAGCAGATCACTGGTCCAAAATCAGCTCCTTGATCTTGCACACACCAGCTTAAAACTGGAATTCCTCTAGATTCACACCAGTGTTTTTGAGATCTGCATCTGGCCTTAAAGATTTAAGCTATTACATTTCTGGAGCTTGATGTTGATGCTGGCTATGGTTCAGTTTAATTTAAAGTAAAAAGATACTGTTTCAACAGCTGGAGAACAAACTCCAGACAAAGCATACATGATGTTATAATTGCTCTCCATTATACAGTGGAAATCAGCTGTAATGCTGCTCTAGAGGTGAAAATCCACTTTTCATGGAGTTTTGGCTCCAAGGCCCAGCCTTCCGCTTTCTCTGTTTCAAAGTCAAACAGGGGCCAACAAAAGTGCCAACGTCCTTCAGCGTCACCCTGAAGGCAGTTCAGGGAAAGGCTGATCCTAAAGCCACCGGCAGGCAGTCCAGGATGGAGAGAGCCAGGTGAGACTCCTGCACTGCCGCAAAAGCCTTGGCCTTTGAGTGTTATCGGGAAATGCAGGCCCCCAAATATTGACTGTCTAATTCCACCATGGGGATCTCATACAATGAAGCAGTTTTATCAGCTGAAAAATTAATCATTGCCTTAATAAGAGAGAAGCAGTGTCAATAGCCATTTGTCTTCATTTCCTTTCTGTGGCTTTCTTGCTCGTTAGTTAGATTCTAAATCTTCCTCCCCTTTCAGATTTGTTTACAGCATCTGAGAGCCAGTAAAACACTACAGCAGACATACCAAAAACATGCCTGCCAAAAGCACTCTCACACTAATAACACACACATTTTCAGTCATGTATTTGTTTTGCCAGGTCCTTAACTCTCAATTTTTGTCCAAAAAGACAGTGGAAATGCTGAGGATGTATCGGGTCTCACCATATGGTGAAAGACCTGGATTCTGTAAAGTGTTTTATCAAAGCAGAGACCTCATGGAGGGTGCTCTTTCTTTTCATGAATCCATTTGTTTTCAATGTCATTGTTTAAAATAAAAGAGAAAAAAAAAGCTTTGCACTAGATATGTCAGAACACGTTGTGTTTCTGTGCCTGGATACTACTCCTCTTTTCCACAAACAGATTTCTGAAAGGTGATTCTGTGGAGTTTTCTAAATAACCATGGACAGCTGGAAAAAAATAGTAATAACCCCAAATCTTCTCACTTGATCTTCAGCCACAAATACCATTGCTATCTATCAAATTCGCATGTGCCCATAATGTTTCCATTTATATCTAACTCAGAACCAAACAAGAATCTATTTTCTGTGCGAAGTTTGGACATTGTCTGAAACTATTGATAGAAAAGATCTACAGAAAGTACTGGTGTTGCTCAAATCCTGCCATTAGGGTGTTCTGGCTCTTCAGATGGACAGGGAAGAGCCTGTGATCCTCTGAGCTGCCTGTTCTTACCAGCAAGGTGTGGCCAGGCTGGTGGGGCACCTTGTGCCACAGCTCAAGGAGGCATTACTGAGTAGCACCCAAACTAATAAATGCTGCCAGCATTGCTCAAGTCAGTCGTGGGACTGCTGGGGGTGTGGGAGATGAAGAGACAAAGCCAGAGCAGGAGCAAGGGTTGGTGTTGGTGAGGAAGCAATGCAAGGAGGACAGGAAGCAGCATCTAGAGCTGGCAGGGAAGGAGGACATAGCGATACTGCCAAAGTAGGGGGAAGCAAGAGGAAAAACAAGCAAAGATAGTCGCAGGAAAGTCAAGCTGCAAAAGCTGTTTGGAACTACCGTATTAGTTTGATTTTCTGACCATGCAGAAAAAATAATTACCTTACATAAGCTTGATATTCTGCTTGGTCAGAAAATCTGCAGGCCAGCATCTCTGCCTGTCATTCCTGTACCCATCTCTACCCTCTGCTGCTCATGTGCAATGTTTGGAAAGACATTCATGCTTGACCTCTAGGTAATAACGATTCATCATATGAATTTCACTATGAAAAGCATGCACCATATTTTCAGCACAATTTTGTCTGGGTTGGGATTCTAGAGCTGAAGTTTACTTGTGCTGTTATAAATCTTGAGTCATCTATTCTCAGAAAAAATAATTTCCTTACTTAAGTATTTTGAGACCAAGATAGAAATGTTAACTTTTTCTTCAGTCTCTCACTGTAAGAAAAAAATTTCCAGATTGAACCAGTCCTCCAGTTTCTTTCCAAAAATCTAATAATTTGCCAACTTTCTTTTCAAAAAGCATGGTTTCCAGAAGTCAAATTTGCTAAACCAGAAAATGAATAAAACCAATTGTGTACTAAAAAATCCTGATTTTGGCCTAAAAGGCCAATACCCAGCACACTCCTAAGCACTCAGCTTGTGGAAGGGTACTGGGGTAAAGACTTACTTCTGACTGTTGCTCTGTTTATACATCAGAAATTTTCTCATGGTAGGATTGAAGATCTTATTCAAAAGAGATATTTTGAAATCTTCATCATAACTATGCTTTGTTTTGTTCTTTCTAACTGAAGATGAGATTCTTATACAAGCTAATGAATGCCAAGATTGCTTTGGTCTCAAAGGAGAGACCTAATCCTGCTGAAACTTTACTCCTTGGCACAATATCTATTTAAACTTAAATGGAAAGAAAGAATCAGCTAAATCTTCTCGGGTGGAAGTCTTGGATGCTAGGCTAATCCAAAGAAAAGGCTGATTATTAACAGACTGACTTTCCTATTTTGAGGAGCCGAAGAAGCAGTAATTTTGGTAATTGCCATATACTATTTGTGCATGGAATACACACTTTTTTTCACATTACTATTTGATTGTAGTCTTGCAACAGAATGCTTTTTGTATATCTTGTCTTTGAAAGGATCTCACATTTGCCTAATTTTTTACTATAGAAAACTTTAACAACTTTAGGAAGTTTCAGCAAAAGATTGCGGTGACCTTTGGACAAATCTTTCCTTTGTTCTTCACTTGTCTTCATACAGTGAGCTGACCATTTCCTCAGAGCTCACAAGTGACGAAACTGGCACCATAACAATGAGCATGGTACGCCGCCTTCCTAAAGCTGCGTTCTTCTGACATCTGCAAGCAACCGCTGAGCAACTGCTAAGATGGCCTAAACCCAGCAAGAGGTGTACAACCCTTTCACCCTCAGACATCTGTAACATCTCTGCTAGGGTGATGTAATGCTTGGCTGAGACCATCTCAGGGCTAAAGGACAGCTGAAGCTGTGGTGCTAGGAGGAAACAGCTTTGAAAGCAAGCCAAACCAAAACAGTCTCTACTGTCTGAAGGTGCACACATGTAGCTTGCGTTAGAAGTGCTCCTGCTCTCCAAAGGCTAATATTTCCCACTGCAGGACCTCTCCATTTCCTTAGAGACTCAGAACACTATGATGGCCAAAAGCCTGAATTTGTTATATTCACCAATGTCATTCCCCACCAGTGCTGGAGAAACTGCCTTAAGTCTACTGAGCATCCTGTCCCCTTGCCTCAACTTCAACTGTCTGGGAACCCAAATGTTACCAATATAATCCCTGGGTGCATGAAGCACTGGAAACATCATACCTAGTAGTTCCACAGGAAGACTGTGACAAACCAGTCTGCCCTTCAGGTACAACAGAAACCTATGAAGTGAGTTTGTAGAGAAGTCATTTGTAGAGAAGATTTCTCAGAGGCCTGTCCTGCTGCAGAAGAGTCACTCTCCCTCGGCTTTTATTCCCCTCATGAACGTATGTTCATATCTGTATTTTAAAAGATAACGAAACAGTGCCAGGCTACTCCATGCTCACCCCAGGGAGGAACTGAGCAAAAATTACCTATACACAACAGTCACACTACTTCATTCAAAACTAGAATGCATACAGATAGTATAGTGACTAAACGGTTACCCAAATAAACAAGGAATAGAGTAATCAACTATTGAATTTGCTTCTGATGTTGACTAATAGACTGCTATTTGGGCTGAAAATTGGCTGGACTGGCATGCTTGAGGGGTAGTAATCAATGGCATGATGTCTGGTTGGTATCCAGAACAAGCAGAGTCCTCTCACGGTCAATGCTGGGGCTGATATTGTTCAGTAGCTTCTTCAGCAACCTGGATGAGACTGAATCCATCTGCAGCAAACTTCTAGACAATACTAAATTTAACATTATGAACATTGGAGTTTCAATCCAGAAGGACATTGAGAAACTTGGGGATTAGGAAATGCCATAAAGTTTAACAAAAATTTCTGCACCTGGGTCAAGATAGCCCTTCACGTCAACACAGGCTGTGAACTAAGTGGCTGAGGAGCAGCCCTTCTGAAAACAACCTGGGCATTGCAGTAGACACCACACTGAATACACCCGCAGTATAAGTCAGACCTCTTACTGGGCCACATGAAGAAGAGTACAGCAAAGGGACGGAGGTAAATTTTTATTTCTCCCTCTATTTAGCACTGGTCAGGCTGCACTTGGTCTACTGTGTCCAGTCTGGGGACTCCTAGTTCAAAAGAGACAAGTGAAAAAGGAAGAGAAAGCAGCAGAAGGCTGACCATGATTGGTCAGGGGCCAAGACCGCAGGTTTTACAAGGACAGGTCAGGGAAGCTGGCTTGTTTAGCCTGGGAGACTAAAAAGGAATCTAACAGTGACACCAGTACTTGGATGGAAGGGACAAAGATGAGAGAGTCAAAATCTTCTTCATAGTGGCATACAGTGTAAGAAAAAGGACATATTGCACCTTGGAAGGTTCAGGCTGGACCTTAGGAAAAGCTTCCCAGGAGGAGGGCAGTGCAGCACTGGAAAAGGCTACCCAGGGAGGCTGAGGATTCTCCACTCTTTACAGTTTTTAAGGCTCAGTAGACAAATCTATGGCTGACCTGCTCTAACTTTGGAATAGTCCTGCTATTGAGGTTGGACTGGAGACCTTCAGGGGTCTTCCAGCCAGCAGTTCTGTGATTCCATAAGTCACTGGATAAACTCCAAGAGCCACCCATGACAAGCAGGGCTGATGAGAAGCAATATATTAAACCTAGATATTATTTTCTCAGACAATTCATACTTAAAAAATTAAATATAACTTTGCAATGAATGAAAAAGAAGTATGGTAACGCTCAAATACATGAAGCACATTTCTTCAAACTTTGTAAGTCACAACAGCTCTGAGGAAGAACATCAAGTTTATGGCTAGATGAAGCACAGAGACTGCAACCAGAAGAAGATGAAAGGACCTTTGTTCTCTGGTACAGCCACAAGTGCTATGCTTTCAGTGTTTCTCAATGCTGCTGAGAAACAGTCCAATTACTCATCAACAGTTTCATTAGCACTTGGGGTAAAATTTCTCTAAATGAGGGTGAATATGACCCTTATAGCTCTCAGTTGCAAGAAACAGTTAAGTTCATTATTAGACCAGGTAGCTGAAACAAACGTAGCTTTCCCTCCAACCACCAGCACATGTCACTGTTCAAAATAAGGGCACCTGCAAGACACATGGGTGGAAGGGTTTCACTGGCCATTGTTTTGTGATCAGTTGGGTGTCTATGAGAGACACAAAAAGATCAAAGGAAGAGACAGATGGTAGCAGGGAAAAAGCCAGCAACACAGACATAACAAGGGCCTGGAATGTGCCTCCGAGAAAAGCTAAGAGAAAAGGGAAAAAGAGCTTTATGCTGTTTAATGGAAAATAGACTTGAGCTGTAAACAGAGGCCATGCCTCTTCTGTGATTTTTGCTGTGTTAAGAGAAAGACGGCTTTGTACTCTCTTTGCTGTCAAATCAATCAAATTGGATTGCATAAGAGAAACCTAATTTCAGAAAACATTGATTTCTCTTCCTACCTGGAACAATATTTATGACCCAGGATTTTTATTTATCCATCTTATATAAATTTATAGCTAGTCATCTAGGAAGAGATAATATTGCTCTATTTAACCCTAAAATAGTGCACCCAGCTCAGCAATTAGTGACTTATGTTTCTAATGTGCCTATTGGTGTGACACTGGAAGAGCTACAGGTCAGGAAGGTTTCAGACAAGCTAGTGATACGGTCAAGTAACAGTGCATGAACCAACAATGCAGGGCAGAGTGCTGGTGGGTACAGTTTTGAGTACTTCTTTCCCATATTGTTCTTGTCTTGTTTTTGTCACGGGGATTCCTGAGGAAATGCTGGCAACTTCAGACCTGCAAATGTGACAAGCCCTCTTGCCATTATCCTGACAGTCTGACTTTATGCACTGAAAATGAAAAAAAGTGCCCTCTTACTATTTGGGACATTGAATAAACTGGGGAGATTGTCTATTTCCTCATTTAAACACCTTCTACTCTACTGAATGTCCATGCACTAGAGATATTGAGACGAGAATTTGGAGGAATTTGTAGTTGGCAAGACATATACATACATGCCTTCAGCATACACACACCACACAGAAAGGACAATGCTCTAATGAGATGAGCAGGTTATTCAGGACTTTCAGCAGGACTTACTTTTGCCTTATTTCCTACATGCTGTTCAGAACCTGCTCTGAAGACAGTATCCTCCATTTCCATATGTTTTTTTTCTGTGAGCACACAACTCCCTTACAGCTGAGACCTTTACAGTTACCTTCCTGCACAGCGTCACTCTGAAGTGAGAGGGATTGGCAGTATCCCTTCATACAGGAAGATGCTGCGTCCCAGGAAGATTAAGGCCAAGCATAACCACGTTGGACACAATTTTAAATTCCCCAAATCAGATTTTTGGAATACTATTTTGTGTTCCAAGCATGGCTCCCACTGACTCCAAGCTGCAGCTGTGAAAGTTCAGCACGCCTACAAGTCCTGCATCAAGAATAAAACTAATGTAAAACTATTGACAGCTTCTGAAAAGATTGGCTCGAGTGACTCAGCTATCATCACATGGGAGCTATGTGACAGAAAAAGGGACAGTATCCAATTCTCCAGGGTAGAACATTACTCCCTTGCCATATGCTCTCTTCCCAAATTCTGCCTTATCCTCTATACTGCCTCACATTTCTGTGGCCGAGGAAGTGGGAAGGGGTCCTATAGTGTTTATAACTGTACAGCCACAATCAGTTCCCAGAACTTTCCACAGTGCTCATACAATAATCCCCACAACCTTGTCATGAAAGACAATCTGCATACACACAAGAAGTACCAAGCCTTGCAGCTTTAATAATACTTTCTTCAGTTGGCAAGTGTTTTGCTTGTTTTTCAGAAAGATGAAACAAATTCCCTTGTGTGGCATTGTGCTGCTATTCACAATGGCCACCAGGAGGTAAATGGGGCCTTTAAATCGCCTTCACAGATCTACTCTGTTTGGATAATAACATGACAGAAAATAACGATGGCTATCAGAGACCACCACCAGGATCTGGAACACGCACCTTGACTTCCTGGCTCACTTCTCCACCGGTCTGCTCTCAAGTCTCCCAGCCTTGTTGGGTTCTTATTCTCATTTTTTCACCAAGCCAATCTCATTTCTCCTCCTACAGCTGCAGCACCCTTGGCAGATCTACCACTGCTCACACAGTCATAGTTTCTTCCCTCAAGTCCCACCTGTGGGCTTTGATTTGAAACTCCTCACTTTCCTCTGGACCCTCTTTCTCCTTGCAGTGACAGGACTGGATTCAATTTCCATGTCATTTGTGAGGCAGCAAAGGGACCAGGAGTGAGATTCTCCCTGTACCCATTTCTGTGACCTGATCTCCATTCTCTGCACTACAGCCTTTTGCGTATTTGAAGGTTCACCACATCTCTGTCATCCTTCACTTCTCTAGACCAAACCACCCCAGTCGCTCAGCCTGTCTTCACGTTTTCCAGCCCTCCGCTTTTTCCTCTTCCTCTTTTCAGGACCACACTCATCCAGCATACCCACAGCCCACATAGCAATGGGAGTTGAGAAGAGCTCAAGCATTCCCCTAGGAAGTCAAAGACCCACTATCCAGCCATCCAGATTATAATTTGGCTCAGTCATTTTCATGGTAAAAGCAAAAGGTGCCTTTTGGTAGAAAAGACACCCTTATTTCCATATTTTCAAGGTCCCAGTTCAAAACAGGGATCACTAGGACTGCTTTTAAAAAGCTTTAGAAAGTTTTTAGTCAAAAGAATCTTTTCCCCCTTGTTTCATTCTTAGCAATATGTAGCAACTTCACAGAAAATTTCCAGGAGGAAAAGAAATCAGTCCAAAGCAGACCTTTAACATTGGAATGGTAAATGTTTCACAGAATTATAAGTGACTGAAAAACAGGCAATATGTCAGGAGACAAGAATAGAGCTATCTGCACTATGAATAAAAGCTGACTGCATGAAACCTTGCATTGTATCTCCAACTGCTTAAACACTCTATATTGATGATAGTTATGCTAATATGAGGCACTAAAAAAACAACACACAAGATAAAGCGTTAAAGACTGTATTAAAATTCTCACCCAAGGGTATTCACAATTTGGCCTTAACACTGGAGTATTTGTTGCCTATAAATATCATGTGCTCCTTTACCTCCTGTCCCACAGTCCTGAAACATGAGCTGAACTTGCAAAAGAAGAAAGGCACCTCTACAGAGTATCCCTCTCTACTTCAGACAGTTCTTCCAGACACCGTATGAAAAGCACCCAATAATCTCACCCCTTGAGCTGCAAAGAGAGAGGAAGGAGCAGCAGTGACAGCAATTTAAACCACCCCATCAAAGACAGCTAGTCAATCCCCAGCATTTGGAGGGGCTTCTGGCCCTGGTCCTATGAGAAAGGAGGTGAGGAAGGAAAGCCAGTTTCTGCATGTTGCAGTCCATGTGGGTTAATGCACTTCCGGGAAGGGAGACACCTGGGAGAACCCCCTGCAAGTGGGATACAGAGTATGTGATGAATGCCTCATAAAATACCGGCCCAGCAGTTCCTAAATGCTAAGTACCAGAGTCAGTCTTTGGGAATGTTCTGTAAAATGTTATTGATTTTAGACAAAGTGGAAGGCACCCTTGCTGTTTGCCTGCTGGTAGGCTTTCCTTTGTCACCTGTGATGGACACTTGAGGTCTGATATTGCATGGCCACGTCTTTCCATAGACACCATTCCCCCACCTTCAACCCCAGCCCTGTGTTTTCCTTTTGCTTTCCTTTCTTTTCATTCGGGCTGAGGAGAAGCTGGGTAAGAGGTGTTTGTCTGGGGAAAAGAAGAAAGAAGACTACTCTGGAGTTGTTAAAAAATGACTACACAGGTTTCAAAAAAGAGCCGCTTAAAAGAAAACTAAAGAGGTCTTCTTTCTTTCTTTCTTCCTTTCTTTTCTTTTTTTTTTTTTTTTCTAGAAAACAAAGTTGATGGAAACAGCTGGAGACTGTAACTTGGAAAATCGAGAAAGTAAGATGAATCAAACTTCCTGTTTTCTTCTCATATTCCAACCTGCAGGGGGCAGGGGTGGGGGGTAACCTCTTCAGCCCCTTTTCAAAACAGATGGTAGATTCCCAAAGGGCTCAGGTTTGGACTTTTTTTCAAGCAAAAATATCAACTGTTCTTTTGCACAGTGCCACAGGATCTTTAGCTCAGCTGAAGCTTGCCACATATAAGTAAGCATATCAGATTCCACTACCAAACTCTGATTTGCACAAAAAATTGGTATTAGTAAACCTTAATCATTAAGGCTGATAGCATTGCTTTCAGCTCCCTGCCACAACAGAGCTTTCTTACCTCAGCAGCTTGCAATTAGCTCCTGCCATGCCACTCACCAGTGCTACAATTCATTGATGTGGAAATGCAGTCATGAAATTTGGCTTTTGAAAGCTCTTACCACAGGTGATAGGACATCATTCTGCATCATTTCCCTACCGCTTTTCAGTTATCCCTTTGGGTGTACAACCTGAGACATTTCAAGGCTCGGGAAGATAAAAAAATATTGAAGTGTCACAGATAAAGCACCCAAAATTTAGAATTTATTATTTTTGTTTTTATATTGGCTTAAACACAGGTCTGCCACAATTAAAAGGTGGTGTGGAATAAAGGTGTCTTGGTTGCTCTCTCAGCACATTTCACTGCTATAAGAGCAGTTAAAACATCACTCAGCCCCTCAAAAAATAGCAACATAAGAATCCATAAAAGTGAGTAGAACCAGAAGATCTCAGTTCTATTCCTAGCAATGTTATTGACCTCTGAGAGCCTGGCCAAGTGACTCAATTCCTCCACATCCCCACTTCTTGCAGCTGTGAAGGGGAAATACTAACCCTTCTGTAGGACACTTTGAGGTTCCTGCCCAAAAGCTTCAGGTTTGTCATGAACACAGAGCATGGACCTAAAGTCAGAAGGAAAACAATGAGAGGTCCTTCTCTCAATTCAAATATTTCAAATATTCAGCTCCTACTGCAGAAAGTTTTAACCATATTATAAGCCAGACCCTATGCATTATTATGGTTTATATGGCTTAGGCATTTAGTCACTTAGTTTATTTTTATTAACTTTCAGTGCTACTGTGAATGTCCCAAATGAAGATGTTTCAAGATGTCTAACATATTCTGTGATGAGAAGATTTTTGTTGGGTTTTTCTCATAATATCTACATCAACTCTACCTCTGGTTCTGTAACCCTGTTCTTGAATCCTCACTTTGACAATTAGCATGTTAATTATCTGTCATCCCAGCACTGCATTTCATTTGTAAGGCCAGACATATGTTCAGAGTAAGAAGCAGCTATGAAGGTTCATTTTAAAATAGAATAAAAATACAGTTACCAACACGTAGAGATTGTGTCGAGATACAATATTTCAGAGCAGTTGTATGCAATCTCACTTTTGTAGGTTCTTCTCTTCATTATCTCTCCCAGGAAACACCTGAACCTATTACACCTAAAATTTTAAACAAAGTTCTCTTCTAAACCCAACATATGTATATAACCTCCTCAAGCTGCAAAACATCCGAAAGAGATGTAGAAATTCCCAGGAAGTCAGTGACTAAGATAGCAACCGTAAAGACCAAGCACATTTGAACATCAAGTATATATGACAGAGCAAAGGCATCACCTGTAGCCACAGTCTGAAATGGGGAAGAGATAAAATCAATGCAAGCTGAGGGACCATTCCTTATGTTTTTCCATTATCCACTGAATAAGCATTGCTTTTCTGTTTTGTTGCCAGGGATGTCTTCTAGTTTAATTCTTAAGATTGAATGCCTGTGCATATCTATATCTAAAAATCTATGATTGTTATTTGGGCCCTTGGGTCCTAAAATGTTTTACTTATGGCCCACAGCCTGGCAAATTTCATCCTGATTTTGTTCAACTGTATGTTCTGGCTCACTATTTTTTCCGATTGCTTACAGAGCTCAGCTGGCCTCAGCTCTGGAGCTGGCTGGACATTTTTGCTGATCAGCTGCCAGATATTGACAATTACGTGCCAATTTCATTTTTCATGTGAAAGAGTATTTTAAGAATAAACTCCTCATTCATGTTGTTTGTTATGATATGCACTGAGAGGAGTGAAGGAAATGGCAAAACAGTGTCTCTCACCTTCATGTATTTAAAATCCCTTTTGTACCTGCAGCAGATCGCAGGAGCTGCTCTTTGCCACCTTCATGTTGTAGGATCAAGTGGGTGTGAGGTATCACTGAATCAAAGGGTTTGGGACTGAAGCCAATTCCTTTGGGGCCCACGGCCCTCACCAAAGCTTCTGACTGTGACTGGGACACTGGCAGAGCTGTACACACTCTGTTTGGGCCTGGAACCCCCCATGATGGCAACCATCACTCCACTTCCCTGCAAGCTCATGGACCTTATTGTCTTTCTTCAGGTGAGGACCTGGCTCTGAATCATTCTTCTCTCTAAGGAAAAAGCAAGTGGTTTGGTTTACAAGTTTGGGTTTCAGGGCTGCAAAGGACGCCTGCCCCCCTGCTCTGGTGAGGGAGCTCCCACCAGATGAGCAGCCAGCATGAACAGACAACTGTTGTGCTGGCCCTATGGGCACTAGCAAACAAGTAGCAGACAGATTATGAACTCCCTAAACTATTTCTCTACCTTCAGGCTTACTTATTTCACACAAGCATGAGTCAACATAGAGTAACCAGAGCAGGGGGCACAGCAGAGGTTTAGGTCCATCTCCAAACATGCTAGCCAGCGCAAAATGCACACTCCCATTTCATCATGTGGCAGGGACCATGCAGCTCTTCCCCAGCCATATCAGGGCTCCCAGTGCACCGAGGGTGCTTCCAGCCTTTATATGCATCACTGCATTATTTCTGCCGCTCTCAGGACCTTCGGGGTGCTTTAAGCTGTGCAATGTTAGAGCAGAGACTTACATTGTTCCCCTGCATTTAATTTTTATGTGAAATTTTGGCCTGGAGCCAATCATGTCTTAGGAGCCAGCTCAAGATTTCACATAAAAATTAAATTAGAATATTATTAGAGTACTACACAGACTAGGCACACTTGCTCTGTGGTGTTTTTCCACTTTCCTTGAAACAAAAGAATAAAACATCACTCTCACATCAGATAAGGAAGATAGCCATTATTTTTAGTCCTGCAGCAAAAGGTTGCTTCCAACAGCAGCAGGGTATTTTGTCACCTTGTGTGGCTCAGAAATGTTGTTTCCCTGACTGCCTAATCAGCTACGCTGAGCACAGCAGTATTTGCGACGTTCCCCAGAAAGTGCACTAGTGTTGCCCTCCACCTTGTCAATATGAAATCCGTCCTGTGACAGCGCTCATATAGGACTGACAGGCTCATGGCTAATCACAGCCAGAGCTAATGAGGTAGCAGCCTGGGGCTAAGCTGAAAGGTTGGTGTGTGACTTGTCTAGTGACTGGACGCTGTTCACTTACAAGTACGCTGGATTTTGCTCTAATTTAAGTCTATTCATCTGTCTTTAAGCAGAGAAATTAAACAGTTTCTCATCCAGTGCCATTCTAGGAATACCACAGATGTCTACAGAAATAAATTGGGAAGGTGGTTTCTGACTCATTAGAAACTTGCATTCTTTGGTAAATCAAATTCGAGGAAATCTCATTGTGTTGCCATATGTTTATTTCTCCGAAGTCATCACTAAGGGCATTTGTTTTGGAGGAAGTTCCCTTTGAGAAGACACACAAGGGAGTTAGATCATGAGGGAGAGCTATAAACAAGTCAAAGGTTTTCGATTATTTTCTGCAAACAAAAAATACACCAGACAGGAACTTATTTCCCTAAGGAAATGTGTAGGCTTATAAGCCTAAAGAGAAAATGCAAATAGTTAGGGAAATAGACTGAAAAATTCCTGTCTGTCTATCACAGCCTGGTTGAAAATTCACTGAGCTCAATGAAAATATATTCATCAAATTTAATAGGCTTTGATATAAGCCTGTATATTTTTTCTACATTTGGATGTAAATTTGTATAATTGAACAAATTTTTTTTCCATCATTTCAGAACAGAACTTACTGCTGAACTTGAGGAGAGACAGCCTGAGGAGAGACAGGTATATTCTCATCTTCACTGAGAAACTTCAGAGAGATTTGGGCACAGAAAATTGTATTAATGTGAATGCCAAGTCAAAACACAATATGAACAGAAACCGTTAAAACAATCTGCTGAACTATCCTTCAAGTAACTTCAGAATGGTAAATTAACATCCAGAGAATAAAATGTCTAATGATGACAGAGACTTTGAAATGACAGGCATCCTGATAAATAGTGGGAGGATGAAGAACAGAGAGAGATTTAAAAATCTATTGACAGGTTGTGCAGGGAGGATTTATTTCCCCATAAAGATGTGATAAAAATACAAATATACCACTACATTTATGTTCCCTAATCTCCTAATTAAGAAAATACTGAGTGCACAATAATCAAGAATATCAAAGCATAAATATAGCTGGCTTCAACTGCACACATAGGTGCTGCACAGACAGCCAATGCAGGGATGGTCACACAGAGCAGCTGTTACTGAGTAGCTCCTAAGCAATGCACAAAAGTAAGTTCAGGACACACAAGAGCTGACCCACAAGGCAAAACTCATTGCAGCATGATTGCTTGCAGCGTGTTCATCAAAATGATGAAGGTTGTCTGGAGCTGCATGAAAGGAGAGCTAAAAAAAAAAATCAAACTAATGAAAGAGAACTGAGGAAAGCTCTGGTTTTGAAGCTATGGAATCTGAATAAAAGATGTTGTGCTCACCTTGAAGAAGGCAGGATGGAAATACAGTACATGTGCACCACTGATCTAGTCCCACTGAAGTTAACTGAAGTTCTGATAATCACTATGGTAAGCAAGTCCAAAACACACACTCACATCTCGTGTTTGAAACTCTCTTCATTTTCTGTCTCCAGGAATTCTTAACCATTTCTGGCTTATTACACCAGACAAGGCTCACAACCAGAAAACTGTGAGCCACAAGTTTGCTGAGGGCCTGGTGTTCAGGTGCTCTCAGTCCCACCGTCCCAGTGATGCACCCAGGCAAGGGTGGGGTGGCCTTGCCAGCCCTGAAAAGTCTCCTGCACGCCCTGGGGCTGATTTCAGTGAGGTGGTCTTTGAACTGCAACAAACCAACAAGTGGCTTGAAGCGTAGCATGTCCTCTTCCAGAGGATCTGGTCAATGTCTCAGGAGAATGAGGTTCCCCAGGAGAACCTCTGAAAGGTGATTTCATGGGAGAAAATAGGACACCCACAAGGAAAGTGCTTGGCTTCAGCTGACAGAAAGGATAAAGTTTCTGGATAAAAGCTTCCAGGGGCTCCAAAAATAATTTTAAAGCAGAGCCAGCTCAAACCTCAGAATCAGATACAGGTTAAGAAGGCTGCTGAGGCTTCAGAACAGGTTCAAACAGCACAATTTGTGAAGCTTGGCTCATTTTAGTGGGTTTGAGTCCTGGGTGGAGATGTCTGATCACCACAGGAAACCTCATTTTGTTTTTGCCTTGATTGACACATTCACAAATTTGGAAACACCAGTCTTACACAATTAATAAGGGTTAGTACAGTCAATAAAACCTGGTGTTCTCTGTAATGTATTCTGGATCTTTCAGCCAAGCGAAGCCAGAGCTATTTCAGCAGAAAACTTTGTCTTTTGCCCTCAAATGAAACAGCTACATACAGCTATATCTGCCACAAAATTTGTGTTAAGCAGACTCTTTGCCTAAAGGGAGATGTCTAAGTCCCATTATAAAAAAATAAATAAATAAAGACAAATCAAATGTTAAAAAAGTACATAGCAAAGTACTGAGTGTGAAAGGACACTCCTTTTCAAAAATGGATCTGACGTTTGTTGCCTTTCCTGCTAGGCACCATTTAGCTAAACACTCGGAGGTCGCCCATGCAAAAAAAGTTCTGCTTACATCATTAGTCACCTCCATCTGCCAGCAAACAAATCCCACTCAGCTGTCTGTTGAGCCATCAGAAATGTGGCAGGGCTAACAGTTTTGTTCTTGAAAGAACCCTGATGGTGCCTCCCCATTCAGGCTCTGTTTTGTCTGAGTACAAAAGGATTTGCTGGCAAGTATCTGGGAGAGGAAGTATCTATTTCATGCCTGCAGATCAGAATTTAAAGACCAGATTTGATAGGCAGGGGTACAATGGGCAGACAAAGGTAATGATGAAAACACTAATCACCTAATTCAGCAACAATTTCATTCACATACTTCTCTGACCAGCCACACACCCTGTCCCTTGGATTGCTGTGAACAGGAGACTTGCATGTTTATAGTGGTGTAATTTATATGTGAGATAGTTCTTTACTGGTAGTTTTAGTTAGGTGGTTTGATGCATTGTGATAATACCAAATAGACTCAGTTGTAGAAGGTTCACAGTTTCCTAATTCAGAATTCATACCCAATGTCCTTTGTTTACATCGGTAGTTTTGGTGAGGTAAAGTGTGCAAAAAGTGGGAGCATTTGCATGTCTAAATGTTGCAGAGTTCGATCTGAAATCATTACTTTTCATGACATCATATTCATTTGTAATTGTGTAATCAACAGCAATTGTTTTATCAATGGATTTTCTCAAAATTAAAGTGATCATAAAAAGTTGAAGTAACCTAAGGCTTAAAACTCAGATGAATAGATGTAGTAAATTAAAATTATCATGACAGTATTTTAAGCCTGAAAGAAGGATCCAAGCCTGAGATTCAGACAAGTACTAGTGTTGCATATGAGGATGTATTACAAAATCGATACAAAAAGATTTGTTTATGTC
The DNA here is from genome assembly GCA_013399115.1 of Anseranas semipalmata. Classification (NCBI taxonomy): domain Eukaryota; kingdom Metazoa; phylum Chordata; class Aves; order Anseriformes; family Anseranatidae; genus Anseranas; species Anseranas semipalmata. The sequence continues at coordinate 679,849 of VXAA01007033.1, forward strand.
TAATAACAACCAAACATAAGAGGTATATGATGCTGTTCTCATTCACTTTGATGCAAGCCTGAAATAAGTGCAACTGCTCCCTATTTATACCAGAGTTAGGCGGCAGAAACATACTGAAATATTTTTTATTGTCTTTCTGATTTACTGGAAGTAAAGAACTCCTTCGCTTTTTTAAGTGAAAGAAAACAATTTTGTCCTTTTTTGTTAAAGGCAAAATCCCCAAAATATAAATATGAGACATGAATTATGGTACATCACAGTTTCTCTCCATTCTGTTATTAGATTCTATCACAGTGATATAAACTGTTTGCAAAGCAAGCAGAATTTGGCTGGTTTTCTGCCAATATATAAAATAACCTCTAGAATATTTGTATTTATTATGATAATTTTGTTTAGGCTTTTCTTTTCCGTAGATTCCTAAAAAGACCATTAGTTTTGATGACTAATTAATTAGTACTTTCATTCCAGAGGAACCATGCTGTTCACAGGTTTTATTTGGATTAAAATAGGCATTAGAAAACTGTTTTTCCTCTTTCCCAATGTTACTCAGTAAGAAATATCTTACAGAAGAAACCCTGCCACCAGCTGTATTGTGTGTTTTAAACCCACAAAGAACCAAGTTAGAACAAGGAGAATCAACCTTTTCAATGAGAAATCCTGCAGGATGCAATCCTGCCACACAGTCGAGTATGTCTTTGTCCTATAACTGCTTTTTAATTCTGCCCCACAAGAAAAAAAATACCTAAATAAAGCAAAACAAAAATCCTCTGGAGAAGCTGTGCTTTTCCCGTGATTTATTCCACTATTGTTCAAGGCTTTTTCCAGCTGGGAGGTAGCTGGCTGTAAAGTTTGAACTCAGTGGGAGTGAGACATGATACACTTTCTAAGACAAGCACCATCAATCATTTCAATCAAGCAGATATTTTTAGATCATTAAAGGCTCTGAAAGGTACATTTTCTGAGCTTCAGTATTGCACCATATCTGGTAAAGGGCCGTGCATTTTTGCTACTATACCAGACAATTTGTATATTTTCAATCTGAAGATACTAAGCACAGCATTTATCAGCTGTAAAGTTTTGGTAAAAATGACAGAAGATGAAAGCGGACAAAGTATATTTAAAAATAACATCGGTGATTAATCAAAGAAAGTTGCCCAAAAGTCCAAGACCTGCAGCACAGAAAACATCCACCAAATTAGAAGCTAGCATCCAACTCAGGTGTAATTTTAAACTATGAATAGTGGTTTTAGGGAGACAGTTTTAAATATTACAGAAAAATGGATTTCATATTGGCTTAGGCCTTAAAATGTTTGGTATCTCTCTCAGTTAAGCTAGAAATCCTCATACTTGAAAATGACCAGTAATTAATTTTGCTGTATCTCTGCTTGTTTGACAAATGCAAAGTCTCTGCTATGCTCTGTGGAATTATAAGTGGCTGTTTCTGTTCCAAGAAGTTTACAGTGTAAGAAGGCACCACAGAAAATATTGTATACAAACAGAAGTGCTGGAGCGAGGTCTCTTCATTGCTATTCTATGTCATTCTCATTTTTTCAGCCTGGTTTCCTAAGGAATCCTGTTTGCTTATGTGTCTATTTGATAGGTGACCCTTTCACCTCAGCTCATCCCAACAGCTTTGACCCTGTTAGCCAATACAAGAATAAAGTTGCTGGTAGCTGGTGAAAGGAGGCAACCACCCAGAGGACAGAGTCCCTCTCTGACCTTGTGCAGACAGAAAAATGCCCTGAGGACGACCCCCAGCATAACCCAGAACACCCTCACCACCAGAAATGCAAGACCTAAGAATAGTACAGGGAGCAGAAAAGCTGCACTTGTCTAGCATATTCCTTTGTCTTTTTATCTGAGACAGTCCACCATGGCAAATTATTTCTCAGGAGAAACCAAGAAGCTCTGAACTGTCAGATTCTCCAAATGTCAGAAGTCAGAAACTATCCTCATATTTCCTTCATGCAGTCATTCTTCCAATTCCACACCACACTGATGGGCAAAATTAACTGGATAAAAAGATGGTGCCACCTAAAATAACACCACGTGTGGCTCAGCAGTTCTTGTATACTTTGTAAAACAAATGTCAGTAATTCAGCAGCTCTATAGCAAGTACCCTCTGCTCAGAGTGGACATTCAGCAAGGTCAGAAAGATGAATTGGTGAATAGGACTTAGGACTTGATGTGGTACATAAAGGCTGACAAGTTGACTCAGCTTCTCAATAATTATATATATGGGAATATCTTGCTTTTTGTTTGTCTGAGTCTCCAGATTAAAAGATAATGTGACATTTCTGGATAAGATTCTTGATGCTTTTCCACTTCTTTCAGAGAAGAATACAGCAACAGTTCATGCAATCCAAGTTTCCCAAACTGACTCCCAAATCTGCAATTTAGTTAAAAACGGATTCCCTGTTCCTCGGTCACAAAAAAAAAAAAAAAAAAAGGGGGGGGGGGATGNGCAGCAGTGCGGGGGGGGGGAGAAGAGAGAGAATAACATAAAGCTTATGTATAAAGTTGCAGTTTTGCACCCTCACTGGTGCAATTTAGCTGCATGCGTTTTTCCCAAGCTCTAACACTAGAGACCAGGAGCTTTGAACACTGGCATATCTGTTGAAGTGAGGACGTTCTGCGTTGTCATGCTGAGTGAAGGAAGCCTGTTCCCCTATGCCCAGGAGCTAGCCTTCATGTTGGGAGGGCTGTACGTGGAAGAAATTTGCACCAAAAAATAGCATAGCAAGCAGCAGATGTTTGTGGGAAGAAATTAAATAGGTGCCAAAACCAGCATCCCAGGAATGATAGGAAAACAAGTGAAAGCATATGAGATGTGAACATCACATATCTGCTTTCTAATAAACTATCACCTTCCCTTGCCCATTGTGGAAATCCATGAGTATTACCTCCTGTTATTACCTCCATACGCATCATCTTTCCTAATGCATGAATTTCAAATTGGTCAGGCAGCATAAAAAGTTCTTTTGCAATGTATCGGGGAAAAAAAAAAAAAACAGACTTTTTTTTAAGTATGCTCTGCCTTTTTCATCAGCTTTGCCCTTCAAATTGCATGTCAAATGAGCTTCTAAGTCAACAGAGTCCAATTGTAAAAAGCGTGACTAGAGCCGTTCCCAGAGAAAGGAGCCGCAGTCCAGATGTACATCACACCCTCTCACCAAAATCTGCCCCACAGCAGAGACATTCACTGCTTTTTCACACCGGTGCACTTCCCAGCTTCTTGCTCCAAAAGAGAGAAGCTCCGCAATGCCACTCTAACTCTTGTAAAATAAAGTAATAGCTACGTTAAAATTTTCAAGGAAAAGGCAAACAAATCTGTTGCAGCCTTTGGAACAGATTCCAATGCAATGAGTGGTTATGTTTCACTTTGCCAACATAGCCTAGCACAGACAGTTTTGGAGGTATTTGAGGAATAATAGAAACTTGAGATTTTCCTCAGCTCAAGCTCTTTTCTTAATAAGGTGTCATATCCCTTCCCTTACTTCTCACATCTACAGATTTTTCTCATGAAAATCCTTACTTTTGGCTGACTGGAATAAAACACTCAGGTCTGCTCCTGCACAGAGTGTAACACTGCTGGGTTTCAGTAGCAGCTGTGCATGAGTCTGCCTCACTAAGACCCCTGCAGAAGTGTTGGGCAAGGCAAGAAGACAGCAGTGACTGTCACTGTGCATGATGCATGTTGATAAGGCTGTGGCACCCACCGTGTAAATGAGGCTGGGACTGAAGGAAGTTTTACAGCCAGTGGTTTGGCAAATATAATAGAGAAACAATGAACAAATCCATAGGGGAAAAGTCTGTGGTGGTCCTCAATCTGTTTATAATATAGAATGCTTGTTGGGTCTTATTTACAGTATGAGGCCTTGTGTGCACCAGAGAGGTTTTGTTGGCTTGCATAATTACGCTGGCAAAAGTTTCCAGCTTAGACACCGATTTATCACAATACTAGCGTTCAGACGAGCATGGAATCCCACCAAAAACTGTGAGGACGCATAAGAGCTTTTATAACTGCATCTGTATATGCTGCTTTATCCACATGCCACGGGGACAATGCAGCGTAAAGTGGTCTGAAAGCCTTGTTTCACTTGAGGTCAAGGAGAACCAAGGATGCGGGCACAGGGAGGCAAATGGGATGGAAGAGTTTCATGTGCATGTGGGGCATATGCGGAAGTACTTGTGTGCACACTTCTGCACTGCCTCTGCCTTGAAATGATACAGGTGTTCTTGAGTAGGTAATTCAGATAAAGAAAGGAAAAACACTGTTAATGTAAACCCACTATTTTTTACCAGCCTTTTTTCAGTAGTTTCTGACAGTGATCCAAAGGCTGAAGCAGACAGTTAAAAAGGATCTGGAAAAGATGAAAGCTCTCATCCCTTATCTTCTGAACTTACTTTATTTTCCTTGCAAATGTTCTGTATCAAAAAAAAAAAAAAAAAAAGTCTCTTTTTCCCTTTGAACCTCACAGCTACAGAGTTAGGGTCCGCTGAAATGGGATTGAAGAGTGGACTGGACATTATGTGAATTTAATGTTGCACACCGGAAACAGTCTGTTAGCAGTCTCTTGCATCATTAACCTCTCTGCATACCCCTACTCCTCTTTTCAGGTGAATTTGCACAGTATATTTTATAAACACTTTCAAGAACAACTTCCACTTAAAACTGAAAAAATTATCTAACCCTAAGTTGTGGTTATCACCATTTCAGCTACAATGAAAAATGAATCTTTAATATGAAGCCTAGTTCTCATGGACAGGACCTGAAAGTGTGGAAGGTTTCTTTGGACTATGACATCTTTCAAGGAAGTGGACGCAGCTACTCAATTCCTTCTGCATCTGATTCTAAGCACTTCAGTATAGCATTTTTCAAAAATCCTGGAAATGGGTGGACAGTTGCGAAGACTTGCTTATATGATTTTAGAAGCAGTTTCCTTTTCTCAGCTTCCATTTGCTACCATATTGGTTCTATTTAAATACAATCCATTAACTTCCCCTCATAACTGCTGTATATCATCTTGGCCATGATTACATGTGAAAACACAATGTTCAGAAAGAGGCTGTTGCTTCACCCAAGACCAAGGGGCTATAATAAGCTGATTATTGAGCAGTATCTGGCTACGTTCAAGGTGAGGGTATCTCCTCCTGTTATAGTCCTGACGGCAAGCCCACAAATGCCAAATAAGTTAAAGAGACTGGATTCATAGCTTCCACACTGCCTGGGGAATCTAGGTGATCCCACAACCTAAAAAATATACACTAATTATGTGTAAATCTACAAACGAAAGCTTTCCAACTGTCCCCTGATATGTGCATCTGCACATTGCACCAAAAATGGATCTGATTGTAGGTTGCTACTCTCCTAAACCATAACCTTGCACCAGCTGGTAAATCTGAGAAATGGGGCAGTCTAGATCGGAGACCTGGGAGAAAACATCTTATGAGACAAGTGTCATTTCTAAAAACAAGGACATTTTCATAGACATTTACAGTCAGCCTGGAAAAGGGGTTGGGCAGAGAACCTGTTCTTTCAGTGACAATAACATGAAGACAGTGTCAAGAATAGCTTGAAGACTGCAGTCACACTTATAACACTGCTTCTAATAACAAGCCTGGAGAGAAAGAGACTGAAGTACTGTTTTCCTTTTCTAGACTTCCTTTGGGTATTGCTCAGCATCCATACCTAATATATCCCCTTCAGCAACATACAACACTAAATCAAATTCAGGTCCAAGCACAGATTTGGACCTTCACCCCTCCTGGCCCAGCTCTCAGCAGATGGATGGTCACTGACCTGGTGGCTCCATCTCACCGCTGTCTTATCGCTCAGGCTTTATCCCAAGAACGGAGGCCACAAGACGTGCCAAGCTTTGCTCTCAGTTGCAGCTGATGCCAGGAAGGCACAGTGGCTCCAACAGGAGCAGGGCAGAAGGAAAGAGCATGGTAGGGAAACCAAAATATCATGTTATTCAAGGCCCCTTTCCTTCCATTGCTTCATACAGTGGGCAAGACACATACAGTGCTCACCTCGCTCACGTCTCTGGAAGCTAACCATAGCCACAGAAATTTGGGAATGAAAGGGTGATAAATTGACATTCCTGATGAATCATTCCTGATGAATCATTTAAAAAAAAAAAAAAAGAGATAAAAAATACAAAATAATAGAGAACTCTTGATAGAGTAAATCTAGTGATACAAACCAGAACACTCTTTCATTCTCTTTCCTGAAGAAATTCTCTCTTTATCTAGCACATGTTAGCTTTGGATATCTGAGCTAATTCATGTCAAGGCCAGAACATAGCCAAATGCTGTATCCTGGCTGCAGTTCTTTTTGGACAATAGTGAGATATTTTATTGCATTCTGAAATTGCTGTACATATCAGCACCTGTTGTATGCGCATATTTTAAGGTTTATGGTTTTATTGTTTTATTGTAAATTTCCTGCTCTTTCTTTATTGAAAGCAGAGAGCTGTGATTTTTCACGCCCATTTTAAAAATATATGCAACGGTTGTCACATTTTAGCACTTCATATGCAAGCAGTTTCAGCTTCCTGTCTAAAAATCATCCTGCAGATTTTACCACCTTGCAATCCCACTTACATGTTTAAAATGTAACTCCGCATTCGGTCCACTGTGGCTGGTTCATTTTTCTATTAGAGTTTTGAAAAGAGCCATTCTTTGGCGATACTCACTTTGAGAAATCATGGTACATTTTTTCTGTTATTCTGCCTTACATAACTCAATGCTTTTGACAAGAAGACACTTAAATGACCCAAATTTGATACCATTGAACAGAAATACTGCTCTAGAATTAATCAGGACCTGACATATTATAAAAAAAAAAAAAAAAAAGCTCTGTTGTTATTTGTTCCTATTTTAAAATAAACTGACATTGTATTAGCATAATCTAATACTTGAATCTGCTAAACTGCTAGCTATTTCTTCCAAAATTTTCAACAATAAGTTTGAGACATTTCAGGCAAATTAAGACTTCTATTTAATAGAGGGAGCTGAGCAGAACCAGATTCTTGTTAAAAATAAAGGCAGAAGATCTATTTCTCTGAAAAGTTCGTTGGGATGTTGACATGTTCCATGTGCCTATGGCAAGGATCCCTATCCAGCATGCAGACATGATAAAGATAAAATACATGAACCTTTGGCAGTAGAAGGAAAACGGCCTCATACAGTTTAATACCAAATTACTAATACCAAAATACCAAGTAAGCCTTTACTAATACTTCTAAACTGCCTTCAACTGAAAATGAACAACATTCAAAGATTATCTCAAAGGAGTGTTTTAAAGGAAATGAAGCTCAGAGGTGGAGTGCTAAGAAAAATATGAACCTGCTTTCTCAGAGCCTCTTAAAATCATCCTTACCACAACCAAAAAAATTGCAATGGCACTTTTACAAAGACTCCCAACCACTTATTTCTATCAATCTCTTGAGCAAAGCCTCCGGCTCTGAGCAGAAGGTACTGTCCCAATGGTATCAGCCACCATCTATGAGCTCTTGCTGCCAGGTGCATTGGTCTCCAGGCTGCAGTTCAGTCTGAAAGTGTCTTCCCACTGCTATTCCAGTTTGAGCTAGGGCTGCTTTCAGCCTTCTCACCAGCAGCAGTCCATATCATGATGAAAAACAGTAGACATAGCTTTGCAGTCGCTTGGATAGTAACTTGCCAAGCTGAGAAGACCCTGGAGAAAGTGGGACAGAAATTCAAACACATCAATGGATGAATGACTTCTGCTCTCCATCCAGGGTAGCCCAGGAAAGAGGAAAAGAGGTGAGGAAATCATGAGTGACTGTCCTGAGATTTCCCGTGATGGGCCAGCACAGCTGCAGCAGCACTGGAGCACTGGCCGTGAGCTGCAGTGAGCGCACTGCCGCACCTCCCGCACTCTGCTGCACCCGAGAGTGCAGGAGGAAGGAAAAGGAGCAAATCATGCTGTCACGAAGCCTTCTCACAGGCACTGTGGCTGTCATCCAGTGGCCTGAGCTGCTTGACCAGTGTGGAAATTTAGTTTATTTGACTAGTTACATCCAACTTGCAGGCAGGAAGAGGGGGCACTGGGCACCCCTAGAGTGACTTCCTGCCCTTTGGGGTGCTCCTGCAGGTAGGACTCACTGCCATCCATGGAACAATTTTCTTCTTTCTTTCTTTTATATAATTTTTTTCTTTTTTTTTCTTCTTTTTCTTTTTTCTTTCTTTCTTTTTTCTTTCTTTCTTTTTTTTTTTTTTTTTTTTTTTTTTTTTTTTTTTTTTTTTTTTTTTTTTTTTTTTTTTTTTTTTTTTTTTTTTTTTTTTTGTGTGTGTGTGCCTTTAGTTGGGGACTCAGCTGTACATTGTGGGTGCAAATATTAAAGACCACAAGAAACTTTACAAGAAAACTGAGAGCCCTACACTTGAAAAGGAATAGTGTTGGCTGTCCTAAGCAACCACTTAAAAATACAACTGGGACAGGAAAGACACAGCATGTGAGCAGCCTGTCACGAATGGCTCTATTTAATGCGAGGGAAGAACCGAAAATAGAGATTTCTAAAATAACCAGGTCAGACGTTCCCTTGCTGAAGAGATCCCACAGCATGCTCCCAAGATGACCCACAGCAGTGTGGAGCCTCTCCAGCCTTTACTGCTCGGGCTCGGCTCCCTGTCTGGCAAAGAGCAGCACTTGCTGCAGGGGCTGGCGGACACGGCAGCAGGGCAGGGTGCGAGTGGCAGTAACAGAGCTCCCGGAGGAAAGAGCAGGTTTCTGTCTATAGGCACAGAAATTGGATCGACTTACCCAAATGCAGTTCCCCTCCTCAGGAAGAAACACATTCTTTTCTTCTGACTTTATAACCTGCCCATTCTTCCACATGCATTCATAAAAGAGAAGACTCGTGGGTGAATGGATGTGGTTTTGTTTCTTAAGCTGGTCTTTGTCTCCTTAATTCCCTTGCTTCCTTTTCAGAAAGAACATTTCCCCCACCTTATTTAAGAGTAAGAAGCATAGGAAAACCGTCTTTTCAAACAATACTTTTGGCTACAATACATGTATTTTGTAATTACATTTGTTTTAAATACTGTCCTGCTAATCTGGTTATATCCTGGGGCCATTTTACCCATTTTAGCTCTGAAACAAATGATGATTTATTTTCTGGTTGTTACTTAAATGCATATAGATGTGATGTTCGAAGAGCCTCATTTGTCATTATTCAGGACATTCAGCAATCAGACGCAACAAACTAATCAAAGTGACTAAATGATGTCAGCCGACTACAATATTTTTTTCCAAAACTTTAAAGCAGTGCTCCGCAGCTGTGTGTAAGTAACCTTTCTACTGGGAATTGATGTCTTCTAGGGTTTTGTGTTTTGGAGGAACATGTGTTCAGGGACCTCACCAGATGCCTATGGAAAAGCATTTTGCTCCTAAAACAAAACCATATGTCAGGCCAAGGTAAGGGAAGAATTTGAAAAAAAGAAAAATATCTTAAAAAGTGATGCTGAAAACTGTCAGACAGCTAGCCATGCACCGAGGGAGGTGGTAGCAGATTAGAGTTCCCCCAAAGCTACGGGAAGGCAGGGAGCTCTGCAAAGGGCTGAATTTTCATTCTTAATGTGTGAGTGCAAGAGGGGCAAAATAGAGCCACAATTAGCAGTTTGGCAGCGGCTTTGTTTTGACTGAACAAGGCCCTGTGGAGTTTTAAGCAACTTGCAGGCTCTGTTTGCCCACAGCTTCCCTCAGTGCTGCTGGAGTCAGCACTTCACACTTGAGAACCTGGGACTGTGGGCAGCTGGTAGCCAAGAGGAGGCTGAGAAACAGACATTAAGATCTATAAAACGTTCATGATGGCAAAGGAGGAGAGGAGAGGAGAGGAGAGGA